>CM045579.1:1595271-2005474 GCA_024721215.1 Cheumatopsyche charites
CACATACTGATCTACATATTCCTTCTCTTATAAGGTTTTGTTTTCTTTTGGCATCTGTATTGTTTTCTCCTTCGTCTATTACTGGACAATGTTCCTGACAGCCATCATCACCACATGGCGACCATTCTTCGTTCGTTCCACAGGCATCGGTTATTTTGTCTGACAATGGTAATATTTTTGAATTATCTTACAGAGAACATTTAATTAACCTTTTACTTATTCTTGTCACAAATACGACTTGTTTTATTATTTTAGCTTTCTAATTCCTTCACAATATTTTACATCACTTGCATCACTTCTGTCCCCTTTTTTTTAAATAAAATATTTTTTCCAACGAAATGTTTGTACATTTTTCGCCCAATTCGAAAATGACATTGAAATATTTCTCCCTTATTATCTTTTTATTTATTTCTTTTACTATGATTACCACATATCTATATGTGTATTTTTGTCCCCTTCTTATTCTTACTAACATTGATCTAATTTTATTATAGTAAAATACAGGGTTATCTGTTTAGATTTATCATTTTCTTCGACTCTCCACTTATTTAATTATTATACCTATATGTTACCCCGTATAATATCATTAACAACATACATAATTAAGAAGCATTATAATTTTTCCTTTTTTCTTAACTATTTATTTTGTTTATCGCAATGACTTTATTTTCTTTTTAATTAAGAATAGTTATAGTAAATTACCACAAACTGCTTGAGGTCGATTCACACATGTCCCTGACGAATCTCTAATATATCCTGGAACACAAAAACAGTTTGCTATACATGATTCGCTTGAGTCACAATTTAGATCATTTGCTTGGTTCGGTGAATCACATGTTCCTTCACAAACACCAGGTCCGCATATCATATATCGTTCTTGAGGCCCAAGACAATCTTCTGTAATTATTAAACACACTTCAATAATTAAATATTTTATATATTAAATAATTTTAACACATTTTTAATATTTAAATTTTTCCATTTCATCAGAATTGTCAATACTTACCGCATTTATTTCTTCGCACACATTTTCCCATGTAATTTCTCAGATAACCATCTTCGCAAACGCAACCGGGTGTACAAATTGGATTGCAATCAGATTGATCCATATCAAGACAAGTCAGTTGACAATCGTTGTTTCCACATACGCTGTAAACTTCGTTTGAGCCACATTCTGGCACGGCTATAAAAATATAAATATGTAAAAGAGGAATAAATAATACATCTAGTGAATTTAATGTAAAGTTAAATGATTTTTTCGACATTTTTCATAAATAATAATCGGAAATAAATTAGCAGGTTAATCGATATCTTTATTTTATTGTGCAGTTGTGACTGATAATAAGAAGCTTTATTATATTAAGAAAAATACTCACGACATTCTTCTGGTGGAATACATTTGCCGTCAGCATTTCGAACGTATCCTGATACACATACGCATGCACCATTTCTTGCGCACACGGATCTGCAGGTACCGTCTCTTATCTGATTTTGTTTCCGTGTCCAAATTGAGCCGGCATTTTTACTTGCACCGCCTATTTCTGGACATGTTCTTTGACAGCCATCATCACCACACGACGACCATTCTTCGTTCATTCCACAAGTTGGAGGTGCTGAAAAAATATCGAAGAAATTTAATATGGAAGCATCACTTTATTTTGCAAAATCTGTGAAGCAAACTTACGGCAGTCATCGGGGTGAATACAGTTGCCATCAGCGTCACGAACGAAACCATCTTTACAAATGCATCCACCGTTTCTTGCACACACTGATCTACAGGACCCATCTCTTATTTGATTTTGTTTCCTAATAGCAGCAGCATTATTGTTTAATACAGGACACGTTTGTTGACAGTTGTCATCACCACATGATGACCATTCTTCATTCATTCCGCAAGTTGGAGGTGCTGAAAAAATATCGAAGAATTTTAATATGGAAGCATCACTTTATTTTGCAAAATCTGTGAAGCAAACTTACGGCAGTCATCGGAGTGAATACAGTTGCCATCAGCGTCACGAACGAAACCATCTTTACAAATGCATCCACCGTTTCTTGCACACACTGATCTACAGGACCCATCTCTTATTTGATTTTGTTTCCTAATAGCAGCAGCATTATTGTTTAATACAGGACACGTTTGTTGACAGTTGTCATCACCACATGATGACCATTCTTCATTCATTCCGCAAGTTGGAGGTGCTGAAAAAATATCGAAGAATTTTAATATGGAAGCATCACTTTATTTTGCAAAATCTGTGAAGCAAACTTACGGCAGTCATCGGGGTGAATACAGTTGCCATCAGCGTCACGAACGAAACCATCTTTACAAATGCATCCACCGTTTCTTGCACACACTGATCTACAGGACCCATCTCTTATTTGATTTTGTTTCCTAATAGCAGCAGCATTATTGTTTAATACAGGACACGTTTGTTGACAGTTGTCATCACCACATGATGACCATTCTTCGTTCATTCCGCAAGTTGGAGGTGCTGAAAAAATATCGAAGAATTTTAATATGGAAGCATTACTTTATTTTGCAAAATTTGTGAAGCAAACTTACGGCAGTCATCGGGGTGAATACAGTTGCCATCAGCGTCACGAACGAAACCATCTTTACAAATGCATCCACCGTTTCTTGCACACACTGATCTACAGGACCCATCTCTTATTTGATTTTGTTTCCTAATAGCAGCAGCATTATTGTTTAATACAGGACACGTTTGTTGACAGTTGTCATCACCACATGACGACCATTCCTCATTAGTTCCGCATGCTGGTGGTGCTACAAATATATGAAGGATTCGATATCAAATATTAAATGTATCAATATTTCTTGCAGACTGTATGTAGTGAACTTACGACAATTCTCTGGATGGATACATTCACCATAAGCATTTCGAATGAATCCATATTTGCAAATGCATGCTCCGTTTTCAGCACATACTGATCTACAGGTACCGTCTCTAATTTGGTTTTGTTTTCGGTTATTAGCAGTACTGTTGCTTCCACCGCCGAACATAAAACAAGATGCTTGGCAGCCGTCATCGCCGCACGCAGACCATTCCTCATTTGGTCCACATGTTGGAGGTGCTGTAAAAAGTTCGAGTGATCATCAACAATTAAGCATCACTTTATATTGCAGAATCTGTAGAGTGAACTTACGGCAATCGTTTGGATGAACACATTCGCCATCAGCATTTCGAACATAACCAGTTTCGCAAATACACCCGCCACTTCTAGCACACACCGATCTGCAAGTTCCGTCTCGTATTTGATTTCGCTTTCTATAGGCATTATTATTACTATCGAGATCGGAACAAGTCAATTGACATCCATCATCACCACAAACTGACCATACTTCGTGCTCATCACAGTTTCTAATGGCTATGGGTATTGAGAAAAAAATATTAAATATGAAAGAATAAACTTTCATCAGTCTGTATCGACTTATTTTACTCACGACAATCTTCCAGAAGAATACATTCATCGTTTAGATTAAGTACATAACCAGGTTTACACACGCATGCACCGTTATTTGCGCAAACAGATTTGCATAGCCCATTTTTAATCTGTGCTAATTTTCTTCTGTCACTATCAGTACTCGGACATCTGGGTTGACAGGTATCATCTCCACAAGGCGAATATACTTGGTTTGGACCACAAGGCGGAGTCGCTTTGTATGCATAAAGAAATCGTTAAAAAACCATGAAACTTCCCACATTAAATATTTCAATTTCAAGTTGAAACTCACGACACATATCAGGCTTCACACAATGTCCGTCAAGATTTCGTACGTATCCTGGAGCACATACGCATCCTCCATTTTTGGTACATACAGATTTACAAGATTTGGGTTTGTATCTGAATCCAATCACTTTTCTATTCGATGTTTCGTATTCTGGACAAGTAGGTTCACATCCATCATTTCCGCAACTCGAATATATTTCATTTTCGCCACAAGGGTGAGCTATTTCAATATGTTCAAATTATTTAAATTGTTATGCTTTATATTTATGTTAACTTATACTTTTATATAAATTTATTTACGGCATGCTTCAGGCAACACGCAGTTTCCAGCTCCATTTCTTACGAAACCACTTATACAAATACAACCAGGTACACAAGTTGGCGAGCAATCACTGTTATCCATATCCGCACATGTCAATTGACAATCATTGTTATCACACATTGAGTACATTTCATTTACTCCGTAACATTGAGGTTTTGCTGAAAATTAAAAACAAATCATTGATTACCGGTTGGGTTAAAAATGTGTTAATAAATATTTAAGGTTGAATTTTAAATTAAATAAGTTTGGTCACGTTTACGATTGGGTGCTTTTCTATTGATATCAAAAATAATTTTAATTATAATATTTAAGTTATCGTTGAATAACTTACGACATGCTCGTGGAGAC
This sequence comes from Cheumatopsyche charites, assembly GCA_024721215.1. Classification (NCBI taxonomy): domain Eukaryota; kingdom Metazoa; phylum Arthropoda; class Insecta; order Trichoptera; family Hydropsychidae; genus Cheumatopsyche; species Cheumatopsyche charites. The sequence goes on from CM045579.1 coordinate 1,599,692, forward strand.
ACACAATTTCCTGCTGCATTTCTAACAGTTCCGCTTTGACATACACAACCTGGTATGCATTTCGGTGTACAATCTGAAGTATCCATGTCATCACACTTTAATTGACAATCGTTGTTATCACACATTGAATATACTTCATTTACTCCGTTACATTGAGGTGTTGCTGAAATTATTAAAAAAAAAAACGGATATTAAATGGATAAATCAGTGACATGTCAATAAACAGGTCATATCAGTTTAATCATGTTTAAGTATAGGCTAGATTAGGTCGAGTGACCTTTTGTTGATACCAAATACCATTTTAATTAGTTACGCTTTTATTGAATAACTTACGACATTCTCGTGGAGATACACAATTTCCAGCTGCATTTCTAACAGTTCCACCTCGACATACACAACCTGGTACGCAATTCGGTGTACAATCTGAAGTATCCATGTCATCACATCTCAATTGACAATTATTGTTATCACACATTGAGTAAATTTCATTTACTCCGTTACATTGAGGTGTTGCTGAAGTTATTAAAAAAAAAAAAACGGATATTGAATGGATAAATCAGTGACATGTCAATAAACAGGTCATATCAGTTTGATCATGTTTAAGTATAGGCTAGATAAGGTTGAGTGACCTTTTGTTGATACCAAAAATCATTTTAATTAGTTACGTTTTTATTGAATAACTTACGACATTCTCGTGGAGGTACACAATTTCCAGCCGTATTTCTAACAGTTCCACCTCGACATACACAACCTGGTATGCAATTTGGTGTACAATCTGAAGTATCCATATCATCGCATCTCAATTGGCAATCATTATTTCCACATCTAGAATATACTTCGTTGACGCCGATACATTGAGGAGTAGCTGAAATTCGATTTTTATTAATAAAATACAAGTTTTCTAAGTCATACTACATGATGAAACACATATTGAAAATATTGGAGTTCTTAACACTCGAATAATGAAATCCTAATACGTAACCATCAAAAATCGATTACTTACGACAAGCCGATGGATTTATGCAGTTTCCATTGTTATTTCGTACAAATCCACTTTTGCAAATACAACCCGGAGTGCAAGTATCTGTACAATCTGAATTATCCATATCAGAGCAAGTCAACTGACAATCGTTGTTACCGCATTCTGAATACTCTTCGTGGATTCCTCTACATTGAGGAATAGCTGAAAAATCGATCATATTAAAACTCTAAAAGTAAAACTACATTTGCATAAAAATTCCCAATCCATATCTATGAAGTATGAATCTAGCTTGTTTATATATAATTTAAATTTAAATTAAGTACGCTTACGACAATCTGATGGTCGTACGCAATTTCCAGCGCTGTTTCGCACATATCCACTCTTGCATACACATCCAGGAACACACGTTTTTAAACAGATAGAGATGTCCATATTGGCACAAGTTTGTTGACAATTATTATTGCCACATTCTGAATACTCTTCGTTAATACCACTGCATTGAGGAACGGCTGAAAATTTCGAATCGTTAAAAAATTGATTACTTATCGATAATGCAGATTAAAAATCACTCACGACAAGACGAAGGCGGAATACAATTTCCAGCTCCATTTCTCACGTATCCATCTTTGCAAATACAACCTGGAATACATGCAGAAACACAATCGGAAGGATCCATATCGACACACGTCAACTGGCATCCGTTATTTCCACATTCTGAATACACTTCATTGACACCGTTACAATGTGGTTTGGCTGAAAATTCATACGACCAATTTAAATTATTATTTCAGCTTTGTAATTTTAAAGATAATTAAAATAAAAAAACTCACGACAAGTATACGGTTTAACACAATTTCCTGCAGAATTTCTGACAAATCCCTCTTTGCAGATGCATCCAGGAATACAAGTTGACTCGCAGTCGTCGTCGTTGTTCAAACGATCACATGTGAGTTGGCAATCGTTATTACCACAAGGCGAATAGACTTCGTTGATTCCGTTGCACTTGATCATAGCTAAAATAGTTAACAATTAGATTGATCAATTATCGAAAATCGATTAAAAAAAATACAATTATCGACTTACGACACATGGAAGGTAGCACGCAGTTTCCTACAGCATTTCTCACGAATCCTGATTTACAAACGCATCCAGGTGTGCAAGTTGGGTTACAGTCGCTGTTATCCATTTGGTCACATGTCGGTTGACAATTGTTGTTGTTGCATTCGGAATACATCTCATTAGCACCGTAGCATTGAGGTTTAGCTGAAGAAGATTAATATATTTTATTCAAATATTTTTAAAACACAAAAAATATCGAATGATTTATTGAACGAAATTTAAAAAAAACTAACGACAGAGGCTCGCCAAAATACAATTTCCGGCTGCATTTCGAAGGAATCCATCTTTGCAAATGCATCCAGGGATACAATCGGAATTGCATCCTGTATTGTCCATATCCGAACAGGTCAATTGGCAATCGTTGTTTCCACATTCAGAATAAACTTCATTTATTCCCGTACATTGAGGTTTTGCTGAAATATTTTTCGCCAAAATATATTTTTCGAGTTAATGTGATTAAATTTTATAATTCGAATTTTGAAAGACTTACGACAGGACCCGATCGGTATGCATTTTCCTCTAGAGTCTCTGACATAACCACTTTTACAAACACATCCAGGTGTACATTCAGGAACACAATTTGATTTTTCCATATCGGAACAGGTCAATTGACATTTGTTTGCATTACAAGCATCGTAAACTTCGGAATCGTCAAGGCATATAGACGCTGGTTGGATATCAAATTGAGGTTTAAACCGATAACTAATTCCAGATATTGCAACGCTAAAGTACTATTTTTACTTACTGCATTGGTGAATAAGGACACACGTTCCAAATTGATTTCTATAATATCCTTGGGCACATTGACATCCACTTCTACAAGGGATACAAGGATAGGGATTGCTTAAACCCGGACAGTATGTATCACATTTGCAAGGACTTAATATTTCGCTAGGTGAATGACAACGAACTAAAATATGAAATTAATGTTAGTATGATATAATAACAACACAGATCAATTATTTATTAGAGATTATGTTTTGTTTTTGAAAGGAGTAATTTTATTTGAATGGAAAAATGGACTAACTGCAAATCACATCGGCCGGTAAACACTCTCTATTATCATTTCTATAAAATCCTGGTTTGCAACCACACCCAGGAACACATGTACTACAAACTGGATTTGGATCATCACATTTCTTGTCACAAACGCATGCTTGATATTCTTCGTTTCGTCTTAGACACTGTCTAATTTCTGAAAAATTATTAACAAATGTATCACAAATAATTTCCAGTTTGTTTTGTAATTTCAAATATTGAATTAATTGACATACCGCATTCACGAGGGCTAATACATATTCCGCCACGATTTCTGTAATATCCTGGCTTACATCCACAACCTGCATCACAAGTTATGTTACAAACTGGACTTGGATCATCACACCTAACATCACAAACGCATGTTTGATATTCTTCATTTAGTCCGAAACATTGTCTATTTTCTGGAAAAGTTTCAAAATATACATATCTTTGTAACCGAAAATTTAAAAATGATTGACGTACCACATTCACGAGGACTAACACATATTCCGCCTCGATTTCTGTAATATCCAGGCTTACATCCACAACCTGCATCACATGTTAAGTTACAACGTAGATTTGGATCATCACACCTAGCATCACAAACGCATATCTGATATTCTTCATTTTGTCCAAAACATTGTCTATTATCTGAAAAAGTTTTTGAATATATATTATTGAAATTTAAAATATAAAAAAATGATTAACATACCGCATTCACGACGACTAACACATATTCCCGCTCGATTTCTATAATACCCTGGCTTACATCCACAGCCTGAATCACATGTCACATTACAAACTGGATTTGGATCATCACATCTTATGTCACAAACACATATCTGATATTCTTCATTTTGTCCGAAACATTGTATATTATCTGAAAAAGTTTTTTAAAATATAGTTACTGAAATTTAAAATATAAAAATGATTAACCTACCGCATTCACGGCGACTAACACATATTCCAGCTCGATTTCTGTAATACCCTGGCTTACATCCACAACCTGCATCGCATGTCACATTACAAACTGGACTTGGATCATCACACCTAACGTCACAAACGCATGTTTGATATTCTTCATTTTGTCCAAAACATTGTTTATTATCTGAAAGAGTTTTTAAATTTATATTTTTTGAAATTTAAAATATGAAAATGATTGACATACCACATTCACGACGACTAACGCATATTCCGGCTCGATTTCTGTAATACCCTAGCTTACATCCACAACCTGCATCACATGTTAAATTACAAACTGGATATGGATCATCACATCTAGCGTCACAAACGCATATCTGATATTCTTCATTTTGTCCAAAACATTGTCTATTATCTGAAAAAGTTTTTATATTTATATTTTTTGAAATTTAAAATATGAAAATGATTGACGTACCACATTCACGACGACTAACACATATTCCGGCTCGATTTCTGTAATACCCTGGCTTACATCCACAACCTGCATCACAAGTTATGTTACAACGTGGATTTGGATCATCACACGTAGCATCACAAACGCATATCTGATATTCTTCATTTTGTCCAAAACATTGTCTAACATCTGAAAAAGTTTTTAAGTTTATATTTTTTGAAATTTAAAATACACAAATGATTGACATACCGCATTCACGACGACTAACACATATCCCGGCTCGATTTCTGTAATACCCTGGCTTACATCCACAACCTGAATCGCATGTCACATTGCAAACTGGATTTGGATCATCACATCTTATGTCACAAACGCATATCTGATATTCTTCATTTTGTCCGAAACATTGTATATTATCTGAAAAAGTTTTTTAATATATAGTTATTGAAATTTAAAATATAAAAAAAAAATGATTAACATACCGCATTCACGACGACTAACACATACTCCGGCTCGATTTCTGTAATACCCTGGCTTACATCCACAACCTGAATCGCATGTCACATTACAAACTGGATTTGGATCGTCACATCTTATGTCACAAATGCATATCTGATATTCTTCATTTATATTTGGACAATGAACTGGATCTAGAAAAAAATAATTCGTATTCAAATTATATGTATATAAGTATGTATTTTAAAAATTACATGTAAGTAATTTATACTAACCGCACGCATTAAGAAGTACACATATTCCAGCAGTATTTCTATAATATCCTGGTTTACATCCACATCCCGGTGTACAAGAAATTCTATCGCAATCAGGATTTGGACGGGTCGATGGACAATTTTTATCGCAAACGCATATTTTGTATTCTTCGTTTGGCCCAAAACACTGTCTACTTTCTGAAAAAGTATTGAAATGTCGTATTATTTCATATTTTTTTTTTACAATTCAAATACAAAAATATTTAACATACCACAATCATTGAGAAGAACACATATTCCGGCTTGATTCCTGTAATATCCTGGCTTGCATCCGCAACCTGATACACAAGGAATTTTATCGCATTCAGGATTAGCTGCACCCATCGGACAATTTTTATCACATACGCATATTTTGAATTCTTCGTTCTCGCCATAACACTGTCTGCTCTCTAAATCAAAATAACCACATCAATTTAATAACTTAGATCTAAAATAATAATAATAATAAATAAAACCAAAACTAACCACATTCATTTAAAAGAACACACTTTCCAACTTGATTCCTGTAATATCCTGGTTTACAACCACATCCTTTAACACATGGAATCGAATCGCATCTCGGATTTGCTGCACCCATTGGACAATTTTTATCACAAACACACGTTTTCAATTCTTCGTTTTCGCCGAAACACTGAATTGGTTCTGAAAATAATGGAATTGTTTTTCCTGATCTATTTGAAATATCTCAAAAAATCGAAATTAACATGATTTATACGAACCGCATTCGTCAAGTCTAACACAATTTCCTGCCGAGTTCCTATAATATCCTGGTTTACATCCACATCCTGACACACATGGAATTCGATCACAGTCAGGATTTGAGGCTCCACCTGGACAATTTTTATCGCAAACGCATGTTTTGTATTCTTCGTTTCTTCTATAACATTGCACGTTTTCTGGAAAAAATAAATTTGAATTTTTAACGAATATTTTCAGTTATCAGTTCAGTAAATTATTATAATATTTACCACAATTTTCTGGTAAAACACAATACCCAGTCGAATTTCTGACATAACCTGTCTGGCAAATGCATCCAGGAATACATGACGGGCGGCGACAATTGGAATTGTCCAAGTATTCGCAAGTCAATTGACAGTGATTGTTACCGCATTCAGAGTATATCTCGTAAGGTCCATTACATTGGGGTTTGGCTTTACACATTAAGAGAATAAATATGAAAAAAAGATCATAGATATAATATAAATTTGACTATCATTATCAACTTACGACAAGTATACGGCAGTACACAATTTCCTATAGCGTTCCTTACAAATCCTTCCTTACAGACGCATCCAGGTATACAAGTAGGTGAACATTCAGAATTGTCTAATTGGGCACATGTCAATTGACAATTGTTATTATCACATTCGGAATATATTTCGTTGGCGCCGTTGCATTGAGGTTTAGCTGTTTTAAAAATTGATATAATTAATGGATGTAGTTATATACAGTCGACACAACTGCGAATGCTGAGTTATTAATTTGCTAATAATTTATAATTTTCATTAGTAAATGAAGAAAATTCATTTTTTTTTTTTGGAAAATACTCACGACAAATAATCGGCAGAACGCAATTTCCAGCTGAATTTCTTACGAAACCATCTTTACATACACATCCAGGAATACAAGCAGGAATACAGCCTGAATTGTCAATGTAAGTGCAAGTCAACTGACAGTGGTTATTTCCGCATTCAGAATAAATTTCGTTGATTCCGATACATTGAGGCGTCGCTAAAATTTTATATTATTTAACAAAATTAAAAATACATACATTTTATAGATTTTTTTTTCAACAAACTTACGACAAGCAGTCGAAAGCACGCATTGTCCGTTTGTGTTTCTAACATAACCACTTTTGCAAATGCATCCAGATATACACGTCGGTGTACAATCCGAATTATCCATATCCAAACAAGTCAGTTGGCAATTGTTGTTACCGCATTCTGAATAAATCTCATGTGGACCAGTACATTCGTGGGCACCTTTTTTAATATAATATATTTTTTAATATTTCCTTTATTAAATGCTTATATTTTAAATTATAAAGAAAAACGAACCACATTCATCATGACTAACGCATTTCCCCACAGAATTCCTATAAAATCCAGGTTTACATCCACATCCTGAACGACAGTTGTTACTATCGCAGTCTTGTTCACGTCGTGATAGTGGACAATATTGATCACAAACGCACGATTGGTATTCTTCGTTTTCACCGAAACATTGTCTCGTTTCTATTGATAATGACATTATTATTTTCCATTTACATATTTTTATTTTTATCAAACGATAAATATATGTATTTTACCACAACTATCGATCGGTATACAATTTCCATGTTTGTTCCTTACGAATCCATTTTCGCACACACAACCTGGGACACAATTTTCTTCGCAGACTGTAAACTTATGTCGATTGTAACAGGTTTTTTGACATGCGTAATTTCCACACCTAGAAAATACTTCGTGACTTCCAGTACATTTGAAAACGTTTCCTTTATTAAACAAATAAAAATATATGATTTATTAACTCTTACAATAATAGTTTTTGAACTTTTTAATAGATACCGCATTTCTTCGGTCGAACACATCTATTTCTATTATCCCTGACGTATCCAGGTATACAGAAACATCCAGGAGTGCATCTATCATAGGAAAATCCTTTAGCATCGCAATTTGATCTTTCGAAAGGATTTTCACAAGACTTTTCACATTGATATCGCCCACATACTCTATAAACCTCATTTTTATCACACGTATCTGAAGTCATCATCTCATTAAAGCATGATCAATTTAAACTCTACCAAAAATACATATTAAAAACTTACGACAATCTTCTGGGCGTACACATCTTCCGAATTGATTTTCAACATATCCCGGCTTACAGACGCAACTTCCTTCCTTTTGGCAAGGTTCGTTACAATGATTATAATTATGATCATGATGATCATAGTCTCGATCGAAACCTCGACTTTGATCCCGATCATCGAATCGATCTCGGTCTCGATCATCGAATTGATCTCGATCTCGATCGTCGAATCGATCTCGATCTCGATGATCAAATCGATCATGATCTCGATCGTCATATCGATCTCTATCATAATCTATACCAAAATTGTTAATTTGGAAATAGTTGCGACAAGTCCTTCTACATACGTTTCCGCAAGGATTATACTCAGCATTTGGATCAGAGCATGACTCTAAATATAAAACGATATTAATTGATAATCAAATTTTTTTATAAGGTTTTTAAATAAAATCTCACTTATAAAACACTTGTTAGCTGGAACGCAATCTCCCAGTTCGTTTCTTAAATATCCAGGACGACAAATGCATCTAGGTTGACATTCCTCTATAATATGTTCACATTTTTTGTGACTATCTGAATTTTGACATCGATCATCGAAACAAGGTTTCGGACAGTATTCGAAAATTTCATTTCTGCTACATTCTTTAGGTGCTGGAAAATTTTCGTCTTTAATAATAATATCTTAACTATATTCCAATAACAACAGTATAATACTAACGGCATTTTTCGATAGGAATACAAAATCCATCTTCGTTCCTTCTATGATTAAATTTACACTCGCATGCAGGTTTACATTTGAACAACAACGGATGATTAGTTGGACATTTAATTTTGTGACCGATTGCGCTACAAGTGCGCGGTGGACAAGGATAAGAACACAAGTTCAGCTGTTCATTGAGAGAACAATCTTAAAAAATATATATCAAATAAATATTTTCCCAAAAATAATAAGAAATCGAGCGTATATCAAGGCGAATTAATAAATCGATACCGCATAGAGAAGCAGGAACACATTCGTCTTTAGAATTTCTGTAAAATCCAGGTCTGCAATCGCATCCTGATACACAAGTCAATGAGTTGCATTCAACTTCTTTTCCTAAATCTTCGCACTTTTGACCGCATGGCGATTTGCATTCGGTATAAATTTCATTATCGCCATGACATCGATCTACTTCGACGTGGTGATCATCTATCGTAATTTATATTGGATTATTTTGTTTTATACAAGAATTGATTTTTCAATTATAATTTTTAATCACTTACCACATTCGCTAGCATGTACGCATTCATTATGTGAATTTCTATAATATCCTGGCTTACAATCACAACCCGGATAACAATCTTCAGTACACCGTTCAGAAAAATCGATTTCAGAACATTTCCTACCACAGCTAGAAACGCACGATGAAAATATTTCATTCCTTCCCGTACATCTTCTCCATCCTGTTTTCAAACCAATAAATTAAACCAAATTCAAATTTTCCAATTTTTTTTTCACAAACGAAACATACCACATTTTTCCTCAGTAACGCAAACTCCGAATTTGTTCCTGATGTAACCCGCTATACAAATGCATCCAGGTACACAATTAGGAATACAATCTGATACAATTCCGTAATTTGAACAAGTACGTTGACAAGCATTATTTCCGCATTCGGAAAAAACTTCGCGAACGTTTGTGCAGATTGGATCGGTTATAACAGGTTTACGTTTTTCTACAGGAAAAAATGATAATTGAATATACATCGAGAAATTATCGTCAGAAAAAAATATCAATACTAACCAGCGATTTCTAAAGCATCAGAAGCGACAATGATAACAGAATCGTCATAGTTATCAGGATCATTAATTGCGTCCGGGTTTTGATCGTTCGATGATGGAGCGGGAGTCAAAGGAATATAATCTGAAACCGGAGCTTGAGTAACTGGTGGAATTTGAGCAGGAATCGGCACAGGAGCGGGAATCGGTGCTGGAATTGAAGGAATCGGTGCTGGAATTGAAGGAATCGGTGCTGGAATTGAAGGAATCGGTTCCGGAAACGAAGGAATCGGTGCTGGAATTGAAGGAATCGGAGAATTACCAGGGAATGAAACTTGTGGAAAAGAATTGTCATTGCCGAATACGTTAGAGATCGGAAGAGATGGTATCAAAATGCATTGAGCTGAAGAAACGCACACTCCATTTGAATTTCTGAAGAATCCACTTCTGCATATGCAACCTCTGATACAAGTTGAGTTGCAAGAAAATTCCACGTTGAAGTTTGTACAATCTTTTTGGCATCTATTGTTGCCGCACTGAGAGTATATTTCGTTGGGCTTGGTGCATTTTCCGCCGGTAGCTGAATAGATAAATTATTTATTTTTTATTGTAAAAAATACAACATAAATCTTATATTATTTGATTAACAATTTTGAAAAACTCTCAGATTTATAATTTAAATATCAGTCTATAAAATAATCAAATGTGAAATTTTCTTCAATTTCGTTAATCGAAGTCTGAATCTGATTCCATTCAGTCTTCGAATACCGAAACTGAAAAAAAAGCATTCACATAGTTAAAAATAAGAATCAATGAAATAATTTACGATCGATGTCGTTGCATTCACGACTCCTGACACATCTTCCAAATCCGTTTCTGACATATCCTGATTGACAGTAACATCCAGATTGGCATTTTGACGTGTCACATTTTCCTCTAACCTTCGGAATAGCACACGTTTTTTCACATATTGGATTCCAACACGATTTGTACACTTCATTGGCATCGCAGGATTCAGCTTTGGTCAAAAAAATAATAGCTGTTATATATTATAATGAACTGATTTTACGATTACAAGAAGTCCACGATTGTTTTATTCGTGTATCGATAACTGTTGCTATCGAGCTTAATAATATATATCGTATAATACATATCAATCATGTTTTATGATAGTTTAAAACAAAATTATTTTAATCTGAGAGGTATATGTAAGTTAAAAATTAAAAACAATGAATTTAAGAGCTAAAATTGATTTGAAATATGTCCGTTTGATGTCAAAAATTACATTACTTATTTCAGAATTAATATAAATATCATCAGATTGCTTAAAAATTTTCATGAATATCTTTATTCAACTTTTAATCTGGTCTCAATATTTGAATATGTAATTAAAATATAAAGGATTTCAAATATATCCTTATTCTTTTAAATATAAGATTTAATTTTATTTTAACGAAAGCTAGATGTGAAAATTGAAGTTTCTTTTGTGAAAAATAATGATTATTTTAATATTTATAATAATAAAAATCAAAAAATTACCGCATGATTTTGCAAGGACACACTGTCCCCTAGAATTCCTCAGATATCCATCAGCACAAACACATCCTGGAACACATTCTCCATTGCAAGTCAACGATCTAAAAGGACTCGAACACGTATTTTGGCATTCGTTATTTCCGCAAGCCGAGAAAATTTCGTTCGTTTTGGAAGCTTTAAAATCAATAAATGCAACCTCTTAAATATCAACCTTCAAATGAAAATTCAAAGCAATCGCCTTTTCGAGTAAATAAATTAATTTGATTAAATTAATACTAAGTGACTCGAAAATACGATTGATTGATTCAATTAAAAGCAATATTTATGAAAATTACTAGGTCCGCATCTCCGAGTCCACGACAACGTCCCGCAAAAGACTCCTTCGAAAATCATCATCAACAGCAGGAAAACTCGAAGCCATGTCTGCGACATGGCCGCGAGAGTTTTCCGGACTTTTCCGGACTCTTTCGGACTTTTCCGGCTTTCTTTCGAATCGGGATCGAAGAGGACACGACTGCAGTTTGCGATGGACAGATCGTAACAAATACCACCGACCAACGCCCACCCCGAAATAAACTTCAGCCGGCGGTCACTTCACAGGTTTCCTCACAGGTTTGTCTATCTGGTAAAAATATAAGTGTGGATGTGTTCGAAGCCTTTTTTTCTACAGATAGGAATCCTCGTAGGAAAACCGGCTGTTAATTTGGCGAAAGATCGACCGGTCGTTGACTTGCTGCACGTGCGATAAAAGTTGACGAAAATTCGACCAAGCGGAATTTTCCGAGTCGAGCTTTTGCGGATCGATCATTTTTAAAGTTAAGATAGTTATTTTCGTCATATTTTATGTTTTTAATGTGTTTTCAGCATTAATTGAGACTTCTTTAAATTATTTTTGAACATTGTAATTACCTGTTGATAAAAACTGAATGAAACAAATGAATAGAATTTAAATTTGAATAGAAGTATTCTTTTTAATATCTCGTAATAATTTGATGTAACTAAGCAACCGAATTCAACAAATGTATAATTTTACGAATAAATGAACATATTTATTTACTTATTTTTAAATTCAAATTTTCATAAAGAAAGCATGAAATATGAACTCATACAATATAATATAATTAATAAAATCATAAGCACTTCGTACTGAATTTTATTTCGCTCCGAAATAGTTTCAGATTAAGTCCCATTATGATTATAATAAATTTCATTTTATAAAATATACATAATATAAGTGAAAAAGTGTAAATTGAAATCTATAATTATTTTATTGTACTATTGAAATATTATAGATATTCAATCATTATTTTGTAAAGCTTTGAATATTTTCTTTGTTATTTTTTTAATGATATCATTAACGATATCTGATTTTTTTCTAAATTGTTTATTAGTGAAATTTGAATATCACTCCTGTTTTTTTTTTGTTAAAAAAACCACAATATGCAAATTGACAAACATATTTTTCGATAGATCAGTTGCTATGGGAACTTTTTATTTAAATATTTATCTTTCTTCGATCTACGAATATTATAAAAAAGTTAGAGAAAACAAAAAAATATATATTAATGTAATTAGAATCAATATCTTTCACGTAACATAAAATCATAACATGTCACTCAACCTATTCTAAAAACCTTATTTCAGTTCAATTTAAACTATTGAACTATTGAAAACACCATCAACTAAAAATATAAAAATAATTCGAAACTCCATAAAAATACAGTGAGATAACAAAACTTGAAAATTAAACTATCATAATCACATCAAATTGAAATAAATTCCCCATACTTTGAATACATGAATAAACAACAAGGAAACACAGCATAAAAACATCCAATATTATGTTATAAGTGAGCTGGAAAAAAAAACGAAAACCCACCAGATCTCAAAAATTTCAGCTGTAAAATTAAATCAGATCCTATTTTGAATAATCAATCGATTTTTATACAATGCTAAACGAGCTTGCAGATTTATTAAGCGGAATCTGCTCCTAAAAAAATGTGTGAAAGGCGTCTATAAATTTGTCAAAAAGGCTGTAAATAAAGATGGTCTGTTGAACGGGTATTTCAGCAATAACATTAACATAGTTGACAGCCGGTCACTGATCTCATCTCTTCAAATGATAGAATTTGAAAAAATAAAGCTTATCTCCGACATGTTTCTGTGCAATTCTGTCCGGTGCTAGTCTCATACTCGTACTATATAACATCACGTATTCTAAAAGGTCCTAATATATTTTCTAATCTGAATATAGTAAATGATGATCAAATTGTTCAATTAATGGATTTCATTATGGAAATGATACGAGTACTGAATAATTTATGGATACGTTGAAGGTGAATTTTAAGTGAATTCTTTTCAATTACGAATGCACTTATCAAATGTAGAAAGTTTGACAATTATTAAGTCTAGGTGCATTGCTTGAAACTTCAAAATTTTAGTTTTAACCTAAATAATATACCTATGTACAAGACGGGATGGAAGTTAATATTAATTTTCAACTGTTAGAATCGGGTTATTTTTTTTTTTTCGTATTATATATTCATTTATAATTACTACTTATGTCAGTAAAATTATGATTTTATTAGATGAATTGTAATTTCACTGTAAAATATACTCATTGAGTTGTGTATTTATATTAATACAAAATAACGCAATATTCGATTGTTGGTTTTTGTGACCCCTAGTTTGGACATCGATTGTATAATAGCTTTTTTTTGTTTATTAATTTGCTTCTACTAAATGAGGTTTTTAACCTTTCAGAGCCTTGCCCACATTCGAAATGTTTGAGCTCTTTTTATAAGATTTTATTGTGAGAAAAGTTTTTATTAAAAATGACTATATTGCACATTATTATAATAGAATCACTTATCATAATCGTATCTATATTATACAATAGCTATCCCTTTTTCATGAGTGAACATAATTTTATAAATAAATACCATTAATTATAACATGGATATTAAATGCTACGATATGTTTGCATAATTGATATAAGATTTCTGTCCAAATAACTTCAAATAGTCATTGCATAACTGACCAACTTAATATATCTTAACGAATACCCACAAAGGCTAGCAAATAGTATGAAAAAAAGAAAAAATGTCGATAAAGCGGAACATTTATATCACCAAGCAACTTCAGCCATAAAAAAATTATCGCGATCCGAAATAGAAGACTTAATAAATCTAAGCGAGTTGATTGTTTTTTTTTAATCCATAATTTAAAAATATAGCTGAAAAACCTTTCATTTTATGAAAAATTACTTCTCGTTGAAAATAATTTATTACTTATGAATCAAATTAGGATCAGATCTCGATTTATGCAATGGAATCGCAGCTTTTTATTTATTATTTTGTATGTTTTGCATTCAACTAAAACTACATCTTTATTTATGACGTCTAGTTTAAAAAAAGTAGTTTCATAACGATGAAAATAAATAAAATAAAGAATTCATCAAAGTCGATAAACTCATAAACGTTTTAGTGCATTTATACATAAAAAATAATTTATTATATAAATTTATTATATAAAAAAATTAATTTATTTGAAAAACCAACCGAATCAATCAATGTTATATTGATGTATCATTATTTGATTATGAAAATATCAAATTGGAATTAATGATAGATTCCATAATGTATATTTGTAATGATAAATATGATAAATGAGCAAGAGTTTTATTAATCAATTTTTCCCCATATTTATATTTTTCTCTCTATGATATATTTGTTAAGTAAGTACTTATTCAGGTATTAAAAGTCATATTGAAATAATTTCTTCATTTTTTTAGTACAATATATGTATACAATATTAAAAAATATAAAGGTATATTAGGTACCAAATTTAACAT
Source organism: Cheumatopsyche charites (assembly GCA_024721215.1). Classification (NCBI taxonomy): domain Eukaryota; kingdom Metazoa; phylum Arthropoda; class Insecta; order Trichoptera; family Hydropsychidae; genus Cheumatopsyche; species Cheumatopsyche charites. The sequence continues at coordinate 1,614,913 of CM045579.1, forward strand.
TTGTGTCTTCTATTGTGTCAGCGATTTAATTTTAAAAATCAATTTCAATTATTAAACAAAGATCACTGAATAGTGTAAAATTGCAACGAAGATGTGAAAGTGGAGTTTATCACTTCAGTCCCGAACGTCTCAACTTGTTTTCAAATCGTGTCTCAAATTTGTACATTTGTCTGAAATCGAAATCTTCTAATTGCACATGACTTGTGGACCATTTCTACACATTCCAGAGTCGTCTCTGATGAATCCAGGAACACAGAAGCATCTAAATACACACATCCCAGCAGAACTACAAGTGGGATCGTTGCCTTGATTCGGAAAAGCACAAGTGCTCTCACATTCTCCAGGACCGCACATCCTATACCTCTCTCTCATCGGACAATCCTCTATGAAACGAAAATATATTCATTAGAATTCGATACTCTATCCAAATTGGATGAAAAATATTGTTTCATGAACGAAAACCCCACAAACCAACGTGTGTAACGGTGGAAACAGACCGGTCTGAGACGTCATAAAACTAAGAGATGAACAACCATTCAATTCATTATGTGCAAATGCGAAAGGGTTAATACATGGTTATGCACCATCCTCTCTCACTTGCACACAAAAAATTGAATGGGTTGCTTCTTTCTTTCTTTTATGACGTCTCAGACCGGTCCGCTTCCACTTTAAGTTTGTTTGGCCGAATTTCGACAGTTGCATTGAGGAACGTTGTCAAATCGTTAAATGATATGACGATTCATGTCGATTCGCTTGTTGTATTTCCTTCAGTTTGTGAAATTCTCGTATATTTATTGTGTTTGAACTCACCGCAATTTCCAAGTGCCACACACTCTCCCAAGTAGTTTCTGAAGAAGCCAGTATCACAAATGCAACCTGGTGTACAAACGTTGTTGCAACCTGTCGGATCCATGTCTATGCAAGTCAGTTGACAATTGTTGTTCCCGCACGCAGAGTAAACCTCATTGCCGCCAGTACACATAGCTAAAAAATTTTTTCAATATAAATTAGTCAATATAATTTTCATCTGGAGTCTAGAATAAAGCAATAAGGCAGCAAGATTTGATATGAAAAAAAAACAGATCTGGAGCATAATTTATGATTCACTACTCGAGTTTCTTTTATAAGAAAATTCGTCGAAATGTGAAAATTATTGATTCATTTAATCCAAAAATAAATTCATGATATTTAATCTAAATCAAAAATATCTGTCACAATCAAAGAAATCGGGACGAGTAGATAGGTAAGTATAATACTTAGATATCGAAGCGAAACGACTGAAAAAATTGTTTGCTTTATATCTCTGATATTCATTTCCAATAAAAAAGTTTATCATTTTTAGACTACAAATTAGTTAAAAAATATTCGAATCTATTTAATTTATTATTTTAGCAGTAAGCATATGATGATGCCATCTGTAGAAATTTTGTAAATACTGTTATTAAAATACTTGTTAAAATAAAAAGAATATTCGGTTTTCTCATTGGATATTTTAGTTTTTGAACTTACGACATTGTCCTTGTGGGACGCAAGTTCCTTGATCATTTCTAACTAGACCAGCTTGACATACACATCCAGCAACGGTGCAAACTGGAACACAATTAGTTGTATCTGGATTTGTACAAGTAGGTTCACAACCGTTAGGACCACAGAAAGTGTATCGTTCACCAGCTGGACATGTTGCTATAAAGAAAAAAATCTTTAAATACAATGCTAAATTTCATTTTCACCAAGATAAAAGAAAATTTATCTTACGACAAGTTGCTGGCATCACACACATCCCTTGAGCATTTCTAACAAGACCTGTTTGACATACACATCCAGCAACGGTACACACTGGAACACAATTAGCTGTGTTTAGATTTTCACAAGAAGGTTCACATCCGTCAGGACCGCAGAAAGTGTATCTTTCACCAGCTGGACATGTTGCTATAAAGAAAAAAAACTTTAAATACAATGCTAATTTTTTTTTTTCACCGTGAAAAAAGAAAATTTATCTTACGGCAAGTTACTGGCATCACACACGTCCCTTGAGCATTTCTAACAAGACCTGTTTGACATACGCATCCAGGAACGGTACACACTGGAACACAATTAGCTGTGTTTGGATTTTCACAAGAAGGTTCACATCCGTCAGGACCGCAGAAAGTGTATCTTTCACCAGCTGGACATAATGCTATAAATAAAGAAAAAAATCATAATATATAATATCTAATTTCAATTTCATTATGACAAAGGAAAATGCATCTTACGGCAAGTTCCTGGCATCACACACGTCCCTTGAGCATTTCTAACAAGACCTGTTTGACATACACATCCAGCAACAGTACACACTGGAACACAATTAGCTGTGTTAGGATTTTCACAAGAAGGTTCACATCCGTCAGGACCGCAGAAAGTGTATCTTTCACCAGCTGGACATGTTGCTATAAAGAAAAAAATCTTTAAATACAATGCTAAATTTCATTTTCACTATGAAAAAAGAAAATGTATCTTACGACAAGTTACTGGCATCACACACATCCCTTGGATATTTCTAACAAGACCTGTTCGACATACGCATCCTCCTGTTGGAGTACACATTGGAATGCAATTCATTACTACAGGATTTTCGCATGTTGGTTGACATCCATCAGGACCACAAAAGGTATATCTTTCACCAGCTGGACACGAAGCTATGAAATGGAACATTGAAAAAAAAATTAAGCATAGTTTTATAATTCATTTTCATCATCAAAGATGAAAATGCATCTCACGACAAGTTCCTGGCGTCACACACATTCCAGCTATGTTTCTAACTAGACCAGCTTGGCAAATACATCCAGGATTAGTGCATACTGGAGTACAATCAACTATTGTGGGATTTTCACAAGTCGGTTGACATCCATCAGGACCGCATGCTGAAAATTGTTCATTAACTGGACACATACTGGCTGAAAACACATATAATTTTATTATCAAATCGTAAAATAAAATATTAAAACATATTTCTGGCATATATTTGACTCAGTACTTACGACACTGTGATGGTAAAATACAAACTCTAGCAGAATTAAGCACATATCCTGGAGCACAAATACATCCCGGTGTACTGCATACAGGATTACAACCAGTATTATCCATATCATCACATGTTAATTGACAACCATTATTTCCACAATAGGAAAATACTTGATTCATTCCAGTACACGTCGGGGTAACATCTAAAATTGATGATTCATCACAATTTTTATTGCATTTAAAGGAATTTTTCATGAAACTTCATGAGAAATAATTACCACAATCTCCAGGAAGGACACAAACTCCTTGTGAATTTCTAATATATCCTTCAGCACAAACACAGCCATGTCTACATTTTCCAGTACATCCCAAAGAAATAGTTGGACGCAAACATGTATCTTGACATTCTGTTACAGCACACTTTGAATATACTTCATTATTTTTATTATTATGTCCATGAAAAATTCCTATAAAGTAAATAAAATCACGATCAAGACTCAAACAATGGATAATTTATAATGTAATCGTTTTACCTTTACAATGTTCATTCTGGAGGTGTTCAAATGAATCGGATAAGCTGAATCTCTCACTTTCAACAGCATTTAATGCAGCACTCATAGACAAAAGAAAATATAATTGAAAATGCATTTCAAAAGCAAAACGCGTCACTCTTTTCGAATGGTTCGGATAAATCTGTTAAAAAATTCCACTATTATGTGATGCATCCGAACTAACATACCGTTATTTTCCCAAATAATCGACCGGTTTGTACTAAGTTTGATGCACTCTAATAAAAACACGTGCTTGCATATTGCACAATTGCCTCATCGTTTGGAAGAACCAGTTTCGAGAGAAAACTTAGTTAACAGTATTTTTATAACAAATATGAGATTTGGTATAGATTCTAATTGGTTCAAGCTTTTAGGTTTTTTTCAATTTATTAAAATTGATCCAATTGTGAATTCTCATTGTATCAACAGTCAAGAAAATATACATAATATTTTTCCTATTATTATATTTTTATTAATAAATGAGCAATACATAGAGATAATTAATATTATATTATTATAAACCATTAAGAAACCAAAAATATGACATCATTACCCCGATAATTTACAAATATCAAATAAAATTATAATTCAAGGTGTAATTCTTTCATGCTTCAATTAATATTATAACAATCGAAATGCTTTTAACACACAAAAGTTATTAATGAAAATCTATGAGATATTTAAAAATTAATTTCCCGTGTAATAAACTAGGTGCAAGAACTTCTGTTTCTGCATATTCCAGTAGGAAGTCTAACGAATCCTGGAACACAGAAACATCTCGCAGTACATGAACCAGCTGAGGAACATAGGTTACTATTTCCAAGATCGGGATTAGCACAAGTGGCATCGCATTCTCCTTGTCCACAGTTTCTCCAACGCTCGTTTTGACCGCAATTTTCTGAAAAGTTCAATGAAACGCTTTATCATTGTCAAGTTTATAAAAATACCGATCAATGCTGAAAAAATACTGACGACATTCGGCAGCCAAAACGCAAACTCCACTCGGGTTCCTCAGGTAACCAGGGGCACAAATGCAACCAGGTGTACAAGTGCCGACACAAGTTGGATTGTTGTAAGTGCAAGTCTGCTGACACACGTTGTTTCCGCACAATGAATACACTTCGTTAGCTCCGGTACACGTTGTAGCTAAATTGGAATTCGTATTAAGGTTCAAAATTGGGAAAAAAATCAAATTTTCTGAAAATATTCAACTCACGACACATTGATGGTAATATGCAGTTTCCATTTGCATCTCTAACGAAACCTAATCCGCATACGCATGCTCGACCTGAGCATGCAGGGACGCACCCTGTGATGTCTAATTTTTGACATGTCTTTTGACAACAATCGTTTCCGCACATAGACAATATTTCGTTCGGACGAGTACAAGCAGGTATAGCTATAATTATAAATTAGAATTATTTCAATACTGAAAAAAAATCTTTACATCCATTCCATTTCAAAGATGGAGCAGTGAATGTAAAACTCATTAACATAATCGATACTCACGACAAGCAGAAGGTAAGACACAAACACCCAAATCGTTCCTCACATATCCTGTAGCACATATGCATGATCCTGTGGTACATACAGGAATACATCCAGTTCTGTCAGGATTTGTGCATGTTGGTCTACATCCATCATTTCCACAAACGGAATAAATCTCATTAGCTCCAGTACATGTTGGTAAAGCTGAAAATTGAAATGATGAGATTTATAAGTAATTGATGCAAAATATTTTCAATAAATCACTTACAACACTGAGTAGGAGGTATGCACATTCCTGCAGCATTCATAACATAACCAGGAGCACAAATACAAGAAGGTGTACTACTACATACTGGAGTACAAGTAGACACATCTATCCTAGTACATGTTCGTTGACAGCCATCGTCTCCACAAGCTGAATAAATTTGGTTCGCACCAGGGCAAGTAATAGGAGCTAAAGTTAAAAAAAAAGATAAGTGATAACAATGGAAATTCTCACTTGATATGTGGTCTAAAACAATACATACGACACTGATATATCGGCACACAGTTTCCAGTAGAATCTTTCACGTATCCAGAGAGACAAATGCAAGCTGGAGCACCACATGTAGGAGTACATCCAGTAATTGTGAGAGCAGTGCACGTTCTTTGACATCCATCGTTACCACAAATTGAATAGACCTGATTAGCTCCGCAAGAAACGGTTGCTGAAAAAAATTCCGATTGTTTTTTATAGTCAATTTACAGGCATTTTCAATTTTATGCCATCGGCAGGAAAAACTTACGACAGTTTGAATATGGGATACATGGCCCTCCAACAGAACTTCTTACATATCCATCTCTGCAAATACATGCTGGAGTATTACACGTAGGAATACAACCAGATACATCTAATGCACTACAAGTTTTTTGGCATCCGTTATCACCACACGCTGAATAAACTTCATTAGCTCCACAAGTCACCGTTGCTAGATTTTTTTTTTATTTTTGTATCAAAATGTGATTGAAATTGAATCAAAAGAAATAAATGTTATTGACTTACGACAGCTTGAAACTGGAACACAGATCTCAGCGATATTCTTAACATATCCTTCTATACAAATACACGCTGGGGTACTGCAAACAGGTGTGCAAGAAGTGACAACGAGTCTATCGCATGACTTTTGGCAACCGTCATTACCGCATGCAGAATATATTTGATTGCTTCCGCAAGTTACCATAGCTGAAAGACGTTTACTCCCAATAATATGATCCATGCGAAGAAATATTTTTTTCATAAAACTTACGGCAATTTGAAACAGCAACACAAACGCCAGCTAAATTCTTAACATAACCCTCTTTACAGATACATCCAGGGGCTATACAAATAGGAGAACAAGTAGAAACATCAAGTCTATCACAACTCTTCTGACAAGTATCGTCTCCGCACGCTGAATATATTTGGTTAACTCCACAAGTTACCATAGCTATTTTATTTTTAAAAATGATTAATTTCGTGGTCGTGGAAATATTTTCTTTTATTGAAGCTTATACGTACGACAAGATGTAACAGGAACACAAGCTCCCATCAAGTTTCTAACATATCCTTCTATACAAACGCAAGCAGGATTTCCACACATTGGAGTACATGTAGAAACATCAAGGTTACCACACTCTTTTTGACAACCATCATCACCGCACGCTGAATATATTTCGTTGAGTCCGCAACTTACCATTGCTAGTACAATCGTATTGCATTTTTACTATGAAATTATTGAAATAAAGTGAAATAAAAAAAAATATATATATTTACGGCAGTTTGTGACAGGAATGCATAAGCCAGCATTTCTGACGTAACCTTCCTTACAAATACATGCCGGAGTTCGACAAATAGGCACACAATTAGAGACGTCTTGCAAAGTACAAGTTTTTTGGCAAGTATCGTCTCCACAAGCAGAATATATTTCGTTAACTCCACAAGTGATCATAGCTGAAAATTATGATTTTCACTTGTTTTTTCATTCAGATTGAAGAAACATTCGAAAAAAATTAAAAAACTTACGACAACTCGAAACAGGTACACATGCTCTGACAGAATTTCTAACGTATCCTTCTCTACATATGCATGCTCCGGTACTACACACTGGAGTACAACTAGAAACATCTAAAGTATCACAACTTTTTTGGCATCCATCATCACCACATGCTGAATATATTTCGTTTGTTCCGCACGTTATCATAGCTGAAATTATTTTTTAAAATTATATCCAATTAGATGAAAAAAATAATCAAAATATAATTAGATTCAAGTTACTTACGACAGCTAGACACCGGAATGCATGCTCCAACAGAGTTCTTAACATATCCTTCTTTACAGATACAAGCTCCTGCTCTGCAAACTGGGATACATCCCATTAGTTCAATGTTATCACAACTCTTCTGGCAACCATCATCTCCACAAGCGGAGTACACTTCATTAGTTGCACATGTTACCATGGCTGAAACAATTACCATTTTTTATGATATATTCTAACATTATATTGGTAATTTAAATTATAAATACTCACGACAGCTCGAAACCAAAACACAAGCGAGAGCTGAATTTTTGACGTAACCTTCCTTACAAATGCACGCCGGTGCTCCACAAACAGGAATGCAATTCATCAAATTGAGTCTATCACATCTTTCTTGACATCCGTCATCACCACATGCTGAATACACCTCGTTCGTTCCACAAGTAATCATCGCTGAAAAAGTATTTTCAAAGCATTTTTTCTCTCAATAATAGTGATAATCAGTTGATTTCAACATACGGCAGTTCGAGACCGGAATGCATGCTCCAACGGAATTTCTCACATATCCCTCTCTACAGATACAAGCTCCAATTCCACAAACTGGCATGCAATTATTGACTTCAAGTCTATCGCATCTTTTTTGACAGCCATCATTTCCACAAGCTGAATATATCTCATTGGCCCCACAGCTCATCATGGCTAAATAGGTTATTAGTTAGATACATTTCACATTATTTTATAGACGTATCAAAATATGAAACAGATGCATACGACAAGCTGTAACAGCGACACAAGTTCCGGCAGAATTTCTGACATATCCTTCCCTGCAAATACATGCCGGAGTTCTACAAGTTGGAGTACAAGGAGAAATAACGAGTCTATCGCAACTCTTCTGACAGCCATCGTCTCCACAAATTGAGTAAACCTCATTTGTAGGGCAAACAGTCATGGCTAAAAATTATATTTGTATTATGTAGATTCTAAAAAATTCATGAAAAATCCACATTCAAACTTACGGCAACTAGAATAAGGTACACATGCACCGACGGAATTTTTAACGAACCCTTCCCTGCAAATGCATGCCGCAACTCCACATGTAGGAGTGCAAGTGGAAACGTCAAGATTGTCGCATTTTCTTTGGCAACCGTTGTCTCCACAAGCTGAATATACTTCGTTAACTCCACATGTTACCGTAGCTGAAAATTTTCAGAATTATTAATTTTTCATTTGATAAACTAAAATCAATAAAATATTAGTTCTCACGGCAATTGGAAGCTGGAATACAAGCGCCAACAGAATTTTTCACATATCCATCTCTACAAATGCATGCTGGTGCTCCACATACCGGAGTGCAACCTGTGACTACAAGATTGTCACAACTTTTTTGACAGCCATCGTTGCCACAAGCTGAATATACCTCAGTGTTACCACAAGTCGTGACCGCTGAAATTTCGTTATTTCTTCAAAACCTTGCATTTTAACAATGGCTATTATTGTATATGAAATACGTACGACAACTCGAAACTGGAATACATGCACCAGAATTCCTCACATATCCTTCTCTACAAATGCATCCTGCAGTTACACACGTTGGGTTACACCCAGTTGTGTCTAATCTATCGCATCTTCGTTGACAGCCATTGTCTCCACATCCAGAATACACTTCGTTAGTTCCACAGGTTATAGTAGCTGAATAAAAAAATTAAATCCCCATATAATTTCTTTGCACAAAATCACCCCAACAACTTGAATTTGTATCGAGAGATATCAACGCATGGTTATAGACAAAACCTTTACATTACATTCTAATCGATTTAAATCAAATACGCATAAAATAAATACAAATTTTCCATTTCTATAACATTATTATAGATTGTTAACATTTAAATTTACATACAAATTACCATCAGACTTTTTGGGTTTTGTTTCGCTAAAACTCTCCATTGAAATGTATTTTTGTAGTCAATATAAATATGTGATTTTAGTATCAATATACTTGTATTGTTTGACAAAATTAAAATTGATTAAAAACGTACGACAATCAGAAACAGGAACACAATTCCTAGCAGCATTTCGCACATAACCATCCCTGCAAATACAACCAGGAGTTCCACATGATGAAATGCATCCAGTTATATAAAGTCTATCGCATCTCCTTTGGCAGCCGTCATCTCCGCATCCAGAATATATTTCGTTAGGACCACAACTAGATCCGGCTTGAAAAACAAAGGAAAAAAATATTAATTTCAATCAAATGCTTTAAGATTTTATAGGAAAATAAAACACTTACGACACGACGAAATAGGTATGCAACTTCCAAAAATATTCTTCACGTATCCAGTTGCGCAAATGCAACCTGGAGCATTGCAAGTTGTGGGACAACAACTGACGTCCAATCTACTGCAACTCGGTTGACATCCATCGTCTCCGCAAGGTGAATACACTTGATTAGCTCCTGGACAACTCTGGGAAACTGAAAAAAAAACTCACATTGATGCATCTAAAATGTTTAAATATCGACATCGATTTTAAATTTATTGAGAAAATCACCGCAATTCGACGGCAAAACACATTCTCTGGCAGCATTTCTCACATATCCCGGTGCACATATGCAACTAGGAGCTGCACATATTGGTACACATCCAGGACTCACCATATTGGTACATGTCGATTGGCATCCATCTTCTCCGCAGAACGAGAACCTTTGGTTGCGCCCAGGACACGATGGAAACACATCTAAATTACAATATATATTCAATTGATTTTAATAATTCATAATTTTATGAGTTGTTAGTGCGTTATAGTACCGCAATCACTGGGTTTTACACATCTGTTAACAGAATTTCTGATATATCCATCGGCGCAAATGCAACCCTTTCTGCATTCTCCTCGACATCCAAGAGATTGAGTTGGATTCAAACACGTATCTTGACATTCCAAAACTGCACATTTGGTGTAAACTTCATTCCTTCCACTTCCACTGTGCACTGAATTTTGATTAGAAAAAAAATCAATGACAAGTGTTTGGCAAAAAAAATTAAATTGATTTTACTCACCTAAGCAATAAGTGTTTTCTATAAAATTTCCTCTTTCAGTCGGATTACCGTAAACGGCTATCAATATGTTTATTACGATCAAAAGTCTATACATATTTATAGATTTCAATGTTAATGTTATATTATGCTTCTGCAGAGCACGATATATCTCTTGTGCGGTCTTTATTACAATAAGAAAAAAACTTCAATATTGAAACCTTTCGGTACTTTTATAGGTTTGCATTCAAATATCTACCGGTTTTTTTTTCTAGTAACTTTTAGGAAAAACTGGTTTGTGTTGCACAATAGTGCATATTAGTCGAGAACTTGAACTCTGGCCAACTTTGAACTTGATAATTATGCCTAAGAGTGGGTCGACAATAAATATTTTTGAACCGATTTAAAGCTAAATTATTTAAGAAAACGTTAAGAAATTTTCAAAATCGGTTTAGTTATCATATCCTAAATTACATATCGCGATGAATTATGAGCGATGAGTGATGTGGATAAGTGATTATTTTCTTTTATATTGTATGTTAGTTTCAATCATCCATAGAAACTTATGTATATGAATAATTTAGTTTCTGGCTTCGAATCAATTATTAAAACTGAAGTTAATTAAAGATTTTTTTTATTAAAATATTGAATTACAAACAATGGCACATAAATTGATTTCTTAAATTCAATTGACATTAATAAATGATGTAATTAACAAAAAATATGTTTCAATCAACTGTAAAATTATACTTAACCTATGAATCTTAATTTAATTTCACATAATAATTAAACTAAAGTGTAATCTATATTCAATTAGATCTATAGATTAACATTATAATACGTAGGTAAATGAAAAGACACTAATTATATTATTTATTGCTGATAACATATTATTATATTATGCTTTAAAATTAAAATAAAACAAAATTAACCGCAAGAACTTCTGTTTCTGCATATTCCGGTAGGAAGTCTAACGAATCCTGGAACACAGAAACATCTCGCAGTACATGTACCAGCAGTGGTACATTGGTTACTATTTCCAAAATCGGGATTAGCACAAGTCGCGTCACACTCTCCTAGTCCACAAGTCCTCCAGCGTTCGTTTTGACCGCAATTTTCTGAAAATTTCAACAAAAACGCTTGAACATTGTCAAGTTTATAAAAAAAAGCAATCAATGCTAAAAAAATACTGACGACAATCAGAAGCCAATACGCATAATCCGCTCGGATTCCTCAGGTAACCAGGTGCACAAATGCAACCAGGTGTACAAGTGCCGATACAAGATGGATTGTTGTAACTACAAGTCTGCTGACACACATTGTTGCCGCACGCCGAATACACTTCGTTGGCTCCGGTACAAGTTGTTGCTGAAATTTTTTCAAATCATTAAAAAATGTAGTTTTTTTCAATTAAATATGTATTTTGATTTTCAACTCACGACACATCGATGGTAAAATACAGTTTCCAGCTGCATTTCTGACAAATCCAAAGGCACATACGCACGCTCGACCTGAACATACAGGTACGCAACCTGAGACATCCAATTTCTGACATGAACGTTGACAACAATCGTTTCCACATGTTGATAATATTTCATTTTGGCGTGTGCATGCAGGTATGGCTAAAATTTTGTTTTAATAAAGAAATAATTGAACATTAAGTTAGAAAAATCTTAAATATCATATAATTTAAATCAATTTACGGCAAGCTGAAGGTAAGACGCAGACACCCAGATCATTTCTGACGTAACCTGTAGCACATATACAAGAACCAGTTGTACAGACAGGAACACACCCAGTTCTATCCGGATTGGTACAAGTCGGTCTACAACCATCTTCGCCACACACAGAGTACACTTGATTTGCTCCCGAACATGTGGGCAGAGCTGATATCGAAATGAAAAAAATCAGATTACTCCATCCTCATAGAAATAATATTATTTTTTAAAAAAAATATATACAGCATTGAGTGGGAGGTATGCACATTCCCACAGAGTTCATCACGTATCCAGGAGCACAGATACAAGCTGGTGTGCTGCAAGTTGGAGTACAAGAAGACACATCTGTTCTTGTACATGTTCGTTGACAGCCGTCGTCACCACAAGCGGAATAGATTTGATTTGCACCAGGACATGTAATCACAGCTGAAAATATCAAGTTTTAATGATTTTGAAAATAAATTTTAATATTTAAATATGAAATACATACGGCATTGATAAACTGGGACGCAATTTCCCATAGCATTTTTCACGTAACCAGAAACGCAAATGCATGCCGGAGCTCCACATGTTGGGACACAACCAGTAACCGAGAGTCTATCGCATCTTCTTTGACATCCATCATCACCACAAGCTGAATACACTTGGTTAGCTCCGCAAGTCACCATGGCTGAAACGATTCATATAAAAATACGATTGATGTGAAAACAGATACGAACCATTCAGTTTGGAAATTTAGAAAAGATGTTACTAACGGCAGCTAGTTACAATAATGCAGACTCCGACTGAATTTTTAACGTATCCTTCTTTGCAAATACATGCAGGAGCTCCACATACTGGTACACATCCAGTGACGTCTAACCTATCACATCTTTTCTGACATCCGTCATTTCCACATGCAGAATATATTTCGTTAATTCCACACATCATCATAGCTGGTAATATAAAGCTCATATGAACAAACATATACATTTATATAGATATATGAGTAAATAAACCAAAACATTATGTTTTCGTTTTTTAAAATTAAACATATATATGTATACTTACGACAGCTCGAAACAGGTATGCAAGCTCCCATGGAATTTTTAACGTAGCCTTCTTTACAAATACAAGCCCCAGATCCACAGATCGCTACACAACCAGTGACATCGGTTCTGTCACATCTTTTCTGACAACCGTCATCTCCACAAGCAGAATAAATCGCATTTGCTCCGCATGATACCATTGCTGAAAGGTGTGTTATGTCAATGAAAATATTTATCGTTGTAATAATATTAATAAAATAACACTCACGACAATCGGTTACTGGAATACAATTTCCAGAGCCATCCTTCACGTAGCCTTCCTTACAAACACAGGCTGCTGTACTACACGTCGGCACACATCCTGACACATCAGTTCTGTCGCATGCTTTTTGACATCCATCATCTCCACATGCAGAATACACTTGATTATCACCACACGGCATCATTGCTGAAAAATGTTTTATTGAAATGAAAATATTCATCATTGAAAAAATATTAATGCGATCAATAAAATAATACTTACGACAATCGGTTACTGGAATACAACCTCCTGAACCATCCTTCACGTAACCTTCCTTACAAACACAGGCTGCTGTACTACACGTTGGCATACATCCTGTCACGTCAGTTCTGTCGCATTCTTTTTGACATCCATCATCTCCGCATGCAGAATACACTTGATTATCACCACACGGCATCATTGCTGAAAGGTGAGTTGCGTGAATGAAAATATTCAACTTTATAACAATATTGATAAAGAACAACAAAAAAAACACCCACGACAGTCAGTAACTGGAATGCATGCTCCTGAGCCATCTTTCACGTAGCCTTCTTTACAAACGCATGCAGCCGCTCCGCATGTTGGAGTGCAACCTGAAACGTCAGTTCTGTCGCATGCTTTTTGACATCCATCATCTCCACATGCAGAATACACTTGATTATCTCCACATGGCATCATTGCTGAAAAGTAAGTTGCATGAATGAAAATATTCAACTTTATAACAATATTGATAAAGAACAACAAAAAAAACACCCACGACAGTCAGTAACTGGAATGCATGCTCCTGAGCCATCTTTCACGTAGCCTTCTTTACAAACGCATGCAGCCGCTCCGCAAGTTGGAGTGCAACCTGAAACGTCAATTCTGTCGCATTCCTTTTGGCAACCATCATCTCCACAAGCTGAGTACACTTCGTTTGCTCCGCATGACACCATTGCTGAAAAGTGTAATACATCCTTGAAAATATTCATCATTGTGATAATTTTATGAGAGAACGATAAAATAACACTCACGACAATCATTTACTGGAATGCAATTTCCAGAACCATCCTTCACGTAGCCTTCTTTACAAATACAGCTAGCTGAGCCACAAGTTGGTGTGCATCCAGTTACGTCGACTCTATCGCATGCTTTTTGGCATCCATCGTCCCCACATGCAGAATACACTTGATTATCACCACACGGCATCATTGCTGAAAGGTGAGTTGCGTGAATGAAAATATTCAACTTTATAACAATATTGATAAAGAACAACAAAAAAAACACCCACGACAGTCAGTAACTGGAATGCATGCTCCTGAGCCATCTTTCACGTAGCCTTCTTTACAAACGCATGCAGCCGCTCCGCAAGTTGGAATGCAACCTGAAACGTCAGTTCTGTCGCATGCTTTTTGACATCCATCATCTCCGCATGCAGAATACACTTGATTATCTCCACATGGCATCATTGCTGAAAAGTAAGTTGCGTGAATGAAAATATTCAACTTTATAACAATATTGATAAAGAACAACAAAAAAAACACCCACGACAATCAGTAACTGGAATGCAAGCTCCTAAGCCATCTTTCACGTAGCCTTCCTTACAAACGCAGGTAGCAGTGCTACAAGTCGGAGTGCAACCTGAAACGTCGATTCTGTCGCATTCCTTTTGACAACCATCATCTCCACAAGCTGAGTACACTTCGTTTGCTCCGCATGACACCATTGCTGAAAAGTGTAATACATCCTTGAAAATATTCATCATTGTGATAATTTTATGAGAGAACGATAAAATAACACTCACGACAATCATTTACTGGAATGCAATTTCCAGAACCATCCTTCACGTAGCCTTCTTTACAAATACAGGCAGCTGAGCCACAAGTTGGTGAGCATCCAGTTACGTCGACTCTATCGCATGCTTTTTGGCATCCATCGTCCCCACATGCAGAATACACTTCATTTGCTCCACACGACACCATTGCTGAAAACATTCAACCTTGCAAGAAAATTACGAAAACAGATCAGTGTCCATTAGGTTGAATTAAATTTACGGCAATTCGAAACTGGAATGCATGCTCCTGAGCCATCTTTCACGTAGCCTTCTTTACAAACGCATGCAGCCGCTCCGCAAGTTGGAGTGCAACCTGAAACGTCAATTCTGTCGCATTCCTTTTGGCAACCATCATCTCCACAAGCTGAGTACACTTCGTTTGCTCCGCATGACACCATTGCTGAAAAGTGTAATACATCCTTGAAAATATTCAAAATTATAACAATATTGATTAAAAACAATAAAAAGAAACACCCACGACAATCAGTAACTGGAATGCATGCTCCTGAGCCATCTTTCACGTAGCCTTCTTTACAAACGCATGCAGCCGCTCCGCATGTTGGAGTGCAACCTGAAACGTCAATTCTGTCGCATTCTTTTTGACATCCATCATCTCCGCAAGCAGAATACACTTGATTATCACCACACGGCATCATTGCTGAAAGATGAGTTGCGTGAATGAAAATATTCAACTTTATAACAATATTGATAAAGAACAACAAAAAAAACACCCACGACAGTCAGTAACTGGAATGCATGCTCCTGAGCCATCTTTCACGTAGCCTTCTTTACAAACGCATGCAGCGTTTCCACATGTAGGTGTACATCCTGTTACGTCAATTCTGTCACACTCCTTTTGACATCCATTATCTCCGCATGCAGAATACACTTCATTTGCTCCACACGACACCATTGCTGAAAACATTCAACCTTGCATGAAAATTACGAAAACAGATCAGTGTCCATTAAGTTGAATTAAATTTACGGCAATTCGAAACTGGTATGCATGATCCTAAGTCATCTTTCACATAGCCTTCTTTACAAATGCACGCAGCCGCTCCGCAAGTTGGAGTGCAACCTGAAACGTCAATTCTGTCGCATTCCTTTTGGCAACCATCATCTCCACAAGCTGAGTACACTTCGTTTGCTCCGCATGACACCATTGCTGAAAAGTGTAATACATCCTTGAAAATATTCATCATTGTGATAATTTTATGAGAGAACGATAAAATAACACTCACGACAATCATTTACTGGAATGCAATTTCCAGAACCATCCTTCACGTAGCCTTCTTTACAAATACAGGCAGCTGAGCCACAAGTTGGTGTGCATCCAGTTACGTCGACTCTATCGCATTCTTTTTGACATCCATCATCTCCGCATGCAGAATACACTTGATTATCACCACACGGCATCATTGCTGAAAGGTGAGTTGCGTGAATGAAAATATTCAACTTTATAACAATATTGATAAAGAACAACAAAAAAAACACCCACGACAGTCAGTAACTGGAATGCATGCTCCTGAGCCATCTTTCACGTAGCCTTCTTTACAAACGCATGCAGCCGCTCCGCAAGTTGGAGTGCAACCTGAAACGTCAGTTCTGTCGCATGCTTTTTGACATCCATCATCTCCGCATGCAGAATACACTTGATTATCTCCACATGGCATCATTGCTGAAAAGTAAGTTGCATGAATGAAAATATTCAAAATTATAACAATATTGATTAAAAACAATAAAAAGAAACACCCACGACAATCAGTAACTGGAATGCATGCTCCTGAGCCATCTTTCACGTAGCCTTCTTTACAAACGCATGCAGCCGCTCCGCATGTTGGAGTGCAACCTGAAACGTCAATTCTGTCGCATTCTTTTTGACATCCATCATCTCCGCATGCAGAATACACTTGATTATCACCACACGGCATCATTGCTGAAAGATGAGTTGCGTGAATGAAAATATTCAACTTTATAACAATATTGATAAAGAACAACAAAAAAAACACCCACGACAGTCAGTAACTGGAATGCATGCTCCTGAGCCATCTTTCACGTAGCCTTCTTTACAAACGCATGCAGCCGCTCCGCAAGTTGGAGTGCAACCTGAAACGTCAGTTCTGTCGCATGCTTTTTGACATCCATCATCTCCGCATGCAGAATACACTTGATTATCTCCACATGGCATCATTGCTGAAAAGTAAGTTGCATGAATGAAAATATTCAAAATTATAACAATATTGATTAAAAACAATAAAAAGAAAAACCCACGACAATCAGTAACTGGAATGCATGCTCCTGAGCCATCTTTCACGTAGCCTTCTTTACAAACGCATGCAGCGTTTCCACATGTAGGTGTACATCCTGTTACGTCAATTCTGTCACACTCCTTTTGACATCCATTATCTCCGCATGCAGAATACACTTCATTTGCTCCACACGACACCATTGCTGAAAACATTCAACCTTGCATGAAAATTACGAAAACAGATCAGTGTCCATTAAGTTGAATTAAATTTACGGCAATTCGAAACTGGTATGCATGATCCTAAGTCATCTTTCACATAGCCTTCTTTACAAATGCACGCAGCCGCTCCGCAAGTTGGAGTGCAACCTGAAACGTCAATTCTGTCGCATTCCTTTTGGCAACCATCATCTCCACAAGCTGAGTACACTTCGTTTGCTCCGCATGACACCATTGCTGAAAAGTGTAATACATCCTTGAAAATATTCATCATTGTGATAATTTTATGAGAGAACGATAAAATAACACTCACGACAATCATTTACTGGAATGCAATTTCCAGAACCATCCTTCACGTAGCCTTCTTTACAAATACAGGCAGCTGAGCCACAAGTTGGTGTGCATCCAGTTACGTCGACTCTATCGCATGCTTTTTGGCATCCATCGTCCCCACATGCAGAATACACTTGATTATCACCACACGGCATCATTGCTGAAAGATGAGTTGCGTGAATGAAAATATTCAACTTTATAACAATATTGATAAAGAACAACAAAAAAAACACCCACGACAGTCAGTAACTGGAATGCATGCTCCTGAGCCATCTTTCACGTAGCCTTCTTTACAAACGCATGCAGCCGCTCCGCATGTTGGAATGCAACCTGAAACGTCAATTCTGTCGCATTCTTTTTGACATCCATCATCTCCGCATGCAGAATACACTTGATTATCACCACACGGCATCATTGCTGAAAGGTGAGTTGCGTGAATGAAAATATTCAACTTTATAACAATATTGATAAAGAACAACAAAAAGAAACACCCACGACAGTCAGTAACTGGAATGCATGCTCCTGAGCCATCTTTCACGTAGCCTTCTTTACAAACGCATGCAGCCGCTCCGCAAGTTGGAGTGCAACCTGAAACGTCAGTTCTGTCGCATGCTTTTTGACATCCATCATCTCCGCATGCAGAATACACTTGATTATCTCCACATGGCATCATTGCTGAAAAGTAAGTTGCATGAATGAAAATATTCAAAATTATAACAATATTGATAAAAAACAATAAAAAGAAACACCCACGACAATCAGTAACTGGAATGCATGCTCCTGAGCCATCTTTCACGTAGCCTTCTTTACAAACGCATGCAGCCGCTCCGCAAGTTGGAGTGCAACCTGAAACGTCAGTTCTGTCGCATGCTTTTTGACATCCATCATCTCCGCATGCAGAATACACTTGATTATCACCACACGGCATCATTGCTGAAAGATGAGTTGCGTGAATGAAAATATTCAACTTTATAACAATATTGATAAAGAACAACAAAAAAAACACCCACGACAGTCAGTAACTGGAATGCATGCTCCTGAGCCATCTTTCACGTAGCCTTCTTTACAAACGCATGCAGCCGCTCCGCAAGTTGGAGTGCAACCTGAAACGTCAGTTCTGTCGCATGCTTTTTGACATCCATCATCTCCGCATGCAGAATACACTTGATTATCACCACACGGCATCATTGCTGAAAGATGAGTTGCGTGAATGAAAATATTCAACTTTATAACAATATTGATAAAAAACAATAAAAAGAAACACCCACGACAGTCAGTAACTGGAATGCATGCTCCTGAGCCATCTTTCACGTAGCCTTCTTTACAAACGCATGCAGCCGCTCCGCAAGTTGGAGTGCAACCTGAAACGTCAGTTCTGTCGCATGCTTTTTGACATCCATCATCTCCGCATGCAGAATACACTTGATTATCTCCACATGGCATCATTGCTGAAAAGTAAGTTGCGTAAATGAAAATATTCAAAATTATAACAATATTGATAAAAAACAATATTAAGAAACACCCACGACAATCAGTAACTGGAATGCATGCTCCTGAGCCATCTTTCACGTAGCCTTCTTTACAAACGCATGCAGCGTTTCCACATGTAGGTGTACATCCTGTTACGTCAATTCTGTCACACTCCTTTTGACATCCATTATCTCCGCATGCAGAATACACTTCGTTTGCTCCGCACGAAACCATTGCTTAAAAATAGTAAATTTTCAATTTCTATTCATATCTTCAGTGAATGCGTTGAATACTTACGACATTCAGAAGCTGGGATACATACTCCCGAACCGTCTTTCACGTAACCTTCCTTACAAATGCATGCAGCCGCTCCGCAAGTTGGTGTGCAACCTGAAATGTCAATTCTGTCGCATGCTTTTTGACATCCATCATCTCCGCATGCAGAATACACTTGATTATCACCACACGGCATCATTGCTGAAAGATGAGTTGCGTGAATGAAAATATTCAACTTTATAACAATATTGATAAAGAACAACAAAAAAAACACCCACGACAGTCAGTAACTGGAATGCATGCTCCTGAGCCATCTTTCACGTAGCCTTCTTTACAAACACATGCAGCCGCTCCGCATGTTGGAGTACAACCTGAAACGTCAATTCTGTCGCATTCTTTTTGACATCCATCATCTCCGCATGCAGAATACACTTGATTATCACCACACGGCATCATTGCTGAAAAGTAAGTTGCATGAATGAAAATATTCAAAATTATAACAATATTGATTAAAAACAATAAAAAGAAAAACCCACGACAATCAGTAACTGGAATGCATGCTCCTGAGCCATCTTTCACGTAGCCTTCTTTACAAACACATGCAGCCGCTCCGCATGTTGGAGTACAACCTGAAACGTCAATTCTGTCGCATTCTTTTTGACATCCATCATCTCCGCATGCAGAATACACTTGATTATCACCACACGGCATCATTGCTGAAAGATGAGTTGCGTGAATGAAAATATTCAACTTTATAACAATATTGATAAAGAACAACAAAAAAAACACCCACGACAGTCAGTAACTGGAATGCATGCTCCTGAGCCATCTTTCACGTAGCCTTCTTTACAAACGCATGCAGCCGCTCCGCAAGTTGGAGTGCAACCTGAAACGTCAATTCTGTCGCATTCTTTTTGACATCCATCATCTCCGCATGCGGAATACACTTGATTATCACCACACGGCATCATTGCTGAAAAGTATTTTACGTCAATGAAAATATTCATCATTGAAATAATATTAATGAGTTCAATAAAATTATACTTACGACAATCGGTTACTGGAATACAACCTCCTGAACCATCCTTCACGTAACCTTCCTTACAAACACAGGCTGCTGTACTACACGTTGGCACACATCCTGACACGTCAGTTCTGTCGCATGCTTTTTGACATCCATCATCTCCGCATGCAGAATACACTTGATTATCTCCACATGGCATCATTGCTGAAAAGTAAGTTGCGTGAATGAAAATATTCAAAATTATAACAATACTGATAAAAAACAATAAAAAGAAACACCCACGACAATCAGTAACTGGAATGCATGCTCCCGAACCGTCTTTCACGTAACCTTCTTTGCAAATGCATGCAGCATTTCCACAAGTAGGTGTACATCCTTCTACGTCAATTCTGTCGCACTCCTTCTGACATCCATTATCTCCGCATGCAGAATACACTTCGTTTGCTCCGCACGATACCATTGCTTAAAAATAGTAAATTTTCAATTTCTATTCATATCTTCAGTGAATGCGTTGAATACTTACGACATTCAGAAGCTGGGATACATACTCCCGAACCGTCTTTCACGTAACCTTCCTTACAAATGCATGCAGCCGCTCCGCAAGTTGGTGTGCAACCTGAAATGTCAATTCTGTCGCATTCTTTTTGACATCCATCATCTCCGCATGCTGAATACACTTCGTTTGCTCTGCATGTCACCATTGCTGAAAATTAATGATTCTTGCATAAAAATTCCCAAATCTCTGTATTGTTGATAAACTGATTTTATTAACACTCACGGCAATCAGATACTGGAATGCAGGCTCCCGAACCGTCTTTCACATAACCTTCTTTACATACGCATGCAGCGTTTCCACAAGTCGGAGTGCATCCTGATACGTCAGTTCTATCACACTCTTTTTGACATCCGTCGTCCCCACATGCTGAATATATTTGGTTTGCTCCGCATGGCATCATTGCTGCAATTTCGTGGTATTTTATATGAACATTTCATCCTCAAACTCATGATTAAGTTACATAAAACTTACGGCACTCTGAAACTGGAATGCAAGCTCCCGAACCATCTTTAATATAACCTTCTTTGCAAATACACGCTGCTGTGCTACACGTTGGTATGCATCCTGATACGTCAGTTCTATCGCATGCTTTTTGACATCCATCATTCCCGCACACAGAATATACTTCATTTGCTCCGCATGATGTCATTGCTTCAAAAATATGTAAAATATTTATTCCGGTATTACATTGACATGTGTAAATATCATTTTTTAATACTTACGACAGTCAGAAACAGGAATGCATTCACCAACCAAATTTCTGATGTATCCTTCTTTACATATACATCCTGGTGTCCCACAATTTGAATCGCAACTCGATGTATCCATTCTATTACAACTCTTCTGGCAGCCTTGTTTTCCACAAGCTGAATACACTTCGTTAGTGCCACAAATCATCATAGCTAGAATTTGGCTCAGATTAAATAGGGTTTTTTTTTCATATATCAAAGTAATAAACAATAATATTTTGTTACATACGACAATTCGATACAGGAATGCATATTCCATCAGAATTTTTAACGTAGCCTTCTTTACAGATGCATGCCGGAGTTCCACATGAAGGAATACACCCTGTCACGTCAAGTCTATCACATCTCTTTTGACATCCATCGTTGCCACATCCCGAATATATTTCATTTGTTCCACATGATACTGTAATAGCTGGATACAAAAAAACACAACATTGAAAATGTGATTTTTTCGATCATTATATTATTGATTGAAAAATATTTATTTTTCTATTGTTCGATATTTACGACATTGTGAAATTGGAACGCATTGCCCTGCAGCATTTTTGACATATCCTTCCTTGCAAATACAAGCTGGAGCTCCACATGAAGGCACACAACCAGTTATATCTCGTCTATCACATCTTTTTTGACATCCGTCGTCACCGCATCCGGAATAAACTTCATTACTTCCACATGATATCATTGCTAAAGATAATAAAAGCATCAGCATCTGCTTTCTCTAAAACATATTTGTATTTGCAAATAAGTTATTAACTTACGACAACTTGAAATTGAAACACATTGTCCAGCAGCATTTTTAACATATCCTTCCTTGCAAATACAAGCAGGTGTTCCACAAGTAGGTACACAACCGGAGACGTCACGTCTATCGCATCTTTTTTGACAACCGTCGTCACCGCATCCTGAATAAACTTCATTAGATCCACAAGATGTCATTGCTGAAAATTTAAATATATTTAGTACCAGCATTTTCATGACCATTTTTATTTGCAAATATGTAGGTATGCAATGAACTTACGACATTGTGAAATCGGAATGCATTGTCCAGCAGCATTTTTAACATATCCTTCCTTGCAAATACAAGCTGGAGCTCCACAAACAGGTACACAACCGGAGACATCACGTCTGTCACATCTCTTCTGACATCCGTCATTTCCACATCCAGAATAGACTTCATTCGTTCCACATGATATAGTTGCTGAAAATATAAAAATATTCACTTCCTGCCTTTTCGTGACCGTTTTGTTTACAAATATATAGGTATGCAATGAACTTACGACATTGTGAAATCGGAATGCATTGTCCAGCAGCATTTTTAACATATCCTTCCTTGCAAATACAAGCTGGAGCTCCACAAGTAGGTACACAACCGGAGACGTCACGTCTGTCGCATCTCTTCTGACATCCGTCATTTCCACATCCAGAATAAACTTCGTTCATTCCACATGATATAGTTGCTGAAATGAAAAAATATATTAATACCCTATTAGTCATTCCATAAATATTTTGTTTGCAAATATATACGCTGTGAACTTACGGCATTGTGAAACAGGAATACATTGCCCGGCAGCATTTTTAACATATCCTTCTTTACAAATACAAGCCGGATTTCCACATACAGGGACACAACCAGAAACATCACGTCTGTCGCATCTCTTTTGGCAACCATCCTCTCCACAACCGGAATATATTTCATTCGATCTGCATGTTGTTGTAGCTGAAATGTTGATTTAATTATATTACAACTTGTATTGCGTGTCATATAATCTTATTCACGAGATAACTTACGACAGTTTGAAACTGGAACGCAGTTGCCTGCAGAATTTTTGACATAGCCATCTTTGCAGATGCAAGCAGGAGGTCCACATCTTGGAGTACAACTTGAAACATCGCATCTATCACATCTCTTACGGCAACCATCGTCACCGCAAGCAGAATATATTTCATTCGCCCTGCAAGTTGTTGTGGCTGAAATATAAATTTAATAAAAGTACAAATTCGTATTAAATGTAGAATATTCTTTATCACAATATAACTCACGACAGTTTGAAACTGGAATACAATTGCCTGCAGAATTTTTGACATAACCGTCTTTGCAGATACAAGCAGGTGTTCCACACCTTGGAATGCATCCAGAAACATCCATTCTGTCACACCTTTTTCTACACCCATCATCACCGCAACCAGAATATATTTCGTTTGATCTACACGCCATTTGAGCTGCAAAAATCAAAATTTTCCATTAAAAAACATTCAAATAAATAAAAGGCAATCGAATTTTTTCAATGTGAAATACACTCACGACAATCAGATACCGATATACAACTCCCCGCTGCATTTTTCACATATCCATCTGCACAAATACAACCAGGAGCATTACAATTCGCCGAACAACAACTGACATCCAATCTATCGCATCTTCGTTGACAACCATCGTCTCCACAAGGAGAGAATACTTGATTTGATCCCATACACCTAATTGGAGCTAAAATTCAAAATTAGTTACTAAAAAAGTGCACAACCTGAAAAAGTTTAATGAGAAAACTAAAATGAATTAATTACAGCACATATTTGGCTTGACACAGTCTCTAGCATCGTTTCGGACATAGCCTTCGTTGCAAATACAACTCGGAGTACCACATCTCGATTTGCACCCACTTCTGTCCAAATCACGACATGTTTTTTGACACCCATCGTCTCCACAGTACGAAAAAATCTGATTTCTTCCGGCGCATAAAGGCAAAACGTCTAAAAATCAAAATTTTACATTTAAGTGAATTTTTATCATCGAAACTTCTTCGAAAAACAATTTTACATACCGCAGTCTCCAGGTAAAACGCATCTGTTTTTAGAATTTCTTATATGCCCTTCTGCACAGATACATCCTCTTTTACACTCTCCAGTGCATCCATAAGACTTTGTTGGATCCAAACAAGTATCTTGACATTCGTGAATCGCGCATCTCGTGAAAACTTCGTTTCTTCCGTTTCCGTTGTAAACTAAATCGACATCAATTTTTAACAATTTTCCTAGCAACTATTTTATATTTCAACAAATGCTTACCTAAACAGTACGTGCTGTCGATTAGCCCATATCTTTCGGTAGGATTTCCGTAGATGGTCACGAAAAAGCTTACCGCAAACAAAAGCTTATACATTTTTTTCAGAGTGCACTCGAGAATGCGTCGATGCACGACATGTCTTCGTTGCAACCAGAAAGAAAGTAAAAACGATCAAATGTAGAATTTTTGTTAGTTTGTCTTTTTTATTTGACCGATCGACCGGTTTTTATGAATTTTTTTAGTGGAACTTGTTTTCCGTATTGCATAATAATGCATAGAAGAACTTGAACTCTAACCAATAATGAACTTGAGTATGCATCCGCTTTCACTGCGGTTTCTTAACACGTAATTTATTGATCGTTTTTTTAATCGATCGAGATAACCAGTTTCAAGATGGGATACTTCTAAAACTTAATCTAAGTTTCGTTTTTACAAAGCATAAAAAGAACTTTTTGATTCGTTGAATATTTTTTATTGTTTTTAACCATAACAATTTCATCGAATGGTAATGGAAATTTTATTAATTGATAAGTGAAATATTAAACATACTTAGGTATATAATTAATTTATTGTGTAACATTGACATTATATTCATTTTATTTATAAACATTAAAATATCATTACAAAAAGTGATATTTATTCTATGCAGGTAAATTATACCTTCACCCAATCTCAACTTATTAGATAGATAATAATTAGGATATAATGAAAAATATGTGTATAACTTTATTGACATAAGAAAAAATAGCTATAACTTATAATAATAAGTAAATAATTCCCCTCCATAATGTAAGCCAAATTTATTCTATCAATTAAAAACTGATTTTATAATCAGATCATAAGCTGATATCCAACGATTGAAAGAGCTTTAGTATTTCAAAATCAGTTTATCATTATAACAAAACATATTTGAAAAAAAAAGTATATATAATCAAAAAGATTTTACAATCAAGTTATTAATGAATTTGTTTTCTGGTACTGTGATCCACTTCCACTTCCACTTCCATCACTGACTTGAGGACAATAATTATAGTTAATACAAGAACCGGAAGCATTTCTCACGTAACCACCTGCACAAAAGCATCTAGAAACACAAGCCATCGATGTATCGCATTGTTTAAATGTCAAAGGATACGTTTCGCATGTCGCATCGCATTTTCCTAACGAACAAGCTCCATAAACCTGATAAGTGGGACAACTTTCTGCAAAATCAAATATAAAATTAAATCTAGTTTGATTTAAATGAGCCAAACCGAAGAAAAACTCACGACAACTTGACGATGGAACGCAAACTCCATCAGAATTTCTCAAATGTCCCGATTGACAAATGCAACCAGGAACGCATTGTCCAATACAACTTGGATCGTTGAAAGTGCATGTTTGTTGACAAACGTTGTTTCCACACAATGAATACTGTTCGTTGGCTCCTGTGCATGTTGTGGCTGAAAAAAAAAAATACAGGTGACCCTTCTATAGCACGGACACTGATTTCGTGTTACAGAGAGGATTGAACACATACAAATTTTGAAGTTAGATTAGAGGAAAAAAAAATGGATTTATCTAATAAATACATTGATCTAGAATCGTGCTATGGAAAGAATTTCACACGGCTTATGGGCAAAGGGTTACGTGTTGCCGTTGTCGTTGAAATTTGTGCTACAGAAGGGATAATTGAAGTCAAAAATTTAATATCTTTCCTATAAATGTTGTTTGGTAAAAAAAAGTTTAATGATTTACTTACGGCATAAATTTGGTAGAATACAATTTCCACTACTGTCTCTAACGAAACCAGGAATACAGACACACCCAGGCCCAGAACATGTTGGGACACAACCGGTGATATCAAGTCTTTGGCATGTTCTTTGACAGCAGTCATTTCCACAAGCCGATACCATTTCATTTGGTCGATTACACGTGGGTGATGCTAAAATTTGATTATTCTTTTTAAAAACATTACCATTGAACGATACAGTATGAATAATTAAATTGTAATTACGACAGTTAGCTGGCAAGACACAGACTCCGTTAACATTTCTGACATAACCTGTAGCACATATGCAAGCTCCAGTACTACACACAGGAATACATCCAGTAGTGTCTGGTTTTGAACAAGTCGGTCTACATCCATCGTTACCACATACGGAATAAATCTCATTTGTGCCACAAGTAGGAAGTGCTAAAGTGATAAGAGCATATCGTAAATTAATTTATTATAGGAATTAAGTATTTAAGAATGATACTAACGACACAATGATGGAGCAATGCAATTTCCATTGGCGTCTTTCACATAACCAGGAATACAAACACAAGCTGGATAATTGCAAACTGGTGAACAATTCGCAACAGTTAATCTATTACAACTTCGCTGACAACCATCATCTCCACATCCCGAATATATTTGATTTGCTCCCGCACAATTCATTACAGCTGAAAATAGAATAACATTTCGAAAAAATCAGATATAAAATCGTTTCAAATATAATTTTGAATACGTACGACATTCTGAAATCGGTACACAATCTCCGTTTAAATTTTTCACAAATCCACTTTTGCAAATACAGCTTGGAGCATTACAAACAGGAACACATCCTGTTACGTTCAATCTACTGCAAGTTTTTTGACATCCATCGTCTCCACATCCAGAGTATATTTGATTTGCTTTCTGGCATCCCATAACAGCTATAATTCAATTGTTAAAAAGTTTTTAAATTTCTACATTCATCGACATACTATAAAATGCACTTAATTGTTTTAATGGTACTCACGACAAGAAGATATCGGTACGCAATCATTTGAAGCATTTTTTACAAATCCATCTTTACAGATACAACTCGGAAAATTGCATACTGGAATACATCCTAAAACGTTCAAATTACTACAAGTTTTCTGACAACCATCGTTTCCACATGCAGAGTATATTTGATTTTGTTTTTGGCATCCCATAACAGCTAAAATTTAATTGTTGAAAAGTTTTTAAATTTCTTAATACGTCGGGACACAATAAAATACACTTAATTGTTTTTTTATGGCACTCACGACAAGAGGATATCGGTACGCATTCATTTGAAGCGTTTTTCACAAATCCATCTTTACAAATACAACTCGGAAAATTACATACTGGCATACATCCAAAAATGTTCAAATTATTACAAGTTTTCTGACAACCATCATCACCGCATCCCGAATAAACTTGATTTGGCTTGGAACATGTCATCGTTGCTGAAAAAATATTATTCATAATTTTTCTATAGTTACATATTTTCGATGGTTACTATAAAATTAAATACATACGACATGAAGAAATCGGTACACATTCGTTTAAATCATTTTTTACAAATCCATCTTTACAAATACAGCTTGGAGCATTACAAACAGGAACACATCCTGTTACGTTCAACTTGCTACATGTTTTTTGACAACCATTGTCTCCACATGCTGAATATATTTGATTTGCTTTCTGGCAACTCATAACAGCTAAAATTTAATTGTTAAAACGTTTTAAGAATATATTCATGCATCGACGCACTATAAAATGCACTTAATTGTTTTTAATGGCACTCACGACAAGACGATATCGGTACGCATTCGTTAAAATTATTTTTTACGAATCCATCTTTACAAATACAACTCGGTAAATTGCATACTGACATACATCCAAAAACGTCCAAATTATTACAAGTTTTCTGACAACCATCATCACCGCATCCCGAATACACTTGATTTGACTTCGAACATGTCATCATAGCTGAAAAAATAAAATGTTTAATTTTTCTATACATTTTCTCGATGTTTACTTTAAAATTAAATACATACGACATGATGATATCGGCACACATTCGTTTAAATCGTTTTTTACAAATCCATCTTTACAAATACAGCTTGGAGCATTACAAACAGGAACACATCCTGTTACGTTCAATCTGCTACACGTTTTTTGACAACCATCGTCTCCACATCCGGAGTATATTTGATTTGGTTTTTGGCATCCCATAACAGCTGAAATTTTATTGATGAATAATTTTAGAATGATAACATGAATCGTCGCACGATAAAATGGACCTAATAGTTTTTTATGGCACTTACGACATGATGATATCGGTACACATTCATTTAAATCATTTTTAACGAATCCATCTTTGCAAATACAACTTGGAAAATTACATGTTGGCATACATCCTAAAACGTTCAAATTATTACAAGTTTTTTGACATCCATCATCTCCGCATCCCGAATATATTTGATTTTGCTTCGAACATGTCATCGCAGCTGAAAAAATAATATTCATAAATTTTCTTTAAATTTTCTCGATGGTTACTTTAAAATGAAATACATACGACATGGCGATATTGGTACACAGTCTCCTGATAGATTTTTGACATAGCCATCAATGCAAATACAACCTGGTGTTCTGCAAACAGGGATACATCCTGTAACATTCAATCTATCGCAGCTTTTTTGACACCCATTATCTCCACATTGAGAATATATTTGATATGCTTTCGTACAAATCACAGCTGGAAATAATAGTGTAAATATAAACATATGAAATAATAAAACATATTTTTTAACAAAGGTGGATTAACACGTACGACAAGATGATTCAGGAACACAATCTCCGTTAGAGTTTTTTACAAATCCATTTACACAAATGCAACCTGGAACGCTACAAGAAGGAATACAACCAGTAACACTTAATCTATCACATCTTTTTTGGCAACCATCATCTCCACATGGAGAATATATTTGATTAGGCTTTGTGCACGTTGTAATAGCTGAAATAAATAATATGAATGCGAAATAAAAAATAACACTTCTAAAATTATTAATTTATACTCACGACAAGATGATGCAGGAACACAATCTCCAAAAGAGTTCTTTACAAATCCATCTAAACAAATGCAACTTGGAAAGTTACAAGTAGGAATGCAACCAGTAACACTCAATCTATCACACCTTTTTTGACACCCATCATCTCCACATGGAGAATATATTTGATTTGGTCTTGTGCATGTTGTAATAGCTGAATTATATTATACAATTGTGAAATAAAAAATAACACTTTCAAAAATATTGATCGATACTCACGACAAGATGACACTGGAATACAATCTTGTGAATTTTTTACGAATCCATCAGCACAAATGCAACCTGGAATGCCACAATTTGGAACACATCCAGTTACATTTAATCTATCACATCTTTTTTGACAACCATCATCTCCACATCCAGAATAAATTTGATTTGGTCTTGTGCAAGTATTGCTAGCTAAAATTTATATATTTTAAGAAATAAAATTGTATTTATTTTTATTCTGCTACGAGTACATATTTTCATGGCACTTACGACATGATGATACTGGAATACAATCTCCATACGAATTTTTAACATATCCTGGAATACAAATACAGCCTGGAGAACCACAATATGGTATACATGTAGAAACATCTAATCTATCACATTTTCGTTGGCATCCATCGTCTCCACAAGTTGAAACCATTTGATTTGGTCTCGTACAAGTCACTGTAAATAAAAACATGTAAATAATTTATTGAATTATTCAAGTGAAACTTATCTTATATTTTTCATACCACAACTTGATATCGGTACACAGATTCCATTAGAATTTTTTGCGAATCCTACTTGACATATGCATGCTGGATTTGAGCACCTAGAAATGCAACCAGTGGTATTCAATCTTTCACAAGTCTTTTGGCATCCATCATCTCCACAGATGGAGTATATTTGATTAATTCCTGTACATACTAATGGTGCTGAAATGCAAAAAATCAATAAAATACCTATTTCAAACAATTACTATTGGCAACATAATAATATATCACTGACTGCATTCACTAGGCGGTACACAATGATTTGTCGAATTTCTCACAAATCCAACTGCACATATACAACTCGGTTGTCCACAAGTTCTAGTACATCCAGTAGTGTTTAATCTATTACACGTTGGTTGACATCCATCGTCTCCACATGCTGAAAAAACTTCATTTGCTCTTGTGCAAGAAATAATAGCTGAAAACATCAATTTCAATATTATCAACTTTGTATAAAACAATTATTTGTAAAAAAAATTCACTTACGACACATCGATGGTAAAATACATTGCTTGAGAGCGTTTCTTACATATCCAGTAGCACATATACAACCTGAATTACTACATTTGGGTATGCATTTTGTTTCACCTAAATTATCGCAGGTTTTTTGACAACCATCGTCACCACACATCGAATACATTTCGTTAGTTCCTGCACAAGTATAATCTGAAAATATGCAATTATTAGTTTAAGAGTTTCATACATTCGATAAATTCATTCAAACTTACTGCATAAAGATGGAAGGATACAGTTATGATTGTTATTTCTCACATAACCATTTACACAAATACAACCAGGTTTAGAGCATTTTTGTATGCATCCAGTTACGTCTAATCTATCGCAAGTACGTTGACAATCGTCATTTCCACAAGCAGATAAAACTTCATTAGGACCAGAACAAACTGGAGCTGTAAGAAAATAGGTAGTAATAAAAAAAGAATAATCGTATTTGTTGCATCAAATAAACTTTTAATAGCCAGTTATTTGCAGTCTAATGAACTGCATAAATATATAAATATAGTCAAACTTACGACATTGTGATGGTAAAATACAAGATCCTTCTATATTCCTCACATATCCAGGAGAACAAACGCATCTTGAACTTTCACAGGTATTAATACAACCGTTAATATCCAGTTTATTACAACTTTTTTCACAAGCATTCGTAGCGATTGGAGAATACACTTCGTTTGGTTTAGAGCATGGATTCGCTAAAATAAAACATTGTATGAAAAAAAAACTGTAAGTATAAGCAACCCTGCTATAGCACGACATTCACGACAATCCTTCCATAGCACAAACTTAATTATAGGTACACGTTATTATGTTTTTCACTTAATATCAATTCTTAACAAAAATATTCGTATACTTATATATCTAGTTAAGATTATTTTTTGAATACATACGACATTCATTTTCTAGAACACAGGCTCCTGAATGATTCCTGACATATGGAACTGCACATACACAAGCTGGACTGGAACAAATCGGAATACATTTATCTATATTCAAACGGCTACAAGTTCTTTGACAACCATCATTTCCACAAGGAGAATATATTTCATTACGACCGGTACACATTACAGATCCTTAAATATCCAATTGTAAAATATTCAATTTTGACGAAATAAAAAACAAACATAGCTAATTTAACTTACGACACATCGTAGGCAATACACAGATTCCTAAAGAATTTCTCACATATCCCGGAGAACAAATACAACCTGGATTAGAACAAACTTTTTGACATCCACTTACATCTAAATTTGAACAAGTTTTTTGACAACCATCGTTTCCGCACATGGAAAATACTTCATTTTCTCTGGTACATCCTTTGCTGTCTGGTTGAAAAATTTTCATATCAAATCAGTATCAAATCGATATAATAATTAATTTAAGAAACTCACTGCATTGTGATGGTAGTACACATTCGTTATACGAATTTCTCACAAATCCAGGTATACAAACACATCCTGGTCTGTTACATTTGGCTACACATCCAGTCATATCCAATTTTGAACAAGATGGCTTACAACCATTATCGCCACAAAACGAAAATATTTCGTTAGGATTCAAACATTTTGGTTTCACATCTATTTTCATAAATTAAATGGTTATAATCTTATTTTTTTTTAATTTTAAACTTGAAGAAAATGTTTTTTTACCACAAAAATCAGGATGCACACAAATATTTTTAGAGTTTCGAATGAAACCAGGAAGACAAATGCATCCTGGAGTACAAACTGCATCACAACTCAAAAGACTCAAAGGATTCACACAAGTGGGTTGACATAAATTATTTTCACACATAGAAAATACTTCATTCTTTACTAAAAATATATAAAAAAACAATATCCATCAATGAAAATTTTTATTTTCACAAATATTATACAACTGTATTATATTAAGACTTACTTGAAGTGCAGCGAAATGTCAATAAACTGGTCAAAAAAGTTGAAGGCAATAGATGAACACCAGAAATATAAATTATTAAAATTTGTAGCAAATGTATATCGAAGTTCAGATACATTTTTAGAAAATATATCGAACTCGGCACATCTGAAGCGAACTGTAGTCGATGTCAAATGATTTAGACGTGTTCGAAATTCGTCTATTTAAAATGTAAAATATAACTGCTTATGCACCGTTAAAAACAGATAACTTCATTATAAAAAGGAAGAAAGAAATAAAACTATTTTGCATATCTGTTGTGTTGAACCTTTTCTTACTGACTAGAAGTTCTTCGTTCATAATATGTGAAAATTATGGAAAATATTGTCACTTCATGTTGATTTGGCTTTTTTTAAATAATTAATATGGTTTAAATATATCAATATTAGACTTGTTTCGGATTTTTAATTTTTTCATATAATATTTGAATAAACCATTGCTTAGTTTCTTTTGAAAAATCTCCTTATTAAACATACGAACTTCTTTCTTGAGTGTTATATCAATTCAATGTATCGTTCTTTTGAATTAAAAAAAAGGAAAAACAAAATACGTATGATTGTATAATTTTTAATTCATTTTTAAAAATAATACTTTTGATTAAAACGTTACGAAATGTTTTTTATCTCTGATTTTTCAGGTCTTAGATCTAGTCCTCTTATGAAAAGTTGTTTTATTGATATTGTAAAACTAGTCGTTAGATTTATCTGAATAGTGTTTAGTTCTAATATTATGCAAATTCGACCGAGAGGGTTTAATAAACTTTAAACTTCAAAATTGTAAAACTCCACATTTCACACTCGAACTTTATTCGAAATCGTAAAATTGGCGTCTTTCAAACATCTGAAATAACTTGAATTTATAATAAGCAATAAAATTTATGAACGTGTGAACAAAAAATATTGATGTTCAAAAGCTTAATCCTTTGATTGCATGTATCGCTTTTTTATTTCATATTATACTTATATATATAATATTATATAATTATAATGAGATTTTTTTACATTTATAAGAATAAATAAATCTAAGCTTCGGTCAGAACTTGACATCTGTATGTAGGTATAATAAACCAGTCTTGGTTTTTGCCCCCAGATTAAAACATACAAATCTTTCTGCAACCCATTCTTCTACGTTATTTATAATACTTGCAATCATTTATTTCATTTCGTATGATAAAAAATACATATTTTAAAAAGTAAATAAAAGATATTGTATTATATAAAAAAACTAAAATTGTTTAAATAGATATACATATGTAGATACATTTAATTGCTAAAATAATGTCCAATATGCCTATAGATAGATCAATAAACTCTGATTTTTCGATCTAAATATAATGTATTGATTTCTCGTATGAAAAAGTGAATTATGGGCAATTTAAAATACTTGTTTTATTTCCAGTTTAAGTTTATAGAACTTGCCGATCGAGATGTTTATGAATCATTAAACATTTCAATTTTTTTTGAAGCTTCTTCCCGTTTAAAAAAAAACACAGTTTAGAAAATAATTGTAAAGTTTTTGTTTTATTTTATTTATTGATTTTTTCAAACATAAATAGACAAAAATCATAATTTTATTTCTAGTATTGCAATTTTTATATAAACATCAAATAAAAAAAAAAGAACAAAAACAACTGTATCTTTAAAATAAAAGCTCTAAACTATATAAATGAACCTTCATAGCAACTACTTTGAAATATATTATTCAAAATTAAATAAAATACTAATAGATAACAATTTGTCATCAATATTTATTTCAAATATGTCATTTGTATTATATAACAGCACAAATCATCAATTTCATATGATTTATCTTATATTATTAAAGTATACATTACAGTACAATTTCGTATACCATTAAATATTCATATTTAATCGAAAATAAATCGGAATTTCCCTCCACCCTCAACTTGAAAAGACTTCAATTTATAGATAAAAAATCCCTAAAATCTTAATATTTGACTCTTTTTTTTACTCATCTTATAAAAATCTTTCTCAAAACGTATTTTTTTACATTGAGAATCAAATTAAGGACAAGTACTTCTATTTTCGCAGAGTCCATTAGAAAACCTAACATGTCCAGGCACACAGAAACATCTCATCGTACACTGTCCTGCAGTTGTACAGTCATTGCTTGTACCAAAATCAGGATTTGCACACGTGGCATCACATTCTCCTTGTCCACATGTTCTAATACGTTCATTCCGACCGCAATTGTCTGAAAACAAGAAGATTCAATATTCAACCGATTGATCGAGTCAAATTGATCAATTAACAAATTCAATTGATTGATGAGAAACTCACTGCAATCGGCTGCTGGAATACAGACTCCGTTCATGTCCCTCAAAAATCCTGCAACACATATACATCCTGGAGTGCATGTCCCCATACAGGTGGGATCATTAAATGTGCAAGTTTGTTGACACACGTTGTTACCGCACATTGAGAATATTTCGTTCGCACCAGAACAAGTCATTGCTAAAAATATGAA
Organism: Cheumatopsyche charites; assembly: GCA_024721215.1. Classification (NCBI taxonomy): domain Eukaryota; kingdom Metazoa; phylum Arthropoda; class Insecta; order Trichoptera; family Hydropsychidae; genus Cheumatopsyche; species Cheumatopsyche charites. Next base: position 1,650,579 of record CM045579.1, read on the forward strand.
ATTACATCAGATTAACATTATATCACATATAAAATCATGTCAGCAATTTCAAAAAGGGTAAGTACAACTTGCAAAACTTGAAATTTTCTTATAAAATCTTTATACTAACCAAGTGTCTATTGACATATTTAACGTGATATAAAATGATTTTACACACCCTTATCGAAAATGACGATTCAATGGAATAATAACTTACGACATTGTGATAGTGGTATACAATCTCCAGCTGTGTTCCTTACAAAACCTGCAGCACATATACATGCTCTTCCTGTACATATAGGAACACATCCAGTCAGATCTAATCTTTGACATGTCCTTTGACATCCATCGTTACCACAAGTCGATAAAATTTCATTCGGTCGAGTGCAAGCCGGCAGTGCTGAAAATTTTATGAAAAATGTCAATATAAACTCAATATACGATAATAATAATGTTAATTTATCTAATAATAAGTGCAGAAATTTAATCTACGTTGCCGTTATAAAGATTGCATTAAATAGGCGCAAGTAACATATAGTATAACTTATAAGTTATAACTTGATTCTGACTGAAGTGCGTTGATATTTTCAACGGGATGATTACTTGTATTAAATTATTGTAATGTACGATTGAAAACTTACGACATTGAGCGGGCATGACGCACATTCCCATATCATTTCTTACAAAACCAGGTGCACAAATGCAACTAGGCGTGGAACAAACAGGAACACATCCAGTAGTGTCTGGCCTGGTACAACTCGGTCTACAACCATCTTCTCCGCAACCTGAGAAAATTTGGTTAGCACCACAAGCAGGCGGAGCTAAAAAATTCATGAATATAAAAATTAACATCTCATATTATTACTTGAATATTTTTTTAATGAGATTTATTCTACTCACGACACTCAGTTATTGCTACACACATCATTGCCGAATTTAATACGAATCCAGGTGCACAGATACAAGCTGGCATGGTGCACATTGGTACGCAACCAACTGGAGCTGGAACAGTGCAACTTGGTCTACATCCATCGTTTCCGCAACCAGAAAATACTTGATTGGCTCCACAAGCCGTTGTAGCTGAAAAAAAACGAGCAAAATGTATATTTTTGTAGCATATTTAAGGACCGGTCTTTTCACCTCTGGTTTGAGAATAAAATGAATTTAAACTACACGCAGTTCTCCAACTGCCAACTGTCAAAATCTGGTGGGAAAGAGATGTGTGTGTATTGTAGTATGTCTGTCTTTTTCAGCGACTTTTTTAACAGCTCATAGTTGTAGCTTAAAATCGTTTTATTCTCAAACCAGAGGTGAAAAGACCGATGAATAGATGAAATTGAAGAAGACTTACGGCAATTCGAAGGAGCTATACAATTTCCCATCGAATCCATGACAAATCCAGTGGCACAAATGCAAGCAGGCGTTCCACAAGTGGGCATACAAGCAGATACGTCCAATGTGGTACAAGAGCGTTGACAACCGTCATTTCCGCAGGCTGAAAATACTTGATTCTGCGGGCACATTGTTGCAGCTGTAAAAATATTTTTTTCGTACCAATTTTACTCCATCTCATATCTTATTGTAACTTCATCCATTTACTCACGACAAGCCGTTGGAAGAATGCAAGTTCCGGTCGCTGTATTCCTCACAAATCCAGGTGCACATACACATCCTGCAGCAACGCAAGTTGGCGTACAAGCACCTACAACCAATCTATCGCATCGCCTTTGACAACCATCGTCACCGCATGCAGAAAATATTTCATTTGCCCCCGTGCATGTGGATGCTGAAATATTTCCATCACTATTTAAACATGTCATTTTATAAATTGATGATTTGATTTATTTTCTCAATTTTTTCAAATGCTTACGGCAACTGGTAGGAAGGATGCAATTTCCAGCTAAATCTCTAATAAATCCTGCAGCACAAACACATCCAGGTCCAGTACAAACGCTCACGCATCCAGTCACGACTAATCTAGAGCAAGTTCTTTCACATCCATCAGGCCCACATGCTGAAGGAACCATATTGGGTCCAGAACACGTGATTGTTGCTGAAAATGTGAATCGTGGCAATTTATTTACAATTCCATGACAAGAAGATGAATCATTTCATTGGAAAATATACATACGACAAGCTGAAGGAAGGACGCAATTTCCAGCGGTGTTTCTGACGTATCCAGGTATACAAATACATCCTGGGGCAGTACATGTTGGACTACATCCAGTCACCGATGGTGTGGTACAAGAAGGTTGGCAACCATCATTTCCGCATGCAGAAAACATCTGATTTGCTCCAGGGCACATTGTCGATGCTGTTTAAGGGTTAAGAAATATTTAAATCAAGAAACAAGAGTCAATTTATAAAACAAAAATAACGTACGACAAGCTGTAGGGAGTATACAAGTTCCAGCATTCATTACGTATCCTGGAGCACATATACAACCAGGAGTTCCACATACTAGAGTGCAACCAGTGACTACTAAATTAGTGCATGATGGTTGACATCCATCATTTCCACAAGCCGAAAATATTTGCATTCCCGTGCATGTTGTAGTTGCTGCAAATTGATTCAAATTGTTAAAATACTGCTAACAAAGAAGCGCAAATAATTATCCCCACCAAATGTAGCTTCAGTATAAACAAAATAGGGTAATTATTTGGCTCTCTTTTTGTGAATGATGCTTATTTTTGTTGAATTAATTTACTCACTGCAAGTCGATGGTAAAACACAGTTTCCTGCAGTATTTCTCACGTATCCTGGTGCACAAATACAAGCTGGTGCTCTACAAACTGCAACGCATCCAGTGATATCCAGTCTAGTGCAACTTCGTTGACATCCATCTTCACCGCATGCAGAAAACACTTGATTCGCTCCAGGACAAGTAGAGGCTGCAAAAAAAATGATAAAAAAACGTTTTCTTATTGTGATAAATCCTAATTTCCATCGAAAGATTTTCAAAACTCACAACAGGCTGTTGGCAAAACGCAAACTTCTGCACCATTTCTAACGTATCCCGGTAAACAAATGCAAGAAGGAACATTGCAAGTTGCCACACATCCAGTTTGGTCTAGTCTAGTGCAAGTTCGTTGACATCCATCGTTTCCGCAAGCTGAAAATACCTCGTTGGCACCAGTGCAAGATGTCGTAGCTGAAAAATGCAATTTCGCATAAGATGATATTTGGAATATATCTATAAATTTTATTGTTTTTTCCAATCTTACGACACGCAGATGGCAATACGCATACTCCGGCTATATTTCTGACGAATCCAACAGCACATACACATGATGGAACAGTGCAAACTGCAACACAAGTGGCAACGTCTAATCTAGTGCATGAACGTTGACAACCGTCGTTGCCGCAAGTTGAAAACACTTCGTTGGTGCCACAAGTCATTGTTGATGCTAAAAAAATCGATTATAATCAATTGTATGATAAAATTTTCAAATGTGTTGTAAATTTTCTACTTACGACATGCTTCTGGAGGAACACAAGCTCCTGCTGAATTTCTAACAAAATCTGGTGCACAAACGCAACGTGGCGTATTACAAGTTGAAACGCATCCAGTTACATCCAATCTGGTACAGGTTCGTTGACATCCATCGTTGCCGCAGAATGAGAAGATTTCATTGGCTCCAGAACAAGGTAATGGAGCTGAAAATATTGATAGATACTTTTACCCAATGATATGATCAAATAGAAAAAAGTGAAGAAAAAAAAACACCGATCCTTACGACATGATGATGGAAGTACGCACAATCCAGCCGCATTCCTGACGAATCCTGTTGCACAAATGCATCTTGGTGTGGCACATATCGGTTGACATCCACTTACGTCGAATCTGTTGCACGATCTTTGGCATCCATCTTCTCCGCATGGTGAGAAGACTTCATTAGATCCAGTGCATGTTTGACCAGCTGTGTGAAAAAAATTCGATCAACCATTAAAACATTCGAATTTCAGTTTATCGATTATGGTGAAACTTACTGCAAAACGATGGCAGAACGCAAATTCCTAAATTATTTCTGACATATCCATCTTGACAAATACAAGCTGGACCAGTGCATATCGGTTGGCAATTTCTTACATCCAATCTGGTGCATGTTCGTTGACAACCATCATTGCCACAATTTGAAAATCGCTCGTTTTGACCAGTGCAAGAAGTAGACGCTGAAATTTTCATGAAATTAAATCATAGCAGTGTCAAATTAAAATAAATCACACAAATCGAGTACTCGATTTTGTTCAATGTGAATACTTAATACATAAACTATGATATCCAATACATACATAGATGTCGTTTTTAAAAAAATATTTAAATACTTACGACAAGAAGAAGGCAGTATACATATTCCTTCTGCATTTCTCACAAATCCAGCAGCACATACACAAGCTGGAATTCCACAAGCCGAAATGCAACCGAAAGTTGTCAATCTATTACAAGAAGCTTGACATCCATCGTTTCCACAATTTGAAAACACTTCATTTGGACCGGAGCATATCTGAGCACTTCCACCTGAAATTATTTACAAATTAATACATATATAACAATAATATTATTTTAAGTAATAAATTTTTTTTACCACATTGTGATGGTAGAACGCATCTTCCTAAATCATCCCTGAGGTAGCCATGAGAACAAATGCAACCAGAAATGCAACTTCCAACACATCCAACTGAAGCTAACGGATTTCTACATGTGTTTTGGCATTCATTATTATCACATTTTGAATAAACTTCGGTGCGATCTCGTTTGTCTTCTGTTAAGTTTAAAAAAATACATATTAAAAAAATAAATTTCTAAGAATTTGTAGTAAATTCTCTATGTATCAGATCTGCACTAAGTTCTAAGTAAATTTAAGAAAAATTACTAAAATATCTTATTAAACCTGCTTGTAAAATGATGCAGATTTGAAGCAAAGTAGTTATAAGAGGCGTTTGCTCCGAATTTCTGTTTTTTGCAAATAAAAAAAATATTTTAATCTATCGGTCAATATCAGGAGAAAGAATGATTTGAAAATTGGCTTGTCATTTTCGAAAAGCTTGACCTAAACATGATACGTCCATCATGGCCAATTCAATTTCGTTATTTTTCATTGGGTTAGGTCAGGTTAGATTTTATGTTAGGTGAGGTCAGCAAATATACGAAATAGAATCGATTGCTCACTTCCTAATAGAACTTTTTGGAAAATTTTGGTGATTTATAGTTAATTTGTTAGCCAATTTCCGAATCGTCCTCGCTCGGGACATTGACCTTTAATTAAAAATTTACTGAAAAAAAAAATTAATATAAAAATGATATAACAGAATTTTAAATACCTTTCAAAGTGTATTTTTATACCTATCAAAATATAATATGTTAAATAGCAGATATGCAACTGAAAATAACATCACTTACTTTTATGACATTTTCTAGACGAGGTAATTTTCTTCACAATTATCGTGGACAAAGTACCATTTTCATCTTCAGAAAATTCTGAATCCAAATCTAAAATCGAATCATCTTCCTCATCAGCAGAAGTATCAGTATTTAAAACCACCGGATCAGAATTCAAACTCGGATTCTGATCTTCAGGTTTTTCAGTAGAAGTAGTGGTAGTAGTTGTTATATCAACTTTTTCAGTTGCAGCCGAATTCTTTTTGATCGAAGGAGTTTTCACCGAAGACTTTTTCGCATCGCAACTCCATATTATCAAAAGCAGGAATAAAATTTTAACAACGGCATTGCTAACCATGTTTGAAGTAATCTGATTGATGTTAGATTTTTTTCAGCTGACACAACTGACTTCTTCGGCGGCTAAATGCTAACAATACGCATATCCTAATCGGTTTTACAATATGTATGGTCTAGTCTGCCGTTGCGGCTAGTTTTGAAATGTGAATGTCCTGAAAACTGCCTAGGATGTGTTACTGACCATTTTGCGAAAAAAAAAACAATAACCGGGTCTATCAATTTCGAAAAAAACTAGTTTGTTCAAAGCGATAAAAACTATACGGAATAAAATAAGATTTTTTTGTGCGTCTAGAATAAATTTATAGAAAAAGCCATATGGAGGTTAACGAACTTTGTTTAGGAATTTTTATCGGATGGATGTTTTGCAGAGGTCAAGTTTTAGCAGAAAAATCAAGTTTGAATTTTAAACCTCACCCCATTTTTTGCATATTATATACGCTTTGGTTTGGAAATTATTTAATTTATTAATATTGAATAAAACTGTTAAACAACGATGATATTTATCTTTCTTTCAAATTCAAATAAACAGCAAATCTTGAACTGATGAAAATTATTCGAAATTTTCCATAGGCGCAAGATAATGAAAAAATATTACTTCATATGTTTGTATATGTGAATATACAATACAGAATGTGATAATATGATTGTATGCGGAAAATCTTTTATATAATTTCATTGTATTGCAGGTACTTAATGAATTCTGGTTATTGACTAAAATAACTTACCTAATTTGAAAAAAACTTTAACTTGGCATGATATTTCTTAATTAATTTGTAGACAATATTTTTTTTCTTTACGGTATATTTTCTTCTCTTATTCGTTATGTATGTGAAATCATAACAAAGATTAAAAGAAAATCATTTTTTTTAAGGTTTTATTTTCATTTATTCGATACATACTTCAATCGAATACGTAACTAACCGAAATCCGAAAATACACGAACAAAAAAGTACACCGAAGAAATATAAAATCAACCCTGATTCATACAAATCGAAACTTAAAACTAAATAAAACAAAATGAAAGCCTATATTTTCAATTGTTTCATTTTAAATTTTTAAATCTACGGTTAAAATTGTATATTTCTCTGATCAGTCGTAATTACATCATTTTCAATATTTTATATTTATTTATTTATTAAAATAATTAAAATTCTAATTGGAGATACATTTTTTCATTTAAGATACATTCATTTATTTTTTCAATTACATTTACATATTATCAACCTACAGTTCGAAGTTGCTTAAAATTTTACGTAAAAGCAAAAATAGAGAAATTTTGTTTTGTGTAAAAAGATTTTATTTTTATTTATCCATTCACGTAGAAGATGGTATTTTCTTCAATCACGATTTTGATTAAATAATTCTTGCCATTATTTGAAAAGAATCTTTGAGTTATAGCCAAATTTACATATTCCTATTGCTAATCGTGTATTCATGTACTATTAGCTAGATGTGAACATTTGAAGCAAAAATAACAGTGGTAACACGAATGTCAACAGGACTGTGTAAAATAGCAATTATAGTTATGGGCAAGATCATCTTGTGCAAACTTCATAAGAAAATTTATGGTGCTGAAAAAAAATGTAATTGATATCAATCAACAATCAATATTGCAAATGTAGTAATTTTGTCATTTTTATAGATACTTACGACAATTTACTTGAAGAATACACATATTATTCACGGTATTTCTAACAAATCCTGTTCGACATATACAAGCTGGTGCATTGCAAGCACTAACACAACCAGCTGCAGCTGGCATAGTACAAGTCGATTGACAACCATCATTGCCGCATGCTGAGAAGATTTCGTTCGTACCACAAGCTGTCATCGCTGAAAAGTTATTCGAAAGAATTTCAACGACAGTTCATATAATAGTAGATTTCAATGAAGAAGAGCTTACGGCAATTAGTAGGCGCGATACAATTTCCATTCGCATCTTTGACGAATCCTGGCAAGCAAACGCAAGCCGCAGCATTACAAACAGGAGTACAAGGATTTGCAGTCAATCTGGTACAAGCGAGTTGACATCCATTGTCTCCGCATGCAGATAGTTGTTGATTTGCTCCACACGTAGTCACAGCTGAAAATGTCGAATGTTATATACTGTCGAAGAAAATTATTTTCGGTTATTATATTTTTTTGATACTTACGACAATTAGATGGAACTATGCAATTTCCTAAGCCATCTCTGACATATCCCGGCAAGCAAACGCATGCAGGAGCACCACAAGTTGGAGTGCAAGGATTTGGCAGAACTAATCTGTCGCAAGAGCGTTGACATCCGTCGACTCCGCAAGCAGAAAACATTTGATTTGCTCCGCACGTTGTTCCAGCTAATATTGAATCAATTAAATACTCATTAATTCGAAAAAAGTGAGAGACCTTATTTAGTAAGACTCATTTACAAGCCACCACTGCATCTCATACAACAGTTACCATAAAAGGCAACACAAATTGTAGTGGCAGCATGTAAATGACCCTTAAGATATTTTTTGACTTACGGCAAGTAGATGGAGCAACGCATACGTTATTCGCGTTCCTTACGTATCCTGGTAAACAAATGCATGCTGGAGTTCCGCAAACAGGATTACAACCAGTTGTATCTAATCTGTCACATCTACGACGACAAGTGTCATCCCCACATGCAGAGAATACTTCATTAGGTCCAGGACACGTGGTGGCTGCGGAAAATCAATCAAATTGATTCAATTCATTTTTATTTTCTAATCCAGTCAATATGACAATCTTACTGCATGCTGTTGGCAAGACACACGCTCCAAGATTGTTTCTAACATATCCAGGAGCACAAATGCAAGCAGGAGCAGCGCAAGTCGGAACACAATTGTTAACAACCAATCTCGTACATGAACGTTGACATTGATCGTTTCCACAGGCGGAAAACACTTCATTGGCTCCAGCGCACGTTATAGATGCTGCAATACGTCTTATGTTAAATATTTAATTTGCAAAGGGATATTTTGAAGAAAAAAAATGACTTACGACAGGCAGTTGGTAGAACACATGCTCCTGTAGAGCTACGTACGTATCCATTAGCACAAACGCAAGATGGTACAGTACACGAGGGGACACAATTGGTGATATCCAAGAAATTGCAAGAGCGCTGACATCCGTCATTACCACAAGTCGAGAATACTTCGTTGGCACCGCAGGTCATCGGAGTTACTCCTCCTATTGAAAAAAAATGAATTAAAAAGCTATCCCCATACTCAAATCAACTTGAGCTGTACAGAAGAAAATAATATGATTTATATAGCAATCGGTTACTTACCACAAGCTCCTGGTAGGACACAGACTTGAGCCGAGTTCCTCACATATCCAGGTGCACAGACACAAGCAGGTGCATTGCACACAGGAGAGCATCCAGTAACATCTAATCTAGTGCATGTGCGTTGACAATTGTCGTTTCCGCAAAACGAGAACACCTCGTTGACTCCGAAACACGGTTGTGGGGCTAAAGATGATGCAAAAATGATTTTAAATGATGTTGAATTATCAAAAAAAGTAGACTAGTAAATATAGCTTACGACAAGATGATGGCAGAACGCAAGCTCCAACCGAGTTCCTCACAAAACCTGGGACACAAATGCATCTTGGAGTGGCAGAGCACACTGGTTGACAACCGGCAACGTTTAATCTGTTGCAAGTCCTTTGACAACCATCATCACCGCATTGTGTGAACACTTCGTTCAATCCAGTACACGTTTGAGTATTCTCTGCAATAAAATCGATTCTTAATATTTTTTCTAAACAAAAAAATGCAATTTTTTAACATACGGCAAGCTGATGGAAGGACACAAACTCCGAAATTTCTCACGAATCCGAAAGCACACACACAACCAGGACTATTGCAGAAAGTTCCACATCTATCATCCACTACTTGTCTGGTACATGTGCGTTGACAACCTGGATCAGCGCATTGTGAAAATACTTCGTTTTGTCCTAAACATTGGTTATTTGCTGAAATTTCATCAAAAATATAAAAACGATCAATCAAATCAATTTGAAATCCAAAAAAAATAATCTTACTGCACGAAGACGGCAACACGCACACTCCTTGTCCATTCCTTAAGAATCCAGGAGCACAAATACAACCTGGAGATCTGCATATAGAATGGCACCCGACTACCGATGGCCTGTTGCAAGTTGGTTGGCAATCATCGTTTCCACAGAAGGAATACACTTCATTTGGTCCTGTGCATGTTTGACTACCGCCTCCTGAGATACCTGTTGAATGAAATGTCTTAAGATCGATGTGTCGATCAATTAGATTATATGTCGATCATTTACCGCATTGTGATTGCAAAACGCATCTTCCTAAATCGTTTCTGAGGAAACCTGGTGCACAAACGCATCCAGGAATGCATATGGTTTGTGAACATCCAATTGCACCATTCGGGTTTCGACAAGTGGCTTCACATTGTTTTCCGCAGGTTGAATACACTTCGTTTGGTCTATCGTCTATAATTTATAATGTTAATTAGAATTATTTTTTGAAAAAAATCTGTGTAAATTTTTATATCATTATAAATGTAAAGAATGATTTATAAAAATAATGTTTTTATATTTGTACATATATAATACATATTTAGATTATAGAAAATCCTATTAAAATCTGAACATGATTCGGAAAAGTTTAGAAAATGCGTCAACTCACCTTTGTTACATTTTCTGCTAAGTGTTTTGATTTCAAAGTCTGATTGTGTCAAATTCGAAGTAACTTTATCGTTTTTGTCTGTTTCTTTTGGATTCGAATTTACAGGGGCATCGGATTCGACTTTTCCTGGCTTCGGATCTGCAACTTCAGGCTTCACCTCATCCTTTTCCGATTTAGTCGGTTCGACTTTTTCAGGCTTCGTAATTGTGGCGGCTTCGACTTTAGCATTCTGCACTGCAGGTGGATCTTTGCTAACAGGCGAAGCTCTCAAAGGCGCTCTTTTACCATCGCAATTGTAAATCACTAGGAAGAGGAATAAAAGTTTAACTACAGCATGAGAGCCCATGCTGAAAACTGTTCGCGCGAAGAATCAATAGAACACAACTGGTGTGCTCGGTGGTCAAATGTAAACAATGAATATGACCAAAGCTGATTTTGATTATGTATCCTCTATGTTCCCGTTATGCGATTCGCGAGAACACTTTGTTAGGTGAATGTCCCGAAAACAAGAATCCAAATGATAAATAATGGTCACATAAAAAAGCTCGCAAACCGGATCCATCAATTCCGAAGACTAGTTGGCGAATACGGACGGAAAATGGAAAATGCGCGGATTAGAATCTGTTCTTTTTTTTGGCACGCATAAAATTATCGAATCGACCACACGAGCGGGATTAAAGAACTCATTTAAGTCTATTCGTCGATTTGGTGAAATAAATTTAAATAGAAGCTGTTTTCGAGGTCAGATGTTAACTGTAGAATTCTCAAATTGCACGATCGACTTAAATTCGTAGGAAATATTATTGCCAATCCTGCTTTTCGATAAGTCGGTGTTCAAATATTCAATTGGTTTTTAAGTTGATTAATATTTTCAATTTTATATAATAACACTCGTACTTACTATAATATCCATTTATGAGTATCCAGAAATACAATTAAATTATTTAGTTTGGGTTTCATTAGCTGAGCGTTGATGTCACTTCCTTTTAGATTTAGTGGCATGAACGCACAAGTAATTTGAAATCCAAAAATATGAAATTAAATTAAATCAATGAAATACATCTTTTTAACATAACATAATTTATAGGTTAATTAAAATACGTATATTTTAATTAATTTATCTGACCCACAATATTTACCAGTGACACTCGAATCCTCAAATAAATCGCAAAAATTAATATTCATGAATATTCTTATCATTAAATAATATAGATATATTTTTATCGTAATATTTCTGAAAAACTTGTTTAAAAATATATAAACCTCTACAAATAGGTCGAAATATCCGAAACGACATGAGTTGCCATGGAACCACAAAGTTAATAAATTTGATTAGAATCTGCCTATGAACTTCAATTTAGCTAATAAAGTTCATACTGTAAGATTTTATTTACTTTTATAGAAAAAAATCTTGACGCTTTTGAATTTTTTTCATATGTAGAGATAACTTATGAAATCTGTATTTTAATTAATTTTATTTTTAGTGGTGATTTGATGATATAATTAGAGAATAAGTAGAGTTGAATCGAAATAGACATTTGAACATCAAATTAGATGACTTAAAACATTAGATAAAAAAAATTAGAGTTTTCTCTTTTAGGTGAGATTAGTTATCCAATATTTCGATGGTTATTATCATTAGGTTTTAGAAATTCGAAGTTTTTGTAATTGAGGCATTAATCATTGTTTTACAAAACTAAATTTTTCATTAACAAGCTGTGCATTCACCAAGGTCCTTACCAATTTCTACGAAAAATTTCAGAAATTTATTGCTCTTAATAGTTTGCAGCTATCACAGATCAAAGTTTGACACACTTTAATTTTTCAGATACACTAACAAAAATAATATTTTATAAGTACCATTTTGATATATTGTTAAATAAACAAAAGCAAAAACAATAAAGTCATTTTACATTGAATAATAGACTGCGTGAAAAAAAAAATAAAACATTATATTTTGTTAGAGTACCTAGTCAAACTGAACTTTTTACGATATTTACTATTAAGAGTTATATTTTCCATCTTCAAACTAGCGCATTTGTATATTGTTAAGGAGAATTTTGGTGACTTTATAATAGGAACCAAAAATTAAAACAAGGTAAAAAAGTTTGAGTCTTTTATTTTTATCATCCCATTTTAAATTTATAAATCCACTACTAAAATACATAGTATTTTTCACTGATAAGATAAAAATCAGTCGCATTTTTTTCACTTTAAATATGTTACTTTTACTTATATATTATCTAATAGATTTTCTATTTAAAATTTTCATTGAAGATACACGTTCATTTTTTTTTCATTCATGTTAATCATATTTTATTTCAGTTTTATTTATACATATCCAAACAAAAATTAAAGATATTTTCTTTGAATGGTGTCAAAATTAGGAAAACAACAAATATATGTAAATTTTTGTTACGCAAAACATTTTGAAGAAAAATTATGGATTTGCCCATTTACATACATAGATTATCGTATTTTCTGCAATTTTATTATTAATTCATTGATATATATAAATATTCCCACAGCTAAATTGCATCTCAATCTCATAGTTGTACAGCATCAATGGACAAGATCACCTTGCATGAACTTCTTGAAGAAACTTAAGGTGCTGAAAAAATAACATAAAATTAACCCCTAGCACACGTAAGTCGCCGAATTTTGAACTCGGATATAAATCACATATTTCATTCCATTCGTTATTTTTGCTATTTATTAGATTACATATGTATATACTTAAGATACCATTCAATAAATATAATCTTTAAAATAGAGTAATAATAATCGAAAAAACAATGAATTGCGAGCAACATTCGTGTTATTCGTTTATCATTTAAATGGAATAGATATCAAAATAAAAACTATGTTTTACATATCACATTCATATTAATACATTTTTAAAAAGTTGCATCTGTAATATTTTTAGAGCATTTTTGAAAATATCACTTTTTTTATTAATCTAAATATAAAATATCGTATACCAATATAGTGAGTAATAACATTAAAAAATCACAATAAAAAAAATCAACCGAATTGATTCTAAATCACTAGAAAAAGATCACATGTATGAGTGTAAGTTTTTTTTTTCAAAAAATATCGACAATTTTTTTTTAATTTTAAATTTAGAGTATGAATTCTGAAAAACGCGCGAAATTTATTCCGAGCTGGAGCTACCTCTGCCTAAAAATGATTACGAGTAGAAAGGGTTAAATCAAAGAAAAAAGAAAAATTTAGAGAAATATGTAGGTAAAATATTTTTTCATGATTAAGTTACTTACGGCAAGCTGTAGGAAGAACACACATATTATTGGCATTTCTGACATATCCAGTCAAACATACACAAGCTGGTGTAGCACAAGTTCGAACACAACCAGCTGCAGCTGGCACAGCACAAGTCGATTGACAACCATCATTGCCACATGCTGAGAACATTTCGTTCATACCACAAGCAGTCGCCGCTGAAAATTTTGACAATAGAATTTCAATGACAGTTCGTATAATAGACAGTTTTCATTTGGGAAAACTTACGGCAAGTAGTTGGTGCGATACAATTTCCATTCGCATCTTTGACGTATCCCGGTAAACAAATGCAAGCAGCAGCACCGCAAGTAGGAGTGCAAGGATTTGCAGTCAATCTGGTACAAGCGAGTTGACATCCATTGTCTCCGCATGCAGATAGTTGTTGATTTGCTCCACACGTAGTCACAGCTGAAAATGTCGAAGGTTGTATTTTGTCGGAAAAATGTTGTATGTATTCCTAGATATTTTTTGTAACGCACGACAAGATGTTGGAGTGATGCAATTTCCTAGCGAATCTCTCACGTATCCTGGCAAGCAAATACATGCTGGAGTACCACAAGTTGGAGAACAAGCAGTTGGTACAACTAATCTGTCACAAGTGCGTTGGCATCCGTCGATTCCACAAGCTGAGAAGATTTGATTTGCTCCGCACGTTGTCCCAGCTAATATTGAATCAATGAAATACTTATTAATTTGAAATGAGTGAGAGACCTAATTTCGTAAGACCTATTTACACGCTACCACTGCATCTCATGCAACAGTTACCATAAATGGCAACATAAATTGCAGTGGCAGCATGTGAATGACACTTGAAATATTTTTTGACTTACGGCAAGTAGATGGAGCAACGCATACATTATTCGCGTCCCTTACGAAACCTGGAGTGCAAATGCAAGCTGGAGTTCCACAAACAGGAATACAACCAGTTGTATCTAATCTGTTACATCTACGACGACAAGTGTCATCCCCACATGCAGAGAATACTTCATTAGGTCCAGGACACGTGGTAGCTGCGGAAAATCAATCAAATTGATTCAATTCATCTTCTTTTTCTAATCCAATCAATATGACAATCTTACTGCAAGCTGTTGGCAAGACACACGCTCCAAGATTGTTTCTTACATAACCAGGAGCACAAATGCAAGCAGGAGCAGCGCAAGTCGGAACGCAATTGTTGATTACCAAATTGGTACAGGAACGTTGACATCCATTGTTTCCACAGGCCGAAAAAACTTCGTTAGCTCCAGTGCACGTAATAGATGCTGAAATAATATCATATTTAGATTGCATCCGTATAGCAATATTTAGAAAAATATGGATATCATCTTACGACATGTAGACGGTAGTACGCAAGCTCCAGAAGGGCTTCGCACGTATCCAGTAGCACAAACACATGATGGTGTTGAACACGTTGGCACACAGTTGGTGACATCTAATCTCGTACAGAAACGTTGACATCCATCATTTCCACAAGTCGATAATACTTCGTTGGCTCCACAAGTAGTCGTTGTTCCTCCTATTAAAAAAAATGCGATCAATGAAACGGAAATTCCATAAACCATTCATTTGGCCAGGCTGCTAGAAGGGCCCAGTTGACCTTGTTTTTGGGTCATTCTCACAAGGTGTTTCATATTATAATATGATGCTTACCACAAGCTTCTGGTAGGACACAGACTTGAGCTGAGTTCCTTACATATCCTGGTGCACAAACACAAGCAGGTGTATTGCACACAGGAGTGCATCCAGTGACGTCTAATCTAGTGCATGTGCGTTGACAATTGTCGTTTCCGCAAAATGAGAACACCTCATTGACTCCAGTGCACGTTTGGGTGGCTGAAAATAATGTGAAACTGGTTTTAAATGATGTTGAATTATTAAGAAAAGTACACAAGTAAATATAGCTTACGACAAGATGATGGCAGAACGCAAGCTCCAAATGAGTTCCTCACAAAGCCTGGGACGCAAATGCATCTTGGAATAGAAGAGCACGATGGTTGACAAAAGCTGATGTCTAATCTGTTACATGTCCTTTGACAACCATCATCACCGCATTGGGAGAACATTTCGTTCAATCCAGTGCATGTTTGAGTATTTTCTGCAATACGTGCGAAAGTTAATATTTTTCTCAAAACGATATAATATAATTGTTTAACATACGGCAAGCTGATGGAGGGACACAATCTCCCAAATTATTTCTCACGAATCCGAAAGCACACACACAACCAGGATTATTACAGAAAGTTCCACATCTATCATCAACTACTTGTCTGGTACATGTCGGTTGGCAACCAGGATCAGCGCATTGCGAAAATACTTCATTCTGTCTAAAGCATTGGTTATTTGCTAAAATTTCATCAAAATTATATAATCGATCGATCAAATTCAATTTGAAATCCAAAAAAATAATCTTACTGCACGAAGACGGCAACACACACACTCCTTGTCCATTCCTTACGAATCCAGGAGCGCAAATACAAGCCGGGGTTCTGCATATAGAATTGCATCCAATTACCGATGGCCTGCTGCAAGTTGGTTGGCAATCATCGTTTCCACAGAAGGAATACACTTCATTCGGTCTTGTGCATATTTGACCACCGCCTCCGTTGATACCTGTTGAATGAAATGTCTTAAGATCGATGTATCGATCAATTAGATTATATATCGATCATTTACCGCATTGTGATTGCAAAACGCATCTTCCTAAATCGTTTCTGAGAAAACCTGGTAAACAAACGCATCCAGGAATGCAAGTGGTTTGTGTACATCCAATTGCACCATTCGGGTTACGACAAGTCGCTTCACATTGTTTACCGCATGTTGAATAAACTTCATTTTGTCTATCATCTATAATATTTTATGAATATAAGCAATACAATAATTTTAAGAATCAATTTTTTAGAAAATCAATTGGAAATCTTTTTGTTCATTTTTTTCACTTATTGACTCTATAAAAGCTGCAGAAAATTTCATAAAATGTGTCAACTCACCTTTGTTACATTTTCTGCTAAGTGTTTTTATTCCAAAGTCTGATTGAGGCGAATTCAAAGTTACTTTATCGTCTTTTTCTGTATCTTTGGGATTCGAATTAACAGGGGCATCGGATTCGACTTTACCAGGCTTCGGATCAGCGACTTCAGGTTTCACCTCATCCTTCTCCGATATAGTCGGTTCGACTTTTTCAGGCTTCGTAATTGTGGCGGCTTCGACTTTAGCATTCTGCACTGCAGGTGAATCTTTGCTGACAGGCGAAGCTCTCAATGGCGCTTTTTTACCATCGCAATGGTAAATCACTAGGAAGAGGAACAAAAGTCTGACTACAGCATGAGAGCCCATGCTGAAAAATGTCTGCGCGAAGAGTCAATGGAACACAACTGGCGTGCTCGGTGGTCAAATGTAAACAATGAATATGACCAAAGCTGATTTTGATTATGTATCCTCTATGTTCCCGTTATGCGATTCGTGAGAATACTTTGCTGGGTGAACGTCCTGAAAACAAGAATTCGAATGATAAATAATGGTCGAATAAAAAAAGTCCGCAAACCGGATCCATCAATTTCGGAAACTAGTTTGCGAATACGGACGGAAAATGGAAAATGCGCGGATTAGAATCTGTTCTTTTTTTTCGGTGCGCATAAAATTATCGAATTGACCACACGAGCGGGTTTAAAGATCTTATAGAAGGCTATTCATCGATTTGACTTAATAAAATTTAAATAAACTCTATGTTTTTGAGGACAGAAGTTAACTGTACAATTTTCTAATTGAGCGATCGACTCGAATTCGCTGAAAATATTTTCGCTTATCCTAATTTTCTGATGATGATATTTTTATATTATGATTTAAATAATATGATATAGGATAATTATACATAGGTACATCATGAATTTGTTACTTAGTAAACCTGAAAATGCTAGATATTTTTAAATTGAAATATCCGGGACAACATAAGTTTTAAGCTTTAGGATGGATTTGATATGGATCTGGGTACTAAATATTAACTAAGGAAATCTCATTCGTTTCAATTCTTATCTAAGATATTATTAATTTGTAAAATAGTAAGCCTCGGTGCTTTTGCATTATATGTAAATCGAAATTTGTGTTATTTGTTAATAATTATGTAGATATGTATTCGTTTGCGTTATTGTCTCGAGTATTTTTAGAAATAATGATCTTTTCTTAAAACCATGAAAATTCTTATCACATTCATTCAAGTTATCTATTATGAGTATATAAAGAAAATTTGTGGAAAAATATTACTTAGGATAAAATATTACATTATTGAATATTTATATCTGATTAGAATCCGAAAAGCAAAGAATATTGAGGTCGATTAGAATACTCAGAATATTTGTTTTTGTAATGAATTCATATTCTTGATAAAACTTATAATAATACATACATACATATATTAAAAATACCATTTATCGCAAGAAATGTTTTCAATACACATAGGTATAATAAAAGAAAGCAATTATAGAAATTGATTTATTTTTATCACTCTACTACATTTGTATACAAGAAAAAACGACTTATCCGTTTATTTATCCTCAAATACATACAGATATTACTTTTGAATCATTATCATTATCAACACGCTACCATGGGCACACAATTACCATTAGTATTTCTGAAAAATCCATTATTACAAACACATCCCGAATTGACACAGACTCTTACACAAGGTGTAGGAGGAGTGAAAGTGCAACTTTCCAGACAATTGTGTTCACCGCAAGCAGAAAACACTTCGTTGCCTCTACACGTGACAGGCGCTGAAAATTTATTATTTTTTGGAAAAATCATGGAAAATTTTAGTGGATTGAAAATGTGAAATTATATTTACGACAATCTGCAGTCGCGATACAGTTTCCATTAGTGTCTTTGACGAATCCAGCTGCGCAAACGCATGATGGAATAGTGCACATTGGTATGCAACCTGTGGTATCTTGATTAGTGCAAGTTGGTCGACAACCGTCTTCTCCACATGTGGATGAAACTGTATTTCCAGTGCATTGAGGTGCTAAAATAAATTTGCATTTAATTTGAGAATTTTGGCATTCATCTAATCTAATTGTATAATAGCGCTATTCTGCATGCAACGCTATAGAACTGTGACAACTCATCTAGATAATTACTCGATGAAAATATATAATATATTAGACGACTGAAAAAGTCAAGGGGTACAAGTGACTTTGCGATGATTTCGAGAAAAGCGCGTTCAATGTTGATCATGTACCTACATGTATTAGGAGGTGGTCGATTGATTTGATGATATATTGAGGCACACGTTCCGAATTCGATTATATCCTTTTGCCACCAAATAAATAATGCGATTCCTGTGCATAACTCAATTTCGGCAAAAATGTCATTTGTATCCCTTGATCTTTTCGTTCATCATATAATAAATTTATATAGTTTTTTATCATTTTCATACACTTACCGGGACACATTGCAGGTGGAACACACATTCCTGCTGCATTCATCACGAATCCTCTGATGCATATACAAGCTGGTGTATTACACGTTCGAGTACAAGGATTCGGAGCTGTACTTGTACAAGTAGACTGACATCCATCGTTGCCACAAGCGGAAAATACTTGATTAGCTCCACAAGAGATACCAGCTACAAAATTCGGGTCAGTAGACTATCTTCGATATTAAATAAATCGTGATTAAAAAGTACTCACGACAAAAAGTTGGAGCTATGCAGTTTCCATTCGCATCTTTGACGAATCCTGGTAAACAAACGCACGCTGGTGTACTACAAACGGGTATACAATTGGCCATAACCAAATTGGTGCAAGTCAATTCACAACCATTGTTTCCGCATGCAGAGAACATCTGATTTGCTCCACAAGTGGTTCTAGCTGTAAATATTCATTAAAATGTAAACTGATTGTATTTTTTTTCAAATATTAATAGAAAACTTACGACAAGACGTAGGTTCGACGCAATTTCTCAAAGCGTCTCTTACAAATCCTGGTAAGCAAACGCAAGCTGGAACACTGCACATTCGAATACACCCTGTTGCAGCCAAAGCGGTACAAGTACGCTCGCAACCATCGTTTCCACAAGATGAAAACATTTGATTAGTTCCACACGTTGTGGCAGCTGAAAATTTCAATAATTAACTCATCGAAAGGACCTTCGATCTATTTTTTCTATACTCACGACACATTGAAGGAACAACGCATTGTCCAGCTGAATTTCTTACATATCCTTGAATGCAAATGCATGCTGGAGTGCCACAAACTGCATTACAGCCAGTTGTGACCAATCTATCACATCTTGGTTGACATCCATTATCTCCGCATGCAGAAAATATTTCATTTGGTCCAGAGCATGTAGTAGCTGCAAAGATTTTCGATATTTTTCAATTCATACAATTTCTATACGAATTTCATTTTATTAATCTTACTGCAATCTGATGGTAAAACACATGCTTCAACCGCATTCCTTACAAATCCAGGAACGCAAATACATCTAGGAGTGCCACAAATTGGATTACAACCGGTGATTGTTAATCTTGTACATGATTGTTGACAACCATCGTTTCCACAACCAAAATATATTTCGTTGATACCAGTACATGTTGCTGTTGCTAGAATAATTATTTCAAAATGTTAACATATATAAGATTCAAATAAAATAAACGAGAGCTTACAACAAGACGTTGGCAATACGCAAACTCCAACTCCATTTCTTACAAAACCATTAGCACATACACAAGAAGGAATTGTGCACGAAGGATTGCAATTAGTAATAATTAATCTAGCACAAGAACGTTGGCAACTATCGTCTCCACAAGTCGAATATACTTCATTAGCACCACAAGTTGGTGTCAGTATTGGTGTTTGTGTTGTAATTGCTGTGAAAATATAACTTATTATAAATGAGCTTAAGATATCATAATGTATTAAGTATATAAAGTACAGCAAGCTGATGGATGAACACAAAATCCATTCATATGTCGGACAAATCCAGGGGCACAAACACAAGCTGGTATATTACAAACAGCAACGCATTGAGAAATATCTAATCTAGCACATGTTTGTTGACAGCCATCTTCACCACAAAACGAGAATACTTCATCGATTCCATCACACGTTAATAACGCTAAAAAATAATTAATATAAAAAAAAGCATTGTATTTAAATATAAGATTACTCCTTACGACAACTCGATGGTAATACACAAAAGCCTTCTACGTTCCTGACGAAACCTAAAGCACAAATGCAACTTGGATTAGGTGAACATACTCTTCGACAACCAGTAACATCGAATCTGTCACATGTTCTTTGGCATCCATCGTCGCCACACTGTGAGAACACTTCATTTATCCTGGTACACGATTGAGCTATTGTGACAAAAATGACAATTATCCAAAGGTAACTATTAGTGAAACTTGTTGAAATTCTATTTTTTTAATACATATAGTATAAACGCATTTAATCGCTTACTACATCTCGAAGGTGGTACGCAAAGTCCTAAATTATTTCTAACAAATCCTTGAGCACATACACAGCCAGGATTTCTGCAAAAAGGTTGACATCCACTTACTTCTAACCTGTCACAACTTCGTTGACAACCATCTTCACCACAATTCGAAAATATTTCATTTTGACCATTGCACCTATTTGCTGAAAGAAATGAATAGAAAAAAATATTCATTTAGATTTTTATGAAGAAATTCTAATTTCATACTTACGACAAGATGAAAATGAAACACAAATTCCTTGTTCATTTCTCACAAATCCTGGAATGCAAATACAACCCGATTCACTACAAACGCATTCATCTACTGTCAATTTTTCACATGTCATTTGACAATTTTTATTTGCACAAAAAGAAAACACTTCGTTCAATCCTGAGCACGTTCTGACGACATCTATTACATGATAAAATTTGATCAGATCTGAATATTTAAAAGTTTATAATCATATTCAACTTACTGCACTCTGAAGCCAAAACACATATTCCCAAATCGTTCCTCAGATAACCTGACATACAAATACATCCTGATACACAGCCTCCAACACATCCAATTTCCACTCTTGGGTAACGACAATTCGGTTGACAACGATTATTACCACATGGTGAGAAAAACTCGTTAGGTCTATCTTCTGTGGGAAAAATTCAATTTTCGATAATTATGCAAATTTTTAAACAAATCAACGATAATTACGTTAGTAATTTTTTTCTAGTTATTACAAATGACATGTTCACAACTCACCTTTACTACATTTTCTAGAGAATGGCCTTATTCTTGTGAAGAGTGTTGACAATGTTTTCGATTGCATATTTTTCTTCAGATTCAAACTTTCTTCATTTTTTTCATTCGCCATCGTAATTTTTTTGCCATTGCAATAGTACATTGAAAATAAAACGATTGAAAATTTAAAAATGGCATAGCGAGCCATGCTGGAAAAATGGTTGACACAACTGTTGTGTTTGGTGGTCAAATATAAACAATAAGTAGGACTATCTGATGCGTTTATGGTGTTTCTTCTGTTTTATAGTTATACGATTTTTAAAAATACTTTGGTAGGTTAATGTCCTGATAACAAGAATCTAACGTTATTCAATGGTATTCTATGAAAAAAATATTCTCGATTCAAAAACCGGATCTCTCAGTTTGAAAATCTACTAAAGTAACATAGTAAATTAGTGTACATATGTAAAATATATGTAATTCTATAACTTGATGTATATTTGAATATTAAACTAAAAAGATATTAATTACATAGTTGAATTTATTGAATTATTTTTTTATTTCTACGCTTCATTTCATATAAACCAAAAAATATATAAACGCTATCTATTTGTTAATCAAATAAATTATTATCTACTTATAGAATCAATGACTGAAGTCCGATTAATGGTCAGACTTGTGATTTAATCGAATTTTTGTCTATACAAAATAATGATATTCAGGTTTTCACAGCTTATAAAATATCTTATAGCACACCTCATCAGAATTCAAACTAATGTATGAAAATTGATATTTAGAATCTGAAAAGAATATCCACGAATAATAAATGCGATAATATAAATTATTACTTTTATTATTACAAATCATTATCGTTTCAAAAATGTAATATTAATATAAAAATGATAATTCAAATAATCCACGTTTTCATTTATTCATATTTTGCTCTTCAGCATTAGTCCAAATAATTATGGACATGACCCTTGACATACTCCAGTAGCTGTATTATAAAAGAAATTCCTTATACATATACAAGCTGGTGTACCACAAGGACAAGGACCAGATGGGTTAGGAGTATCGCAAGTTGGTCTGCATCCATCATTGCCACAAGCAGAGAAAACTTGATTCGCTGCACAAGTTGGAGCTGAAAAAATATTGATACATTCAATTCACAAACACTATTAAACAAATATGTGACTATATGCAATTAGTACTACTACAACTACTGAAATATTTGCAGTTGAACTAAATCGATGAATACCAGCATTCTTCGCATAAACACTTAGGGTATTGCATATAGCCACATCCATTAATAAATACATATATATTGTAAAAAATCTTACTGCAGCTAGACATCGGGACACAGGCTCCTGCAGTATTTCTGAAATATCCTGTATCACAAACACATCCTGATTCTCTGCAAACCCTCGAACAACCTTGAGGTGGAATGAAGAAGCAGCTTTCGATACAATTGTGCTCACCACAAGTTGAAAATGTTTCGCGAGCAGCAGCAGAGCATGTCACAACCGCTAAAATTCGCATTTGAAAATATGTTATATTCGAATTAAAAATAATTAGAGATTCGTTTGCATGCTGTCGGTGCTACTCGCGTTGCCATTGCCTCGTTCCAGACAATAGCAGCGCGAGTCGCAGTGGCAGCATGTAAATGATCATTTAAATATTCAATATAATGTTTACGGCAATTTATGGGTTCGGTGCAAACTCCAGCAGCATTTCTATAGAATCCCTGTGCACATATACATCCCGATATTCTACAAGCTGGAACACATCCTGTGACTTCTCGTCTAGCGCAAGATCTTTGACAACCATCATCTCCGCATGCAGAAAACACTTCGTTAGTTCCAGGACATGTCATAGAAGCTGTAAAAATTAAGTATTTTAGATAAAATACTAATCACTTGGTCATAAAAGACCCTAGGGGTCAAGATTTATAAGTGATTTTAAGTTAAGTTCTGAAATCGTCTCTCATTAAGCTCATTTGTTTAGTTTGAAAATTGATATTAACAGTTTGGAATCTAAATTTAATAATGTGCACTTTCACTCCATTATTTCTAGGGTCCTTATATGAGTTGTTGTCAGTATATGAAACTGAAATTTCTTACGACAATTCTGGAGAAGTACGCAAAGTCCCATTGAATCTCTCACAAATCCTGGACTGCAAATGCATCCAGATACGGTACATACTCTTGTACATGCTCCAACGCTTCTCCTTAAACAAGAAGCTTGGCACCCGTCATCTCCACAAGCTGAAAATATCTCATTGGTTCCGCTACAAGTAACAGCAGCTGAAAATTGATTGTAAGTAAGCATGAAAAGAATCTTTTAATATGAAAAATTTCAGAAACTCACGGCAATTTGCTGGCAAGTCACACTTTCCAGTATTATCTCTAACGAATCCAGATCTACAAACGCATCCTGATGCTCTACAAACCGAGTTACATCCAGTAGTGTCCAATCTTCTGCAACTTCTTTGACATCCATCGTCTCCGCATTGTGAGAATACTTCATTTGTTCCAGAACAGGTAACAGCGGCTGAAATAACAAGTCATCCAGTTAATGAATATTTTAAAATTTGAAGCTTATTATTATATGCAATGATAACATACGACATTCTCCGGGTAACACACAAGCGCCAAGAGTATTCCTCACGAATCCAGGTAAGCAAACACATCCAGAGGCAACACATTCTCGAGTACAACCAGTTGTATCTAATCTCGTGCAAGTCCTTTGGCATCCATCATTTCCACATGGTGAAAATATTTCATTGGCTCCCGAACAAGTCGTTGGTGCTTAAATATGGTTTGATATTACAATATCATTCATTGTTTTTTATATAAAATATTACTTTTAAGTACTTACGACAAGTTGAAGGAAGGACACAAGTTCCAGCGTTGTTCTTTATGAATCCTGGAGCACAAACACATCCTGACATAGTGCATTCAGGAACACACCCAGTTGTTTCTAATCTGGAGCAAGTTTTTTCGCATCCATTGTAACCACATTGTGAGAACACTTCATTTGGCACAGAACATGTTACAGGTGCTACGATGAAAAATTGGAAGATGTTTCATTTTGTTTTTTTGACAATATTTATCTGGCGAAAATGCTTACGACAAGTCGATGGTGAGATACAAGCTCCTGTCAAAGAATCTCTAACGAATCCAGTTCCACATACACAACCTGAAGCTGTGCATACTCTAGTACACCCAGTCGTGTCTAATCTCGAGCAAGTTTTTTGACAACCATCGTTACCACAAGCGGAAAAGACTTCGTTGGTTCCGGGACAAGTCACCGCCGCTATTGTCAAAAAACTCATAAGTGACTATATGAGTTATAATTATAATTTAACCAATGTTATTCAACTTACGACACTCAGTTGGTAGTACACAAGTTCCAGCAGTATTTCTGACGTAGCCTGGAGAACAGACACAGGCAGCATTTCCACAACTTGGAGCACAGCCTGTGACGTCTAATCGACTGCAAGTTCTTTGACAACCATCGTTTCCACATTGGGATAAAACTTCGAATGTTCCCGTACACGTAATCGATGCTATGTGCATTGCATAAATTGTCAATTAAAATAGAAATTAAGTAAATAATAATTAGGCATTCGAAAATATTTACGGCATGTCGTTGGATTCACACAAATTCCTGCTGAATTTCTCACAAATCCTACTGCACAAATGCATCCAGATACTGTACATACTCTAGTGCAACCAGTCAAGTCTAATCTACCACATCTCCTTTGACAACCGTCATCCCCACATGCTGAATATATTTCATTAGCTGGACAAGTAATAGCAGCTGAAACAAACGAAAAATGTCAATATGATATTTATATAAAGTTTAATTTTTTTCAAGATTCAACACTTACGACACATTTCTATCATTATACAAACTCCTAAAGCATTTCTAACGAATCCAGGAGCACATATGCATCCTGAAGTACCGCAAACAGGTTCGCATCCAGTAACATCACGTCTAGTACAAGATCTTTGGCACCCATCGTTTCCACAAGGAGAAAATACTTCGTTAGCCCCAGGACAAGTTACCAGAGCTAATTATAAGAAAATTATATGTTTTATTTGCAAAAACTTGATAAAAAACTTGTTCAACTGATGAAAATATATCTTACGACAAGTCGAAGGATGCACACAATTTCCAGCAGCATTTCGTACGTATCCCGTAATACAAACGCATCCCGAAGCAATGCACTCTCCTTCACAACCAGTCACATCTAATCTAGAGCAAGTCCTTTGACATCCATCGTTACCACAAGCTGAAAATATCTCATTGGCACCGTTACAAATGATAGGAGCTGCAAAAATATTAAAAAGGTAACAAAAAGAACTGAGTTAGAAAAATCGGACATGGGAAAAATGTTACTCACGACAAGCAGACGGAAGCACACAAATCCCATTCGAATTTCTGATAAATCCACTCGCACATATGCATCCAGAAGCTGTGCACAGACTACTGCAGCCAGTCACATCGAGTCTAGTACAACTCCTTTGGCACCCATCGTTACCACAAGGTGAAAACACTTCGTTTGCTCCGTTACATGTTATAGCCGCTGCAACAGAAATCATGAATAAGTACATTTTGATCTACGAAGTAGCTATATGCAGTCAAATATTGAGATATTTGCAGTCGCTGCGACTAAGAATCCCAGTATTGTAGTCGCATCGATTCTAATTTACTACATTGTTTGATTTAACTGAAAAGAAGAATGATGAATGATAAATGTACTTACGACAAGCCGTTACTCGGACGCAATCTCCAACCGAATTTCTGATTAATCCTGGAGCACATATGCAACCTGATGCAGTGCACACACTTACACATCCCGTAGTAACTTGTCTAGTGCAAGATGCTTGACACCCATCTTCCCCACAAGCTGAGAAAATTTCACTTGGTCTAGTGCACGTGACTACAGCTGAAAAATTCGTTTTCATTTTAAATGACTTTCTTTTTAATCACTTATTTTCATTCATTCAGATTCGAAACTTACGACAGTTCGCTGGTAAAATACATTGTCCCAAAGAATTCTTGACGAATCCTGGAGCACAAATACAACCTGATGTTGTACAAACAGGACTGCAACCAGTAGTGTCTAGTCTCGTACAGGTCTTTTGGCATCCATCGTTTCCGCAAGCAGAAAATACTTCATTAGGATTCGAGCATGTGACAGCAGCTGAAAATTATATAAAAATCATTAAATATAAAATTATCAGTGTTAATTAATTTCCAGACATCACTCACGACAAGTAGAAGCAGCAACACACATTCTATTTGCGTCTCTAACGTGACCTGCAGAACAAACACATCCAGATGCAACACATAATGGAGTACAACCAGCAGTGTCCAATCTAGTGCAAGATCTTTGACATCCATCATCACCGCAAGTTGAAAACACTTCGTTGGTACCGGTACACGTAACAGCAGCTGAAAATTAACATCATCATTAATAAATGCACTACGATGAGATTTATAGTGATATTTTACAACTCACGACATGCAGTGGGTAAAACGCAATCTCCCAATCCATTCCTGACAAATCCCGTAGCACAAACACAACCTGAAAGTGTACAAACAGGAGTACATCCAGTAGTTTCAAGTCTGGTGCACGATTTTTGACATCCATCATTTCCGCAAGCAGAAAATACTTCATTGGCTCGAGTGCATGACACAGCAGCTGAAAATGTGCTCATTTAAACCAAAAAAATATCTAAAATAGATCACAAAAATATATTTAAAAACACTTACGACAATTTGCAGACAAGATACAAGTACCAGTAGGACCTCTGACGTATCCTGATGCACAAACACAACCAGGTATAGAACAAACCGAAGGACAGCCTGTGACATCTAATCTTGTACAAGAACGTTGACATCCATCATTTCCACACACAGAGAGTACTTCATTTGCTCCGGTGCAAGTTGGAATTGCTGGAAATTAATTCGATTTTATTTTGTCTTAAAAAAATATTCCATTGATTCAATTGAAGCTTACGACAAGCGGAAGGTAGTACGCAAACTCCTTGAGGATTCCTAACATAATTAGTATCGCATACGCATCCAGGGACGGTACAAACTGGAACACAATTCGTGATAGCGAAATTAGTGCAAGATCGTTCGCATTGATTGTTTCCGCAAGGGGAGAAAATTTCATTTTGTCCACAACTTCCTGGCGCTGTGTAAAAACGGAAATATGTAAAAAACTGCTACCCTTTTCATTAATTTCGTTTCATATAATACTTACGACAAAACCGAGGCAGTATACAATTCAATGCAGAATCTCTCACGAATCCTGGTGCACAAATGCATCCCGGAACTCTACAATTCGGAACACAAGAAAGTACATTCAAATTGGTGCAAGATCTTTGACAACCGTCGTTTCCACAACTCGAAAATACTTCATTTGGTCTCGTACACGTATTAGTGATTGCTACGATCGAAAGAAAATTGAGTTGAATTGACTTCAATAGAATTTAAGGTTAGCTTTGATTTACGATACGTACGACAATTTTGAGGCAATATGCAATTTCCGAGACCGTCTTTCACGAATCCAGCAGCGCAAATACATCCAGGAGCTGAACAAGTTCTAACACAAGAAGTCACATCCAAACGACCGCATGACATTTGGCATCCATCGTTTCCACAAGATGAAAATATTTCATTTGCATTGTTACACACATTTGTGACTGTCGGAGTTGCAGATGCTAGATAGTTAAAAAAAATAGATTGAAATTCAAAAATTTTAAATATTATATACAGTATAGGTTCAGTGTCATAGCAATAAGAACGGAACCCATACATATTTTAAGGATATAAAATATTATATAAAGAACTTACGACAACTGGATTGAGTCACACAAACGCCAGCAGAATTTTTCACATAACCAGGAGCACAAATACATCTGGGAGTGTTGCAAACAGGTGCACAATTGGCTACGTTTAAATTGCTGCATGTTGGTTGACATCCATTGTCACCACAAAATGAAAACACCTCGCCGTTGCCACAACTCGGTCTTACGTCTGCCAATCAATTTCATAACATTAAAAATATATACATACATTATAGTGAAATCATAAATTCGAGTAGTGATATAAAAAGACTATAAAGAGTGATTGAATTGTTTCAAATCAAGAAATAAAGGCAATATATGCGAGATTGCTAAATTTATTTATTTTCAAGAAAACTTAAGGAAATTGTATCCATCGATGAGTTTTCAATCATTCACGTTCATTGCGATAAATTGAAATAAGTTCGAAAATAATTAAAAAAGTGTGTAAAAAAAAGATAATCTAATCCATTCTTAGCAAAGCTTGAAACATTCGTTACCAATTATGTGCGCAATAGTATCAATCAATAATTGAATCTCAAAGAATTCTATATACAAATCTCGAATTGGTGCTAAACTATCGCTTTAATATAAAAAAATATGATTCAACTAACAAAGCATAAAAAAATCATAAGTTAGCAAAAGAGTTCGTAAATCTGTCATGAATTCAATAAATCATGATTTCACCAAAATTTCAATTTCACTACAACACATATAAAAAAATATTGCATACTCACCGCAATTTTGAGGCAGAACACACACGTTTTGCGAATTTCTTAAGAACCCCGTTGCACAAATGCATCCTGCAACGCAAGCTCCTGAACATCCTGTAGTCACTGTAGGATTTCTGCAAGTATTTTGGCAGGCGTTGTTACCGCAGGCAGAATACACTTCGTTCGCTCTACCGACTGCAAATATTGACGAATATATTGACAATATACATAGGCTAGATATTGACGGTCGCTCGCAACAAACCTGTGTCGCATGGCGGTGTGAAGAGTTGAGCCAGAAGCGGAAATCTCGTGATTTGTCCTAAGGGTTGCAGTTGTGGCAATGGAATGAGTTGAGCTTTCGCTTGTGAAATTAATATTAAATGAGCTGTCAGATGAAGGATTTTATCTATCATATTAAATCTATTGTGTTTTTGTGATCGATTAATTTTTCGGACAACTGTCACGATCGCTGATGAAGTCGTTTTGATTCAACGGCGAAAAAAACCAGCAATTTGTATGAGTTAATTTACCGTTATTTATCTATGTTTTAAATTGAAAACTGCTCGGTCATTACGGATATGTAATAAAACATTAAATTACTCACAGATAATAAAACGATTACACTAAAACCTCTATGGGTGGAAACTTAGATTCTCTATATGAATTTATTTCGATACACGAAAAAACTTGAGACAATTTTTTATCAGATTCAAACTTCAGATTGTATTCATTATATTTAAATTCAACTGTTTGTTTTGTAATGAAATAATAAAACTTTTTTTCATTCAATTTCGAAAGTTTTCTTCTTTTGTTAAGTATTTAAATTCAAGTGAAAAGTTATACAAATTAAAGTTCCACTGTGATTAAAGTTCGTCTGAAAATCAAATATTAGAAGTGATTTTTTAATGATTATAGAAACAAGTTTTTTTATAGCAACTATATTGGAATGCGAATATTTTTCGTAAATTGCTATTCAGAGTTGAAAAGTTCAACATTCTCTCATTTGAAAAAAATACTTTTTAAAAATTTACTAACCACACGTAATATGTATCTATATAAAAATTTCTGTGTTGAAGTATTATATAACAACAGATATAAATACTAATAATATTTTATTTTTCACAAATTTTATTCAAATGCTTGAATAACAGATTTTAATTAATGTTTTTTCACATTTCAAGAGTTTATTGACTCCACATCATTTTAGTGCTCCTATAGGTATAATACATATGCATGTATATGTATATTTAACAAGAAATTGTGATTGTAAATGTGAATAAACTTGTTCATAAATTATTTAATTGAAAAAAATAGTGATTATTTAAAAATAAGATTTCTGATATATATTTTCAGTATAACTATGTAGGTATAATAACTAATTAATTAATAAACATTTATACCTTTATTAATATTTTGCTTTCTTTCATTTTGAAATTTTTACCCTCATATCAGTACCTAAATTCTTCATATGCATTTTTCATATAAATATATAAACCTGTTCAATAGATTTAATTGATTTACGTTAGTTTGAAAATTTTATCTTAATATATAATATACGATATACTTAAAAATGTAATTTAATATCACATAATGGTAATTTTTGAAATTATAAAATGCAAATAAAACATCGAAAATATGTATTTAGAAATTCAAAATTTTATTATGAATATACAAACGATTTATACATATTTCAATATACATACATCTTTTTTTATTATAACGATACCTTCAAGCAACAGTAGATTTGCAACTCGAAAAGTATACAAAGTTTTTTTACGATGTTCGACCTACTAATGCTAAATTGTATTGATATATTCAATTAATGAATGAACTACGCTCAATATTCAGATATTCGAGACACGAAATTAAGAGAGAGGCGGGATACAATCACTTTCAGAGACACACGTACTTGTTGCTACATTTAAAATAAAACCAGGTTCGCAAATACACCCTGGACTTCTACAAACTGGAGTGCATGCACCCACATTAAGTCGATCACAGGTCACTTGACAACCATCATTTCCACAAGGTGAAACTATCGAGTTAGGAGGACAGTTCACTGTAAGAAACGTTTAAAATGAATTATAATATATTGAGAAAATAAGCAATCAAATCTATCATATATAAAATTTAAGTTAAAGAAATCAAAATATTTACATGAACATAAGTTGGGATCGACACACGTTCCTGTTAATGGATCTTTAACGAATCCCGCAGAACAAATGCATGCTGGAGTTCCACAAACAGGACTACATGAACCAACATTCAATCTGTCGCAAGTTTTTTGACACCCATCGTCTCCACAAGGTGATAGGAACGAGTTTGCGGGACAAGGATCTGTGAGAAACAATACATATGAGAAAATAGATTGAATGAAATAAATAATTGATTCTTTGTAAGGGGAATTTGAAATATTTACTTGGACATGAATTGGGATCGATGCACATTCCTGTTGCTGTATCTCTAACGAGTCCCGCAGAACAGATGCATCCAGGAAAACCGCAAATAGGAGTACATACTCCCAAATTCAATTTGTTGCAAGTTCTCTGACAGCCATCATCTCCACATGGTGAAAAAACCGAATTTGCGGGACAAGCAGCTTTGCGAAATGATAAAAAAGTATTGTGAGAAAAAAACATTCATATACACATTATTGTACAGAAACACAGACTATCGCTAAGGAATTGAAAATAATTACGTGCTGGACAATCACTGGGATCAAGGCACATTCCTGTTACTATATCCATGACAAATCCTGTGGAACAAACACATGCTGGAGTTCCACAAATAGGTGTGCATGTGCCAACATTCAATCTATCGCAAGTTCTTTGACACCCATCATTTCCACATGGTGAAATAAATGAATTTGCAGGACAAGTCGCTGTAGGAACAATTATTTCAAATCATTGAATAACAGAATCGTTAAAACGATAAAATAAATATATCATCAATGACAAATATTTACGTGCAGGACAATCATTGGGATCAATACATAGTCCTGTTATTGTATCTCTGACAAATCCGGTGGAACAAACGCATGCTGGAGTTCCACAAACAGGCGTGCATGTGCCAACATTCAATCTATCGCATGTTCTTTGACACCCATCATTTCCACATGGTGAAATAAACGAATTTGCAGGACAAGTCGCTGTAGGAACAATTATTTCAAATCATTGAATAACAGAATCGTTAAAACGATAAAATAAATATATCATCAATGACAAATATTTACGTGCAGGACAATCATTGGGATCAATACATAGTCCTGTTATTGTATCTCTGACAAATCCGGTGGAACAAACGCATGCTGGAGTTCCACAAACAGGCGTGCATGTGCCAAAATTCAATCTATCGCAAGTTCTTTGACACCCATCATTTCCACATGGTGATATAAACGAATTTGCAGGACAAGTCGCTGTAGGAACAATTATTTCAAATCATTGAATAACAGAATCGTTAAAACGATAAAATAAATATATCATCAATGACAAATATTTACGTGCAGGACAATCATTGGGATCAATACATAGTCCTGTTATTGTATCTCTGACAAATCCGGTGGAACAAACGCATGCTGGAGTTCCACAAACAGGAGTGCATGTGCCAACATTCAATCTATCGCATGTTCTTTGACACCCATCATTTCCACATGGTGAAATAAACGAATTTGCAGGACAAGTCGCTGTAGGAACTATTACAAATCATTGCATAACAAAATCGTTAAAATGATAAAATAAATACATCATCAATGACAAATATTTACGTGCAGGACAATCATTGGGATCAATACATAGTCCTGTTATTGTATCTCTGACAAATCCGGTGGAACAAACGCATGCTGGAGTTCCACAAACAGGTGTGCATGTGCCAACATTCAATCTATCGCAGCTTCTTTGACACCCATCATTTCCACATGATGAAAAAAACGAATTTGCAGGACAAGTCGCTGTAGGAACAATTATTTCAAATCATTGAATAACAGAATCGTTAAAACGATAAAATAAATATATCATCAATGACAAATATTTACGTGCAGGACAATCATTGGGATCAATACATAGTCCTGTTATTGTATCTCTGACAAATCCGGTGGAACAAACGCATGCTGGAGTTCCACAAACAGGCGTGCATGTGCCAAAATTCAATCTATCGCAAGTTCTTTGACACCCATCATTTCCACATGGTGAAATAAACGAATTTGCAGGACAAGTCGCTGTAGGAACAATTATTTCAAATCATTGAATAACAGAATCGTTAAAACGATAAAATAAATATATCATCAATGACAAATATTTACGTGCAGGACAATCATTGGGATCAATACATAGTCCTGTTATTGTATCTCTGACAAATCCGGTGGAACAAACGCATGCTGGAGTTCCACAAACAGGAGTGCATGTGCCAACATTCAATCTATCGCATGTTCTTTGACACCCATCATTTCCACATGGTGAAATAAACGAATTTGCAGGACAAGTCGCTGTAGGAACAATTATTTCAAATCATTGAATAACAGAATCGTTAAAACGATAAAATAAATATATCATCAATGACAAATATTTACGTTCAGGACAATCATTGGGATCAATACATAGTCCTGTTATTGTATCTCTGACAAATCCGGTGGAACAAACGCATGCTGGAGTTCCACAAACAGGCGTGCATGTGCCAAAATTCAATCTATCGCAAGTTCTTTGACACCCATCATTTCCACATGGTGATATAAACGAATTTGCAGGACAAGTCGCTGTAGGAACAATTATTTCAAATCATTGAATAACAGAATCGTTAAAACGATAAAATAAATATATCATCAATGACAAATATTTACGTGCAGGACAATCATTGGGATCAATACATAGTCCTGTTATTGTATCTCTGACAAATCCGGTGGAACAAACGCATGCTGGAGTTCCACAAACAGGAGTGCATGTGCCAACATTCAATCTATCGCATGTTCTTTGACACCCATCATTTCCACATGGTGAAATAAACGAATTTACAGGACAAGTCGCTGTAGGAACTATTATTACAAATCATTGCATAACAAAATCGTTAAAACGATAAAATAAATATGTATATCATCAATGACAAATATTTACGTGCTGGACAATCATTGGGATCAACACATAATCCTGTTGCTGTATCTCTGACAAATTCTGTGGAACAAACGCATGCTTGTGTTCCACAAACAGGCGTGCATGTGCCAACATTCAATCTATTG
This sequence comes from Cheumatopsyche charites, assembly GCA_024721215.1. NCBI lineage: Eukaryota > Metazoa > Arthropoda > Insecta > Trichoptera > Hydropsychidae > Cheumatopsyche > Cheumatopsyche charites. Next base: position 1,685,282 of record CM045579.1, read on the forward strand.
CATGTTCTTTGACACCCATCATTTCCACAATTGGATAATATTTCATGTTGTATTGTACATGCTGGAGCAGATTCAAAACTAGGTGCTAAAATATGTGCTAATATTATTTACTTATCGACTTTTAGTCATCATGGTTTTATTAATACATTATTATAAGAAAAATAGATACAAACAACTTATTGAATTTAAATAAGCTTCGTTATCATAATGAAATATTATACTTACGGCAAGTCGATGGGAGAACACAGACTCCATTTCCATTCCTAACAAACCCAGTTGCACAAATACAACCAGGTACACTACACACTGGTGAACATGAACCAACATTTTGTCTGCTGCAAGTTGGTTGACATCCATCATCACCACAAAAAGAAAACATTTCCCTGGTATTGGAACAACTAGGCAAAACATCTAATAGAACAAAACCACAATTAAAAAAACTATTATCATTCTTAAACTGAACATTTTTTTTTAATTACGAAATATATTAACGCAGAAGTCTTTTCAGATTAACACAGTACCGAATAAGATGTTAAAGATCACACAATGCACAAATACAAAATTAAACGTAAATTCACTTTTATTTACATATGCATACCAATAAATATATAAGAATGATCACTTACCGCAATGTTCTGGTCTCACACATTTTTTTAAAGAATTTCTTAAAAATCCATCAGCACAAACACATCCCGGTTCACATTTGCCGAAGCAGAAATTCGACAAAATAGGTTGGGCACACGTTTTTTCACATGCATGCTTACCGCAAGGGGAAAACATTTCATTCTCGCGATTATCTTAAAATGCATAATGTTTTGTGTAAATCTAATGCTTTTCTAATGTGCAAATACATTCGAAATTCGTTAATACTCACCACTCCTGCAGATAAGCTCAAAAATGCGTTTCAAAAACGGAAAATCATAGGAATTGTCCAACAGTTCAAATTGGGCTCCGATTTGAGATATGAGCATGACAAATATTAAAGATGTTATAATTGTCACTTTCATGTTTGAAATAAATTATTTCCGGCACTAAAAAGCGAGTTGACGTTGTCACTGATCGAATCGCTTTGATTCGATTCAGAAAGAATATTTCATTTAGTAACGTTAATTTCGCGGTATTTTTAAAAGTCGACGATTAATGAAGATGCAATAAAAAATATAATTTTTTATAGTTATTTGTAGAATTTAGATATACTCAAACCTCGATTAATCGAATGTGAATATTGCGTATTTATGATTATAATATTGTGTGCGAGTAAAAAATTCAGAATGTTAAATATTCCAAATCAGGCTTTCCATTCACAAAATTTTGGTTATCAAATCGATAATTTCGTTGCAATTTAAATAGTCGACAAAATCAATAATTTGAAATAATATTGAAATTGAAATAGAATAATATTGAAAAATCCATTTTTTTCTTTAAATGAATAGTTATCTCACTGTATTCGATAAGGACATTAATTTATAAATTTCTAAAACACGTTTTCGTCTAACGCACCTGGTAGAACAACTAAAAATACTTATATTCATACGAACTTTTATTGTTCAATACACTTAAAATGGACATTTCACACAAATTTTATTTATTATCTATCTCTACTTACAATCAGAGTTGAAAAGTTCAACATTCTCACATTTGAGAAAAATACTTTTTGAAAATTTACTAACCACACATATCATGTAGATATGTACATCTATGTATCTATAAAAAATTCTGTGACGAAGTATAATATTATATAACAGATATAAATACCAATAATATTTTATTTTTCAAAAAAAAACATTCAAATGCTTGAATTACAGATTTTAATTAATGTTTTTTCACATACCTAATCATGAGTTTATTGACTCCGCATTATTTAATAGAAAAAAAAGTATAGTTAATTTGTAAAAAAAATCTATTCTATATTTTCAATAAAAATATGTTGGTTTAATCAAATAAGTAATTATTATAATAAACATTTACTACTATATTGTTATTTTGCTTTCTTTTATTTTTAAAATCATACCCCATATCAGTACATAATTTCTTTCATATAAATATGTGAACCTGTTCATTTGATTTAATTGATTTATGTTAGTTTGAAAATTATATCTAAATATGCTATACACGATATATCTGAAAAGATATTTTACATCACATAATGGTAATTTTTGAAATTCAAAAAAATCAAATAAAACTTCAAAATATGTATTTATAAATTCAATGTTTTATTTTGAATATACAAGTGATTTATACCTATTTCGACATGCATACACTCAAAAAATCAAAATTAATCGGAATTCGATATTATAACATATTGTTTAATATAAAGATATCTTTAAGCAACAGTAGATTTGCAACTCAAAAAGTACACAATGTTTTTTTTACAATATTCAACCTGGTGATGCTCAATTATATCGATGTGTTACAGACATAGCTTTTAATAGTAAGGAAGCATACAACCACTAGTGATAGCATGCAATGGCGAACGGTTTCAGTGGTAGCGTCTAACGTTATTTTAAGCAGAAGCTATCACTAGATATAGTTAACAATGACGCGGGATTTTTTACAATCACTTCTATGCCTTGGTGACACAAGTCACAAATATAACAAACGAATTTTCGATATTTTGACAGTTGAAGTTTGACGTTTCTCGATCTTTTTTCTTTTCTTTCTTGATAACTTGCTAGATTTTTTTCATTTCGTATTAACTCAACAATATAATTAGTAATTTCAGCCTTGATCTGCTAAATCGTTCACGATGAGTTTGAAATTCGTCATATGAGAAACGTCAACTGTCAAAATATCGAAATTTCGTTCGTTACGTTTGTGACACGTCTTATGAACTATCACTGAAAGCGAATGCGATTCTAAGGTATATCTAGACATTGTGTTCACGGATCGACTATTCCTGCTGATTTCAACAATAGAAACTATATCTAGTGGAAGTATGCTATCTCGAATTAGACACAATGTCTGTAACAGATACATTCTATATCAAGGACATTCAACTGTACACGTACCTGTTGCTGCATTTAACACAAAACCAGGTTCGCAAATACACCCTGGACTTCTACAAATTGGAATGCATGCACCCACATTAAGTCGATCACAGGTCGGTTGACAACCATCATTTCCACAAGGTGAAGCCATCGAGTTTGGGGGACATCTCACTGTAAGAAACGTTTAAAATAAATTATAATAGAGGAAAAAATGTAATCAAAATGATTATATATTAAATTAATGTTAAAGAAATTAAAATATTTATTATACATGAACATAAATTGGGATCGATGCATGTTCCTGTTGTTGAATCTTTAACGAATCCCGCAGAACAAACGCATGCTGGAGTTCTACAAACAGGACTACATGAACCAACATTCAATCTACCGCAAGTTCTTTGACACCCATCATCTCCACACGGTGATAGGAACGAGTTTGAGGGACAGGGATCTGTGTGAAACAATAGATATATATAAGAAAATGTGATTGAATGAAATAAATAATTGATTCTATGTTAAAAATTTTGAAGTGTTTACTTGGGCATGAATTGGGATCGATGCACATTCCTGATGCTGTATCTCTAACGAGTCCCGCAGAACAGATGCATCCAGGAACACCGCAAATAGGAGTACATACTCCCAAATTCAATCTGTTGCAAGTTCTTTGACATCCATCATCTCCACATGGTGAAAATACCGTATTCATGGGACAGGATGCTTTGCAAAATGATGAAAAGTTATTATGTCAGAAAAAAAAATCATACATAATATTGTTCCGAAACACAGGCTATCGTTTAGAAAATGAAAATAATTACGAGCTGGACAATTATTGGGATCAACACATAATCCTGTTGCTGTATTTCTGACAAATCCTGTGGAACAAACACATGCTGGAGTTCCACAAACAGGTGTGCATGTGCCAACATTCAATCTATCGCAGGTTCTTTGACACCCATCATTTCCACATGATGAAAAAAACGAGTTTGCAGGACAGGTCTCTGTAGGAACAATTATTACGAATTATTGCAAATCAGAATCATCGAAACGATCAAAAATAATATTATTGATCAAAAATATTTACGTGTTGGACAATTATTGGGATCAACACATAATCCTGTTGCTGTATCTCTGACAAATCCTGTGGAACAAACGCATGCTGGAGTTCCACAAACAGGTGTGCATGTGCCAACATTCAATCTATCGCATGTTCTTTGACACCCATCATTTCCACATGGTGAAATAAACGAATTTGCAGGACAAGTCGCTGTAGGAACAATTATTACGAATTATTGCAAAACAGAATCATCGAAACGATCAAAAAATAATATTATTGATCAAAAATATTTACGTGTTGGACAATTATTGGGATCAACACATAATCCTGTTGCTGTATTTCTGACAAATCCTGTGGAACAAACGCATGCTGGAGTTCCACAAACAGGTGTGCATGTGCCAATATTCAATCTATCGCAGGTTCTTTGACACCCATCATTTCCACATGATGAAAAAAACGAATTTGCAGGACAGGTCTCTGTAAGAACAATTTTTACGAATCATTGCAAAACAGAATCATCGAAACGATCAAAAAATAATATTATTGATCAAAAATATTTACGTGTTGGACAATTAGTGGGTTCAATACACATTCCTGTTGCTGCATCTCTGACAAATCCTGTAGAACAAACGCATGCTGGAGTTCCACAAACAGGTGTGCATGTGCCAACATTCAATCTATCGCAGGTTCTTTGACACCCATCGTTTCCACATGGTGAAAAAAACGAGTTTGCTGGACAAGTCGCTGTAGGAACAATTATTACGAATTATTACAAAATAGAATCATCAAAACGATCAAAAAATAATATTATTGATGAGAAATATGTATTTACGTGTTGGACAATTAGTGGGTTCAATACATAATCCTGTTGCTGTATTTCTGACAAATCCTGTGGAACAAACGCATGCTGGACTTCCACAAACAGGTGTGCATGTGCCAACATTTAATCTATCGCAGGTTCTTTGACACCCATCATTGCCACAATTAGATAATATTTCATGTTGAATTGTACATGAAGGAGCAGGCTCAGGACTAGGTGCTAAAATAGATGCTAATATTATAATATTTACTTACTGACTTTTAGTCATCATGGTTTTATTAATACATAATTAAAAGAAAATTAGATACAAACAACTTATTGAATTTAAATAAGCTTTGTTATCATAATGAAATATTATACTTACGGCAAGTCGATGGGAGAACACATACTCCATTTCCATTCCTAACAAACCCAGTTGCACAAATACAACCAGGTACACTACACACTGGTGAACATGAACCAACATTTTGTCTGCTGCAAGTTGGTTGACATCCATCATCACCACAAAAAGAAAACACTTCCCTGGCATTGGAACAACTAGGCAAAACATCTATCAGAACAAAACCACAATTAAAAAAACTATTATCATTCTTAAACTGAACATTTTTTTTAATTGCGAAATATATTAACACAGTCTTTTCAGATTTGCACAAAGAGGTGAAAGATTACACAATGCTCAATCACAAAATTAAACGTTAATTCACTTTTATTTATATATACCAATAGACATATTAATATGATCACTCACCGCAATGTTCTGATCTCACACATTTTTTTAAAGAATTTCTTAAAAATCCATCAGCACAAACACATCCCGGTTCACATTTGCCGGAGCAGGAATTTGACAAAATGGGTTGTGCACACGTTTTTTCACATGCATGTTTTCCGCAAGGGGAAAACATTTCATTCTCGCGATTATCTTAAAATGCATAATCTTTTGTGTAAATCTTATGCTTTTCTAATGTGCAAATACATTCGAAATTCGTTAATACTCACCACCTCTGCAGATAAGCTCAAAAATGCGTTTCAAAAACGGAAAATCATTGGAATTGTCTAACAATTCAAATTGGGCTCCGATTTGAGATATGAGCATGACAAATATTAAAGATGTTATAATTGTCACTTTCATGTTTGAAATAAATTATTTCCGGCACTAAAAAGCGAGTTGACGTTGTCACTGATCGAATCACTTTGATTCGATTCAGAAAGAATATTTCATTTTGTAACGTCAATTTCGCGGTATTTTTAAAAGTCGACGATTAATGAAGATGCAATAAAAAATATAATTTTTTATAGTTATTTGTAGAATTTAGATATACTCAAACCTCGATTAATTGGATGTGAATATTGCACATTTTCGATCATAATATTATGTGCGAGTACAAAATTCAGAATATTAAATATTCCATGTCAAGCTTTCCATTCACAAAATTTTTGCTATCAAATCGATAATTTCGTTGCAATTTAAATAGTCTATAAAATCAATAAATTATAAACCAATATTGAAAAATGCATTTTTTTTTTTGATCGATTAGTTATCTCACTGTATTCGATAAGGACATTAATTTTTAAATTTCTAAAACACGTTTCCATCTAACGTACCTGGTAAAACAACTAAAAAAACTTAATATTCACTCGAACTTTTAGAGTTCAATAATCTCGAAATGAACATTTCACACAAATTTTATTAATTATCAATCTCTACTTAGAATCCTGATGTATGTATGGATATATTATACAATTAATGGCTATCGAGTATATAAAATGGCACGCATTGCAAAGCTGAACTAATTAAACATCTTTTGAATATTTCATTAAAAGTTATTTTCATGGATGAGATAAGCTTTTATATACATACATATGTATATGTAAGTATTGGTTGCTTTTTTATCAATATACTAGCAATCAGTAAAAGTTGAAATCTTAATCTTGCATTCAAGTCTCTTTCTACCCCTCATTTGATCATCGGACATTTTGATAGTTTTAACTGTCAAAATCATAGAGCGACAGTTTTCGATAGAACTGTCCACGGTAAAATCAGATTTCTGGAAGGAAAATTCATTCTAAAATTGTTTATAATTGTCACAGCTTTGGAGCATTACGCCGGACAGACAGACAAACAGACACACACAGACGGAATAGCTCTTTTATAATGTACGATTCGATATTCAGTAAAATTTTATTTATCTTATTTTATTTCAAATAATTTGTAGAAATGTATTCTAAAATGTACAGAAAATTATTTCATCATTAAAGAATCAAAATAAACGCAAGTATTTTGTATTTTTTTTTAATTTTATTATCAATTTGCGAAATAAAAATATGTAGAATATTAAATTTTTACATAATATATATATTATAAATATACCAGTAGCTATGCTTACTATAATAAATGATTCATTTTTCAATATCTTTTTTAATGTCTGAAATATAGATTCCAGCTACGCTTACTCAATGAACAGCATTTGCCCCCAACTGACCCATTACGAAATAATATAAAATATTCAAATATACCCGTTTTAATTAATAACTAGCAGTAGTACCTAAGATTATAATTTTTGAGGCGATCTATATCTACCCTCGCTCACAATTTCGAAAATTCGAAAATTATTAATATTAAGAAAAATTCACGTACCTAATATATTGAAAATAATTTGAATATCTTTTGTTTATAATAGTTAAGTACTGATTTAATTCATCATTGAAAAGAATTCTTAAACAGCTGATCCGTTTGCCGCGAAAATTTTCAACTTTAACTTTCGGGCTTTGTTTGTAATCATAATTTACATGAAAAATATTGAAAAAAAAATCAAGTCTGAATGAGTTAAAATATTGTCCAGTTTTTAATGTGTAAGAACGAATTTCCGGTCAATTTACTTATTTATAGAAGCGATAAAAATAAAACGAAAATAATTGTTTTCGAAAAATTGATTATTATAAAAAACAAAATTAAAATGAACTCAAAAAGTAAAAATCAAATAAACCTCTGGAACAGCATTTAGTCCATTGAGCTGCAAAACTAAATAATACATATTTATATTTCGGTTATTATAAACAAACCATAAAATTTATATGATAAATTTAAAGTTTTGTTAGTCATTATAAAAAAAATGCCATTCAAATTTCGTAATATAATTAAAAAAAAAATATTAAAAATATATCGGTTCCAAACGTGTTAATTGTTCGGGCATTGAAGGGTCAAAGACGAATTTCCGGTCGATCCGATCCGCGACGCGACAAAAAACAAAATGGCCGAAAACTATTTGTTTTCAAAAATTAATTATTATATTTGAAAATGTAAACAAAGCGGTCGGCGGTGGCTTGATATTCAAAAATGCTACCTATCGATAATTAGCGTTAAGGGTCAGATTTGTATGAAGGTATTTATATACAGATTTTTTTCCGAAATATCCAGAAGATACGAAAGGAGATCTTATTGCATCGGCTGTAAGATCCAAATTAACATATTCTCTTATTTAGTTTCGAATTAAATGCTGTGCAAAAGGTGCAAAGCTGCTATGTTTTGCACCGTCTGAATTTGACGCTTGAAGATTTTCCATACAAAATCCCGGGCAGACGTACAAACGTACAAACGTACAAACGTACAAACAAACGTACAAACAAACGTACAAATACGCTTAGTAAATTTATATTATAGATCACTTTGAACTTTAAATATTTCTATACCATAACATATTATTGGAGAAAATATTATGAAATACATCCATTTTCATTCTCATTTCTTACTCTGAAAATAAAAAAAATATTCAATCAAACATTACCTTTGTATTATAAAAAAATGACAATAAAAACACTTACAGCAATCATCAGGCATGACACAAGTTCCTGACAAAGTTTTCACAAATCCCGGTACACAAATGCATTCAGACCTAGGACAAATTATCTCACAATCACTAGGAGGAGTGTAAGTACAAGTGGGTAGACAATTATGCTGACCGCAATCGTCGTAGATTTCATTTGTTCTACACAGACGAGGCACTACAATTTTTAATAGATATATTTTAATATTTCATTTTCAACAATATTCACTGTAAATGGTCTAGAGAACGATACTCACAGCAACTACTCGGTGTATCACAAAAGTCGAAGTCATTTTTGAGATATCCCGGTTTACAAACACAAGCTGGAGTATTGCATGTAGGTACACATCCTCTATTATCTCTATAGTCACAAGTCAGTTGACATCCATCGTCTCCACAATCCGAAATCATGACAGTATGCACATTGCATTGGGCTGGATATTTTGAAAAAAAAAAACGAATTTTTGTTTTGCACTCAAGAAAAAAAGTTAATTGTAAGAGATTTTTTCGTGAAGAATCGAGTTGATTTCAAAGTCCTCAAAAATTATGCAAGGTGCCACAAAACATCTCGAACAAGAACGCTGCCTTGAAGCAGTACAACACTTTCAAAAAAAGCTTAAAGCAATCAAATTCATACAAAAATTCATCGTGCTATCGAAATCGATTCAAAATATAATCCGGTTCGATTTAAATAGTATCTACGATTAATTTTTGTATGCATTTGATAATATTAATTTTTGTACCGGCTTTAGGTATCGTACTGTTGAACTTATGGTAGATAGTAAAATAATTTCATTTGTAAAAATATTTTTGATAAGAACGAAAGGTCTCAACAAAAAAAATCCTACTCACGACATTGAGAACGCAAAATGCAATTGTTCTGTCCTGTCCTGACATATCCATCAGCACAAATGCATCCTGGTGTAGTACATACTCTATTGCAGTTAGTCACAACTTGTCTGGAACATGTGGGTTGGCATCCGTCTTCGCCACAAAATGATACTACTTCGTTCACGTCACACGTTATGGTAGCTGAAATTTGAATCCTAACATTTCAAATAAAGACATCGATAAAATAATTAACTTATCCTTTCTAAACGAGGATGAAAGATGTGTGGCGTTTACACATGGCCATTGGCATAACTGTTGCCGTTGCCTTTTTTGCTCTAACGTTCACATCTAGCTAAATAAACAAGAAGATCATCGTCAACAAGTATAAAAATAGTCTTATATATACCTAATTGAATAGATATATATAGAGTTGAGTAGAAATACTCACCCTTGCTTTCAAGTATCGGTATCTGAATGACATATGAGAGATTTAGAAAACTTTATAAATCAAAATTCAAAATTCACTTATAAATATATTCACCACAACGATTAAGTAAAAATACTTACGACATGCATCTGGTAAGACACAATTATTGTTTACTTTGACGTAACCGTCTTTGCATACACATCCTGGTGTAGAACATACGCGAGTACATCCAGTAACATCCCTTCTAGTGCATGACAATTGACATCCATCGTTTCCACATTCTGAATGTATTTCATTCGGATTGGAACAAGTTGGAGATGGAGTTGGATCTGTTCGAAAAATAAATAATTTTATACATGTGTAAAATTCTTGATATTAGATTGAATAAATTGGAACCAACTGCATGCAGCAGGATCAACACACGTTCCTACAGAGTTTCTAACAAATCTATCTCTGCAAACGCAACCTGAAAAAGTGCATACTTTAATGCATCCAGTTACGTCTAATCTTGCACATGTTCTTTGACATGCATTTTCCCCGCATTCGGAAAATACTTCGTTAGGCCTTCGACAAGTAATAACGGCTGAAAATCAAAAAAATAAAAATAAACAATTATTTAAAAACTTAAATTTTATTGAAATAAATAGTAATAATATTAATATAGTAGGTACTGACGACAATCTATCGGCAAAATACAAATCCCTACAGAATTTCTAACAAAACCCGCTACACATACGCATCCAGAAGACAAACAAAATCTAGTGCATCCTGTAACATCAAGTCTATGACAACTTCTTTGACAACCGTCGTTACCACAAGTAGAAAATACTTCATTGCTTCCAGTGCACATTGGTGTAACTGAACAAAAATACATCGATTCAATCAAAATCGACTGAAATATAAATATTTTTAGATACATACTGCAACTCGATGACAGTACACATGTTCCAACCGAATCTCTAACAAATCCTTGAGAACATATACAGCCAGGAGATGAACATACAGGATTGCATTCAGTAACATCCAATTTCGAACAAGACGGTTGACATCCATCGTCACCACAATTAGACAAAACTTCATTAGGCCTCACACATGCGATCGTAGCTAAAGAACATTTCAGTAAACTTTAATAAAATCCGAATTTAATTTTATGTAACATCTGGTTTATGTAACACATAAAATTTAACATGGAAACTCTTACGGCAAGAGTCTTGTGAAATACAATTCTCTGAAGAATCTCGTATAAATCCTGGGCGACAAACACAACCAGGAATAGAGCATGTTTTTGTACAAGTGGACACATCTAATCTTAAACATGTCCGTTGACAACCATCATTTCCACAAAGTGAAAACTCCTCATTCGGTTTTGTACACGGAACAATACTAAATTGTGAATTGAACACTGGAACAGGGTTTTTTTTTAATATCTCAAAACTGAAATATTCATTAAAATCATGTTAAAAAATAACTTACGACAATCAAGTGGAGCAACGCAAACTCCTGAATTGTCTCTAACGAATCCTTCTCTACACACACACCCAGGTGTTGAGCAAACAGGATTACATGCAGTTAGATCTAATTTGTCACAAGACAATTGACAACCATCATTACCACACGAAGAGTAAACTTCATTGACTCCATAGCAATGATCTTCATAAATGGCGATAAGATTTGCAGAAGTAGCTGAAAACAAACTGAATATTTGCTTAAAATGTTATAATTATTTAAATGAATTGTCACGGTATTATAGCGACACACTGAACACTGATATGGATTAAAAAAATAGGATATAATGACTTGAGTAAAAGGATTAATAAGATTTTAATTTGATAATTATTATGGAAAATTTAAGACTTACGACATAAAAATGGTGGAATGCAAAATCCTGCAGAATCCCTTACAAATCCTGAAGAACATACACATCCAGAATTGACACAATTTGGAATACAAAAATCTGTATTCAATCTATCACAAGTCGGTTGACATCCATCATTACCACAATTTGAAAATATTTCGTTTGGTCTGCTACAAGTATTCAATTCGATATCTGAAAATTTGAAGAAAAACCTTACAGTCACCTTTCGAGTAATTATCTTGAGAATCAAAATAGAATATTTTGAACTGTTTCATTTGAGTTTTCTTATTCATTTAATGGAAAAATAGTCTTCGTTTTATATAAAAAGGTTGGCTATATAACGAAAATTGTAAAATAATCAATTTTATACAAATAAAAATCGAAATAATTAAAGGGATATCAATCGATTGTACAAAAAAAATTGTGAAAACTCACTACAATCCTGTGGAAGAATGCAAAATCCATAAGAATTTCTGACAAATCCTTGATCACAGATACATTTAGGTGAACCACATTCGGGGAAACAAGGACTTACATTTAAATTATCGCAAGTAGGTTGACATTTAGCATCACCACATAATGAAAATATTTCATTCCTGCCACAGTTCGGTGTAGTATCTGGAAAAAAATAAACTGAATCGTCTTCTATTATATCGAAATGTAAAATTTATAAAATATTTACCACAATGTTCAGGCAGTACACATACGTTTAATGAATTTCTCAAAAATCCATTACTGCAAACACATCCTGGCTTGCAAACATCAATACATGTATTTATTATGAAAATATTTGAGCAAGTTTTTTGACAAGCATTGTCACCACAAAATGAATATTCTTCATTTAGACGGCCATCTATGAATAATATTTTACTTTAATTATCAATTTAATTCAATTTTAGTTCATATGATTCGTAATCTTTACCTTTTCTGCACTTCATCGATAATATTTGCAATAATAGATGGTTGTCTTCGATCTCGGCTTCGATTTGCAAACAAAAAGTTATAAAAACCACTACTATTATCCGAGTTTTTCTCATGTTGTATGAAAGATAAGTGAGTGATGATTTTTCGATGTTGACGAAATCAAAGACCGAATCGTTTTGATGTGTTTCCACAAAAATCATCAACTCATGTTAATTAATAATATTACAGTTAATTGCGCATTTTTTTCCATGAATAATTTTAAGATGAATTGAAAATCAATATAGCATGAAGATTTGATAAAACTCAAAAATGTTTTTTATTACTGATTCCATGTAGATTAAAAATTAAATGTAATTTGTTTCAATTTAAAATGTGTGTATTATATGTACATTATATTTAAATTTTCAGAAAATACAATTGGTTATTGTAATACAGTCGTTTTATAATTATTATAACTATCAATAAATCTTTCATCTGAAAATAAATTTCTGTTTCATATCGTAAAATGTTAAATTATCCTTTTTTCTATATCTGATTTTTTAAAAAAACTGATACCTATGTATTATATATTTATGATAGAGCTTATGATGATTATGAAAAATCGTAAGAAAACATGTCCAATATAATTACTTCAAGATATTCAAATTTTAGTGAATTATAAATGTAGGTATTTATCCATACAGACTTAATTCCCATATTAATTACCAAAGTGTACTGACCTTAGTTTATATTAAATTATGCGGATTCTTATAAAAAAAATCAGAAGAACTCTTATTACATTTTTCAATGTGATAAATAAATCACATCAATGATGAAATTAATTTAAGGTTGTAACTTTCTATTGAATTGAAATATTATAATAATAATTTTATAATTTATAAATGAATACAAATATCTTTTCATAATAATTTATTTAAAAAAAAAAAAGAATGTTATTAATAGATATATAAAATAATTCCTAAATATAAAATACATTTATCGCAAGACAATTTTATTTCTACATACATATCTATCCATTTAAAAATTTTCAAATGTTTCAAGGGAAATAAAACAATTATTAAATTTATAAAAAACTTTATTCTTCATTATTTGCATTGAAACAATCAAAATTTTCTTCTTAATTTATTAGAGTCTTACATTATAAAACAATATATGATATTTTTTCATATACCTATAATATTAAACAATTCAATTATCATAAAAAGAAAATCCTTATTTCACATAAACAAACAAACTTTTTTTAAAAATTAATTATTTAGAGATTTTACACAAAAATAATTAAAAAACTAATTTAAAGTTTTATTCATCGACCCAAAATTATTTTATAACTCTTTCGGTTAAAAATTGAATCGTGCTGCAATCTAATATCAATACGTAAAGCTTTAAAATTCTTATTTAAAAAAAATTTACCAACAATTTTCCATGAATATATATCTATTTAAACTAAAGTAGAAAAACTTTTAATTTTCTTATGAAACAGACGAATTCTTATTAATATCTATGTAGAAAGCTTTTGAAATACATAGTGCTAATTGGGATAAATTAAGGTTATGGGACAAGTGCAGCTCGTGGGACAAGTGCGGCTCGTAGAACTATAAAACGTTGTGTCACACTCGTCTCATAAACTGCACTTAGTCCACTATCAGCATTTGTTCCAACTGACCCTATGATATCATTTTAGATAAGATCACTCTAAATCTTTCTGATTTTGAAAAAAAATGTAAAAGCATGTATTCCTCGAAAAGCTGTATATGCTTTGTTTTACTAAATAATTAAGCACCTATGGACAATTTTGAGGTAATACACATATTATCGGAGATCCAGTTCTAATATATCCACTTCTACATGCGCAAGTTAATAAATTATCACATACACATGTTGGAGGTATGTACTGGTTAGCACATGTCGGTTGACAATTGGCACAAGCTGTTAAAATTTGATTTGTTCCCGTGCAAGTCATCGCTGCAATTAAAAATTAATTTGATTTAAACACTGAATATTTTCAATATTCAAAAAAAAAAATGTCTTGGAAATTGTCTATGTTATCTAGTTGACGAGGCACTCAACGAGTTCGGTTAAGTTTGGTATGGTTTGTTTCTTTTTTTGTTAGGTCAGGTCGAGTTACAATTTGCGTTCGGTTAGTTTAGGGCAAGTACCTTTTTAACTGAATAACCGGCAAGTACTAATATTGTATTTTTAATCAAATAATTTATCATCGATTCAGATGTAATTTTGTCACTATTCATTTCCAGTGTGTTTTTATAATATTATTTCGAGAAAAACTCGCTTTAAGTTGAACATGTATTAGGAGGATGTTGAAGATTTGATGATATATTAAGGCACACATTTCAAATTCGTTTATATCTTTTTGCCACCAAATATATGAACATACATAGAAGCAATTCCTGGACATAAATCAATTAAGCAAAAATGACACCTATACGCCTTGACCTTTTCAGTCATCAATTATGATACAATATATGTACTTGTAATATAATCGATCGCGTTAAGATAGATTAAACGTATATCACATTTAGCTTTTCGCTATGAGATATTGAAAAAACAAATTCGTTTCACCACAATTTTCTGAAGCCAAAGAATCGCCAAGTTTTCCCAAATGAAAACGTAATATAAACTTAAATAAAAATGCTATTATTTTCATAGATTAATCAGCTCTTATAATATTTATTCGAATCACACATTCTCATGGAATATGAGTGAACGAGATATTTTCCTGAATTGAAATGATTTTTTGAAAAATACTTACGACAATTTGCCATTGTTACACATTGTCCGAAAGAATTCCTCAGGGTGGCTCCTGAACATATACAACCAGAATCAGCGCAAACTACACCAACAGGACAACCCACTGGCCTAGTGTAATCACAAGTCGACACACAACTGCTTTGTCCACATGCTGAGAACGTTTCACCATCAGGACATGGTACATTTGCTGAAATTCGATACGTAAACAAGATGAATACAAAAATAAAGATTAATATTAAGGAAACTAGATACTTTTAATCACCTATTTCGACCAAACTCTGTAGAATTTCAGTGTAAATCAAAATTTTATGTACGAAATGAATTTTTTATTTCGACTATTGATATTCACAATTATTTTTTGTCTATGATCACACTGTATATCTACCGAGTTTTTTCGAAATTGGAGGGGATAAGTAGATACATATGTAAGCTGTCCTAGTTAAAACATTGTGGAGGGATTTCAATTGTTATTTATACCCCACTCTAAATATGTCATCTTATACAATATTTCACGCAATCGACATAAAAAAATCAATATATCGTTTTTTGTTCGAAATAACTTTTCTATGAAAAATTAAAAGTGGAGATAGAAAATTGACAATTCCAGCCTTACACGCTAGCATACTTTTTAGTTAATTTTCCAAAAAAACTCTTAAGTTGGAACATGAGAATATTATAAAAATTCAGATATATCCTATTACAGAATACAAGTCTGCTTTTACATGTTTTTTTCAACTTGCTTTTGCATTTTGATTTTTTTTTAATACTGGAAAGTCGGATTAATGTATTTAAAAATAAAAATACTTACGACAAGAAGCTACACAAGCACCGGATACGTCTCTTATGAAACCCGATGAACAAATACAACCAGAAGCTTTACAAACTGGATCACATCCCATATTACTATTTCGTCTCAAGCAAGTTCTTCGACAACCATTATCTGCACAATCGCTGTATTCTTCATTGGCTCCACTACATTGAATATTCGCTGAAAATGAAAAGAAAATTGATTTATATAAATTAATTAATAGGAGTTATCCGTCATAATCCGCAAAGCGGAGACGAATTTTCGACAGTTCATAGTGAAAAGAATGACTGCAATTCTCTGGTTAGTTGACAAAATCAGTTTAAAGACTGGCCCTTAATCGTTTTCCAATTACAAAATTCAATAATTCATCAGACGCAGTGACAAAATTACGTATTATTTGTTCGAAAGATGACATACATCTTACTTATTATTGATATTATTGCATTGGTAATATGAAAAAATGCTGCAAATAAAACGTTATTTTATTAATGTACTTGACGAATAGATATACTAAAATTTCACCAAAGATAACCGTAAAAATATAATATCAGAGTTGCATTTCTGTTCTTCGTCATTATTTTATGCCCATACTAACACTACGTTTCTAAATAGTTTCATCGAAATAGATGATAAAATATATGTACATTCCATTTTCAAGAATACGTATGAAAAAAATAAAACTCTTGTATATTATACTTACGACAAGAGGCTGGGAGTACGCAAACTCCCATAGCATTTCTAATTGCAGGTGTTTGACAAATGCAACCAGATAAAGTACATTTGGAATTGCATCCCGATGTCACACGTCTAGCACAAGAAGGTCGACAACCATCATCACCACATGGACTAAATACCTCCATTGGAGCAGGGCAAGTAACCACAGCTGAAAATTTCGTATTTCATAATATATTCGACTTAAAAAAAAAGGTTTACTATTGACGAGAAAAATGTAAAACTGATTCAAACACTCACGACAAGCAGAAGGCATCACGCATTCTCCGGCATCGTTCCTGACAAATCCGGTAATGCATCTACATCCAGATGCTTTACAAACTGGAACACAACCATCAATTGCTTGTCTTCTACATGACAATTGGCATCCATTATCAGCGCAGTCAGAATACTCTTCGTTGGTCAAGCATGTAGTTGAAGCTGAAAATTCACGAGAGTTTCACGCGAAATTAATTTTAGTATAATCATCAATTAATCATTTCGTGCGCCACAGGAAGATAGTTTTCTAAATGAAAAATTTATCGAAAATTAGGAATAAGAATTTTTAACGTATACAGTAGAAGCAGATGTGACTCGTACATGAAAGGGTTACCATGTATTTCATAAGAAAATGTATTTTGTATTATATATTTTGCTTACGACATAAATTGGCATTAACGCATTGGCCAGCAGCATTCCTCACGAAAAGTGGTGCACACACACAGCTAGGATTCGTACATACTTTGTTACACCCTGTAGTAACCAATCTAGCACAAGTCCTTTGACAACCATCATCACCGCAAGCAGAATACACTTCATTGACGCCATTACAAGTCACCGCGGCTGTAAATTGCATAAACTTTAAAGTAACAATCTACTCATACATCAGAGAATATTAGTTTACATGCTGTCGTTGCCTCTTTTTCTGGCACTCACTTTTTTTACATAAGAGAGGCAACAGCAGCACAAGCAACAATGGCAAAGTGTATGTGATTTTTTGAAAATATTTTTATATTACTTACGACAAGTTGTCGGAAGCACACAAGCACCAACATTGTTCTTTACATATCCTACGTTACAAACGCATCCTGATGCTGTACATTTGCGGGTACATCCCGTCACGACTAATCTATCACAACTCCTTTGACAGCCATCGTCTCCGCATTGTGAGAATATTTCATTCGATCCACAAGTCACAGGAGCTGTGTTCGTGGAAAATTCATTAAAAATACAGAGATATGGATGGATTTATTTTGAAAAAGTAACACTCACGACAAGCAGTTGGCATCACACAAACACCCATCGTATTCCTCACGTATCCTGAGGCACATATGCATCCTGAAACAGTGCACTTTCGTGTGCATCCAGTGACATCGAGTCTCAAGCAAGACCTTTGACAACCGTCGTTGCCACAAGCGGAAAATACTTCGTTCGCTCCTGAGCAAGTGACCGATGCTGTTGATGAAATATACATTAATATCCCCAATTCGATTCGATTAATGATCAGTAATCCAGTAATACTGACGACAAGTTGTGGGCAAGACGCATAATCCAAGCGAGTTCCTCACGAATCCAGGAGAGCAAATACAAGCGACACCTCCACAAACTGGTGAGCATCCAGTGACTTCTTGTCTCAGACATGTCCTTTGGCAGCCGTCATTGCCACAACCGGATATAACTTCATTTGTACCAGTGCATGTTATAGATGCTGTCAAATCATTAAAAATTATAATAAAAGATAATTTAGAGTTATTTTTAAGTATTAAGATGATATTACGGCAAGTTTCAGGCAAGACACAAACTCCTTGTCCATTCCTCACGTATCCAGATACACAAACACATGCGGAAGCAGTACAAACTCTAGAACATCCACTCACATCTAATCTGCTACATGTCCTTTGGCAACCATCTTCACCACACGGTGAAAATACTTCATTAGTTCCAGGACAAGTGACAGAAGCTGAAAGTATTAATAATATAGATATGAATGCATATTTTCAATGTCAAAATAAATCAATAATAAAAGATTTTACGGCAAGTGTTTTGTGCCACGCAAGCTCCTTGAGAGTTCCTAACAAATCCAGCAACACAAACACATCCCGATGCCATACAAACAGGATTGCATCCAGTAACATCTAACCTAGTGCATGTTTTTTGACACCCATCTTCTCCGCATGCTGAAAATACTTCATTGGCAACGGTACACGTGGTGGGATTGGCTATAAAATACATCGAATTAAATTAAAATGCATGTACTCTATAATTTTGTATTTGTCCAGAAACAAAACTTACTGCAAGATGTCGGTATTATGCAAGTTCCCAAAGGACTCCTTACATATCCCGGTGCACAGATACAACCTGAAGCAGAACACACTCCAGTACAACCTGAAACATCCAGTCTAGAGCAAGTTCTTTGACATCCGTCATCGCCACAAGGAGAGAATACTTCGTTAGCTCTAGTGCAAGGGACAACAGCTGAAAGAAATCGAAAACAGTCAAGCTTTTGAAAAAAAAATTGAATCTTTTAACTAAAAATCAATGCACTTACGACATGCAGTTGGTAATACACATGCTCCTGCTATATTTCTAACATAACCAGCAATACATATACATCCAGATCCCATACAAACCGATGTACATCCAGTCACATCGAGTCTGGAGCAACTCCTTTGACAGCCATTGTTGGCACAAGCGGAGAACACTTCGTTTGTACCAGGACACGCCTCAAGCGCTTAAATGAACACGAAAAATAAATAACCACATTTGCTAACTTAAGATTGTTCATTTAAAATAGACGTATTTACGACAGTTTCCAGGAGGGACACAAACTCCAACTGAATTTCTAACCAATCCTGCAGAACATACGCAAGCCGATCCAGTGCAAACTCTTGTGCAACCTGTCGTTTCTAATCTTGTGCAAGTTGGTTGACATCCATCGTTTCCACAAGCTGAGAATACTTCACCGGCAGGACAAGTGACAGGAGCTAAAAAATTGAAATAAATATAGAAATGCTGAAAAAATACTAGATTATTTCTAAAATGAACGTCTCTTACGACAAGCTGAAGCAGCAACGCACTGTCTTGCAGCATTTCTAACAAAACCTGGTGCACATATACATCCTGACATAGTGCAAACTCTATTACATCCCGTGGCATCCAATCTAGAACAACTTAACTGACATCCATCATCACCGCAAGTAGAAAATATTTCATTTGTTCCAGTACACGTGACAGAGGCTGAAAAGTTCAAACGGTTTAAAAAAATATATTCTTTCATCGAGTATTTTTTGTACAAATTAGACTTACGACAAGTAGTGGGATTGACACACAATCCATTCCCATTTCTAACAAATCCTGGAGCACAGATACATGATGATACTGAACATACAGGAGCGCATCCAGTTGTATCCAGTCTTGTGCAAGTGCGACGACAACCATCTTCTCCACAAGGTGAAAAGATTTCATTGGCACCGTTGCACGTAACAGAAGCTTCAAAAATACAATTCGTTAGTTTGCTTCATCATTTCGTAATATTAAAGTGATAACTTACGACAGCTTGTTGGCAGAACACATATTCCTCCAATATTCCTAACAAATCCAGCAGCACATACGCATCCGGAAACCGTACAAACTCGAGTACATCCAGATGTATCCAGTCTAGTGCATGTCCTTTGGCAACCGTCGTTGCCACAAGGAGAGAATATTTCGTTGATACCAGTGCAAACAACAGGAGCTGGAATATTTCAATGTGCATTCTTGAAACGTCTAAAATCATTAATTATTCATTTGGAGCAACTTTGATGTACTTACGACAAGTAGCCGGTTGAACACAAGCATTAGCAGTGTTCCTAACGAATCCTGGAGCACAGATACAAGCTGGAGCACTACAGGCTGGAGTACAACCAGTTACATCCAATCTTGTGCAAGATCTTTGGCAACCATCGTTGCCACAAGTTGAAGAAATTTCATTTAATCCAGTACATGTGGGAATGGCTGAAAAGATATTTTTTTCAGTTTTCTTCCAAGTATTTTATTTTCAGCACTTGTCTGTTATGCAGTTAACAAGGCATTTGAGCTAACATAAAACCTTGACCAAACCTAACAATATGAAATTAAATTCTAGCTTAATCAAAAATCTAGCTCAAGTTTAACAAACCAGAACCGTCAAATGTCGTACTGACTGGATAATAGAAAAGTACAATGTTTCATTTGTAATGACAATTGAATATTTATGCTACATAGTATGTAAATATGTATATTTTTTATCATGTGTATTTTTATTGAAATTAATTCATAAGTAGGAGTATCACAATATTCATATAATCATTAAAAAATCACAATTAACAATAATATATTATTTTAATAATAAATACAATTCCATACCTCACAATAATTAAAAATAAATATTTCAGTTATAAAATGTAAATATTTAGATAATTGTAGCATAAATATTAATGTTTTGTGAAACTAACGACAAGCAGATGGTAAAATGCAGTTTTGTGCAGCATCCCTCACGAATCCCACATTGCAAACGCATCCTGGTGTAGTACAAGATCTAACACAAGTAGAAACGTCAAATCTTGTGCAACTTTGTTGACAACCATCATTTCCACATGGCGAATATACTTCATTTGGTCTAGTGCAAGTGATGACAGCTAGAATATAAACGTTATGTGTAAACATTAAATAAATAAATAAATGTCCTCTTTTCATTTGATGAAACTCACGACAAGTAGATGCTAAAACGCATGCTAAATTAGAACTCCTGACGAATCCAGCAGCACAAATGCACCCTGGCAAAGAACATGATGGTACACAATTGGTGACGTCCAATCTGGTACATGATCTTTGACAACCATCGTTACCGCAAAGTGTGAAAACTTCATTGCTAGCACTGCACGAAGTTATCGCTAAAATGCAAAATAAACATCCCTCAGCAATTCAAAATGGAGTTTTAATGAAATCACATGAAGACTGTCTTATCACTTGTACTTAATGGTACAAGTACAAGGTAATCTTATGATATTTCACTTACGACATGCCAATGGAGACGAGCAGATTCCAACAGTGTTCCTGACAAATCCTGGAGCACAGATACATCCAGGAGCTCCACAAGTCGGAAGGCAATTGTTGACATTCAAATTGGTGCAGGATCTTTGACATCCGTCGTTTCCGCAAGGTGAATATACTTCGTTGACTCCAGTGCAGGTAGTGCTAATTGGTGCTGAAAATGTTAACAATTGACATAATATTTTGACAAATTTCAATTCAGGACGAAATTTAGTGTAGGTACATATTATTCAATTGGGATGATAATATTATCGGTCAGAATTAAATTAATTTAAAAGCTCATCTTTAATTTAATATTTGATTGGATTTAGAAAAAAATGACTTACGACAAGCAGTCGGTAAAACACATTCCCCAGCTGTATTTCTGACATATCCAAAGGCACAAATGCATCCAGGTACAGAACAAACACGAACACACGTAGTAACATCCAAATTAGTGCAAGTCCTTTGACATCCATCATTTCCACAAGGAGAAAGCTCTTCGTTTGCTCTCACGCACGTCACCGTAGCTTGAGCTGACATTAACCAATATTTTTACATTAATTGACCACTAATTACTTACAAGCATGGGTAAAAATGTATTATATTAAAAGCATATCCAATGATTGGATTTGGTATCACATTTTCTCAATGATACAAAATATCAAGAGAATCACTGCACACATTTTTACCCATTTTTCTTTAATTTTTACAATTATTAGTTATATTTACTCACGACATTGGCTTGGAAGGACACACTGTCCATTGGCATTCCTGACATATCCAGTAAGACAGATGCATTTAGGTGTACTGCAAATGGGATTGCATGCAGTATTTTGACTTGTGCAAGTCTGTGGACATCCACTGTCACCGCAAAAGTTGTAGACTTCATTTAATGGACAGCTCGGTGATACATCTATTAATTAAAAAATCATTTCAAATTAAATCATTCATATTTTTAATGTAGGAGGTACTTTTGAACCTCGGTCAACAATTTTGCCGAAATTGATTGGAATTATATAGACATAAAATAATATCAAAGAATAAAAATGTAACTTTTTTTCATTTTCGAGGCTTAAAAATATTTTTTAATTTAAATAAATAGATATTTACCGCAATTTTGTGGCAAAACACAAACATTGGCAGAATTTCTGACATATCCTGTTGCACAAACACATCCAGCAACACAAGCTCCTGAGCATCCCGTTGCTGCAGTTGGATTTCTGCAAGTATTTTGACATGCGTTGTTTCCACAAGCAGAATACACTTCATTCACTCTATTTTCTACAAAATAATTTCAATTTTAATCAAATTAATGAAAAAATAATAATACATTTCAAAAACACTTTTAAGTAAAGACTAACGTGAATTGCAGATCGTGGAAAATAATTGAGACAAAATCGGAAGATTTCCGAACTGTGCTAGCGGTCCTAACAATGGTCCGAACTGTGCTTTGACTTGTAAAATAAGCGCAGAATACACTAAAAGCTTTAAAACTTTATCTATCATGATTGATAGATGTGTTTTTTAATGATAATTGAAGATTGATTGTTTGACACAACTGTCGTGGTCGCCGATCAAATCGTTTTGATCCGTATCCCAAAAAAAATCAGCAATTTGTATGAGCTATTTTACCGTTATTTAAATTTAAAATTTTGAACTCTAAGATTATCACTTGGACGTAATAAAACATTAAATTACTCACAGATAATAAAATGGCTACACTGAGCTTCGCTTGATCGAACTAGCAAAACTTTTTGACGACGAAAATTAGCTTTTTATATTTCATTCTATCTTAATTCCAATGCTTTTAATTTCATAAGCTTATTTTCTTATTTTTCTAAAAATATTCTCATTATAACCGAATTCAAATCATTTTTCAAATTGTTGTTAAACATTTTCAAAGTATTTTTTCTCAGTTTTTGAGAAAAATTAAAATTCTGAAAGTTATTATTCGAATATTACACATTTTGTATGAAAATAAAAGATATTGACTTAATTTTTCATATTCGATTTCATTCCAAATGTCAAATGTTATATAGCGTTTAAGGAAAATATCGCAGAATCGAGGTCTCACTGTGACTTAATTGGTTTGAAAATTAAATAGTAGATGTAATTTTTTATTGATTCCTGAAACAAGTTTTTTTATGGCTTTTTCAAAGCAGGAATGCGAAAAAATTTTGAAAATAGTTATGTGAAGTTGAAGAGTTCAATAATCCCACATTTCGAAAAATAATTTTCATTAATGCGTAAAAAATGTACACTGCGCGTTTCAGCAAAAATTGAAAATTATTTATGTAGTTTTTTTTTGCTAACTTATTAAAATAACAGATTTAAATACATACTTTATTGCGTGAAGTAATAGAAAGATCGTTGACATCTCAAATCGTCTAAGTACGTGAAATTTTCCTGTGTGAATCTAAAATTAATAAAGGTGAATGCTCTCATACATGCTTCTTCATAATTGATTAATTGAAATAAGAAAATAATTGAAATATTTTAACTGAATAATTTAAATTAAATTTTCTACTAAAACTTGTTTGCTTGAATCATTCTGACACTAAGCGTGTAACTAATCTGATAAAATATATTTTAAATTATAATAATATATCATTTATAGGGTCATTTAGGGAAAGTGCGGCACTTATCAATACATCACAAATCAACAAAGATGTTTAAAAAATGGCTTTCTAGTATTTATACTGTTATAATTAGTTTGAAGACTAGATGGTTCTTTTTTCAATATCTTTGTTAAATTATGAAATACACAAATTGTTAACTGCCGTACTTGCTCCATATGCCTGACATATTTCGTTGCTTTTGATAAAACTTTTATAATGAAGAATATGATACGAAGCTTAAGTATTATTATGTATTTGAAATATATTTCAAACGGGAATATAGATCAATCTTAAAACAAAATTATTTTTAACTTTTTTTTATTAAAATCAATCAAATATAACATTTTCAAAAATAAATAAATAAATAAATATCAGACTTCTTCAATTAAACAGCTGCTGCAGCAATAACATCTATCATCATAACATTTTTTTCGTCGATCAATCGATCAATCATTAATCGTCCTTCAACATGTGCGAAATTATGGGCACCCAGAAATAGAATTGACACAAAGTCCGGCATTGTTTCTAACTAATCCAGAATTGCAGAAACATCTACCGACACATGCCAAAGAAGTGTCACAATTGGTCACAGTTGGAGTTGCACAAGTTGCTTCACAAACATTCAATCCGCACGACCTGAAGGTTTCGGTTGTAGGACTGGCGCACATTCCTGAAATTCAAATTAGACTTGTTAGAATCCAAAGTTGATATACGAAGAATCAATTCATATCTCGAGTCACTGATTTAGAATAAGCTTTGTAAAAATGTAGGTATAAAATAATGGTGTATCTAGTGAACATTGCGGATTTGATGATCTTTCAAGTTGAATGACAATACTCACTGCAATTGGCTTGAAGGACGCAGATTCCAAGATAGTTTCTTCTATATCCATTTGCGCAAATGCATCCTGCTCTAGGTGTAGTTGTGATGACACAAAATGGAGATGGTTCCACTTCGCATATTGGTTGACAAATTGTGTTCAAAACCGCTGTGTATACTTCGTTTGTTCCACATGTGGGAGCAGCTATAAAACGGAATTGTTATCAATTGAAATTCTTTACAAGTTCCTTATGAAAACTCTGATTTTGGTATGTTTTATCTAATAATTAAATATTATTATCTTACGGCATTGTTCTAAAAGTACGCAAGTTAATTGAGGTGTCAAATAATATCCAGTAGCGCATATACATCTAGGATTAGATGGAACTGGAATGCAACTGGCTACATTTGGTCTGATACACGTTGGAAGACATCCTGTATCTCCGGTTGGTGAGAAAATTTGATTCGCTCCACATTGAGATGTCGCTAAAATGACGATTTACTATGAATGATTTGAATACATAAATTTTAAACAGGGATCAGGAGCAAATACATTCAGAGAATAGTTTTAATCTGAAGCAAAGTATTCCAATAAGGCGTTTACTCTAGATCTCTAATTACCAATACAAGTAATCGATTAAATGGTTAAATTTAATTGAACATTGAAGGAAGTTATATGAATATATGATACTTACGGCATTGAGAAACACATTGACCAGTAGCTTCATTCCTTATAAATCCAGTCGCACAAATGCATCCTGATACAGTACAAACTCGATTACAAGTACCAACCAAAGGTCTAGTACATGTAGCTTGGCATCCATCTTGACCACACGGCGAGAAAACTTGATTAGCACCAGTGCATGTTATTACAGCTGAAAAAGAGAAGATGAATAGAAAAAATCAATTTTACAGGTAATTTGATTTATACAAACAATAGGAATCGAAACTCACGACATTGATTTTGAAGCACACAACTCCCTGCTGAATTTCTGTAATACCCCGATGCACAAACGCAAGCTGGTGTACTACAAATAGGAATGCACCCCGTAGTGTCTTGTCTCGTACAAGTCAATAGACACCCGTTATTTCCACACGGTGATAAGATCTCATTCGTTCCACAAGTGGGTGTTGCTGAAAAATAAGACCATTGACGATATAAGCTTGATTTGAATGAGATGAAGATGGATATAAAGACATTTTTGGTAGACATTGATATGTTTTTGTTTAAAATTCAGCACAAGGATACTCACGACATTGAGACGGAAGCACACAATCTCCAGCAGTATTCCTCACATAATTGGGACTGCAAACGCAACCTGGCAAGGAGCAGACTGGGACACAAGTGCTGACGTCCAATCTGGAGCAACTCCTCTGACAACCGTTGTTGCCACAATGGGAAAGCATTTGATTAGCCCCACAAGTGATGCCCAAGTTTCCCAAGTTTCCCAACTGACCCAGCAGACCGGGCAACAAGTCGAGAGCAGGAGATTGATTGGGTCTGATGGCTTCCACAGACCAAAAGGCAAGGCATGCCAGTATCAAATTAAAAAGGAGTAGCTTAGCCATTTTGATTTGAAGCAGAGTGAGTACAGAACTGTCCAGTATGACAGCCGAGATCGTATAGTTGACAGACTTGCGACTCTTTTGCAATTTGTACGATCTTTTAAGAAGCACACCGTTATGTCGGGTAGTAGTGGAAAATTGGTCATAAAATGGGTAATGTGCGAAATTTTCATGTGGAAAAATTAATAAAAATCGCAACTCTCTCCGCGGTTAAACTTCTTGTTTCGAATTTGCGTGTGCCACAAAGATTCGACTGGAACCGGCTGTGGGCATTTTCTCTATAACTAGTTTTCGACTTTCGGGTCAATCTATAGTTTTCCTTGTTTCTTTGGGTTTTGACAGAAGTGGGCTCTTTTGATATTCGCAAATGGTCTTTGGATACAAAGGGCAGATATTATAATCGTTAGTTCTACTTAACATAACCCGAGTTGAACTTTATTTCTACAATGTTTGACAACCATCAATTTTAACTTTTTTTTAAGTGTCAATTCAAATACTGGACTTCGAAATTCCCATTAAATATTTTTGTTATTTAAATTAAAAGTTTTCTCGGTGATACGTTGATTAATTTATTTTCCATTCTAGTTTATTGAAACAAGACTTTTCTTATTTTCAGTTCACCATATCAAACACGTACGAATCTTTAAAAAAGTTTACAGAGAGTTTAAAACGTTTTATTATTATAAAATCATTTAAAAATAAAATTTTCGGATTTACGTTTTTCTTAATATTCATGTAAAATAAAATACAATATCATTCGTGTCTTTTTTAATGGTTCATTAATTCTACTTTCTAGAAAAATATTTGTGTTAAATTTTGAATTTCTCATTTAAATGCTTACACATATTTATATTATAATATATTAAAGTTCATGTTTGTTTTAAATTAAAATAATAATGTGTAATTTAAAATTAATGAACCTGTTTACTATTCGAATGTTTTTCTATTATATCTATTGTAAGGTTTATGAAAACAAACATATTTGATAGATCCTATCGTACTGTTTGAATAATTTCTAACAAAAATCTGGATTAAATACCTTCTTGTTCTATTTTGCTTCAAATCTGATTGCAAATTTGTTGAAAATCATATATGATTCTAAAAAATATATTTGAATGAAAATATATGTACATTTGCTCCAGATTTTGATTTTTAATTAGCATGGTAGGTATGACAAATTCCCAAATAAAACTTCACGATGCTTCACTCAACAAGTTTATTATAAATTAAATAAATATAGATCAACAAGAGGTATTATGGTCAAAAATTTACTCGAGGCCTTCAACATTGGGTCCTGACAACGCATGCTCCTGCTGTATTCCTGACAGTTCCTGGCAAACAGAAACATCTTGAAGTACAAGCACCTGCTGTTGAGCATCTAGGATCAGTGGTAAAATCAGGAGTTGCGCAAGTCCCTTCACAGACTCCTGCTCCACAGGTTCTCAATTGTTCAGTTGCAGTGCAAGTGTCTGAAAAAAAATCGTTTCAATAATTTATATTTATTAGAGATCTAGAAGATATGCCTATTCTATTCCTGTTGCTTTGAGTTAGATTTTTCATATAAAATCTTTCCATTTCCTTATCTTTTTATTCAAAATTACTATTATTTTTTACTGTAAAAATTTACTAATGATGTTGATATTGACTTCAACTAATAGATTCGAAATATTAATTACTGCATTGTCCTTGTGGTACGCAGCTTCCTGCATTGTTTCTCAAAAATCCTGGAGCACAAATGCATCCTGAGTTGCATGGAGCAGTACAAGCAGCCGCTTGAGCTGCTGTGAAGAAGCAAGTCACTTGACACATCGTATTTCCACATTGTGAAAATACTTCGTTGGCTCTGGTGCAGGTTGGGTTTGCGGCTGAAATTATGAATTGAAATTTATTATTGAGTTACAACATTTTTCAATTCAATAATAGGGTTTGAGAATTACCGAGCGTTAAAGTCTTTTACAGAATACTTTTCGTTTTTGATGAATAAAATTAAAAATTATTTAACTAATATTAAAAAAAATATTACTTTTTAACAAAGACCAGAAATAAACATTTTTCGAGCTATTTTTTTTTTCTAATCAGCACCATACTTCAAGTTAATGTAACAATAATCTTATACGAATCTTATTAAACTTAAAGCAAAATACATATCTGAAGCAAATTAGCTCGAAAAGGTATTAGCTTCAAAACCATTATTTTTAAAGAATCAAAACAATACTAACGACATTGAGAAGGTGCAACGCAAGCACCAGCAGCATTTCTCACAAATCCATCTGCACATACACAAGCAGGAACACTGCATACTGCAGTACATCCAGTAACGTCAAGTGTGTTACAAGTCCTTTGGCATCCATTATTTCCACATTGAGAAAACACCTCGTTTTGTCCCGTACAAACGTTGTTTGCTGCTGCAGCTGCAAAATTAAAACATGTAATGTACATATAAAAATCGGAGATCTGAAGCAAAGTAGTTGAAAAAAGTTGAAAAAGATATATGACACAATCTTGAACAATTGAGAGAATTTCAAAAAGATCCTTACTGCACGCAGCTGGCAGAACGCACAATCCCAAAGCATTCCTTACAAATCCAGCAACACATATACAATCTGGAACTGAGCATATTGGATTGCAATTGGTAATATCTAATCTAGTACAAGTCCTCTGACACCCATCTTGACCGCAGTTCGAAAAAATTTCATTAGCACCAGTGCATCGTCTCTTATGATCTGCCAAAATAATGTCAAATTGAAAAAAAATAAGGAAAAACTATCAAAAAACCAGACAGGTTGAATAAAAAAACACTTGTCTTGAACTTAACGGTGATTGAACGAAACTGTGCATTAGAAAATCTAACGGATCGATAGACTAATTGAGCTTTACATATGATTAGCTTAATTTTTTCGTACCGCCCAAGTCATTGACGAGATTATTCAATCCAATAGTGGTGGTGGTGCACTGATTCGGCAAGACACAAGCATGTCTTGTGCTCCTCACGTAACCAGGAGCACAAACACATCCAGGAATGCAAGCGTTGCTTGTACAAGTAGCTGAAGCGTTCGGTCTTCTGCAAGTGTTCTGACAGGAGTTTTTTCCGCATGAGCTGAACACTTCGTTGGCTCCTTGAGAACAAGCATATCGTCAAAATTTGAGTTAATTTAAGATTTAGTTGGATTACTTGTGTAATTTCATCAGAATTTTTCGAAGACACGAAAGTAGTACCACTTTTGAAAAGCATTATGAAAAACAATTATTAAATTTATACATTTTCAAGGCTTGAAAAATACACTGATGAATTTTTAATTGAAATCAATTGAAGCAAAATAAAACATTGTTAATTTCAATGTTATCACTACAAGCTTTCCAAAAAAATTCCCATTTTGAAATTTTCAGAAAAACTAAATTTGAACATAATGAACTCAACTAATAAGCAGGATTGGTTTATACAAGAGAACACTTTCATTTGTTTAGCTAGAAACCATTTCCTTTCTCGATCTATGTAATAAACGCACCCATAACGAGAAGTGAAATGGTTTCTAACTAGTTTCTAGTTAGAGTCTTGTTAGAATAACGCTATCCCGTATAATCCATCCATGCTAATCAAACAAATATCGAATTATAATACTTCTGCAAGTAGTCCTCGTGTTCAGGATGTCGTTCAGATCGTGATTATTGGCCTGCACGATCAAAAACAAAGTCGACAAAACCACCAAGAACCGAAGGGACATCCTCGCCATGCTGAAGATCTTTCTTCTTCTGTCTAAAAAATCTCTAATTCGTACGACACAGTTTCGTCGTAGTGAGGAGAGAGATTGTTCTGCGAATAATTCGAGATTCGCTTTTTATTATATGCGCGTGGGGCATGAAAGTTTGTTTTGACGGAACCGGACTGGATCATTGTTGGTTTGAAAGAAGAAAAAAATCAATGCTAATGCGAAACGGAACTCGTTCTAGAGCCGTTAACTCTTCGAGATGTGGAGATTTTAGGTTTTCTGATATTTGATCGATCGAAGAAAGCTCGAAAGAGAAATTAGTGGTGAAATTGGCTGCGAATGTGTTTTCGATTTGGTCCTTGGATTGTTGAAGATTGGAAAATAAATTGGTTTCTTAATACTTATACGTTTTATGCACACTATTATTGTAAATTTTAAAATCGCTACATTATTTTCTTTCAGCAGCAGTGATTGTCTATGGCGTCTTACAACTTTTGGCAGCAATCACATATTTCAGATTTGAAAGATAATCATATAGCTTCTCCGTCTGTTCAAGTTGTTTTTTTCTTGAAATATAATGTTGAGATAATATTTTTACATACTTTAGATCTAAAACCCTGTAAAAAAGTCAAATTACAGATAATATAGAATATAGATCCCGATAAGTCTTATTGTTAACCTAATTTTAATTTTGACCAGTTTATTTATGAGGGTGTGTCACTATGTAATCTCATGCATGAAAAGTGTACACAATTAGAAAAACTTTAGATATTACAGAAATGACGAAAAACCCTCAATTATTATTTTTAATAATCTTTTATAATTATTTATAATTTTCTTAGTTTGATTTATTTTTATATTAATGTAAACTTTGTTCACAAGTGACGGGTTAAAATGCTTTTGACTGCTATAAATTTGGCATAAACTTGAAAAAGTTACACGTGCTTGTTTAGAAAATTCTACATAAATCACATCTAGAACTTTCCCTTCTACAACAGATAACAAGTGACATTAGGATTCTCACATATTTAAACGGTAGTAATTAAAACACAGCATTATCATAAATTATGTATAAGTGCTAAATCAGTTTTGCATTTACATAAATTAGAATCTAGTTTACACGTGACTCAAACTGTATATGTTTTAGACAATAAAACTAGGACAGCCTGTTTTAAACAAACCAGACGACTAAAGATTGAAATTTTATACACCTAGTATTGGCTATAAACTTAATTAAGATTTAATTTGATTGTGGTACAAAAATCTGAATTTTGTTGGAAGTCAGGTACATATTGAGGAAAATTATATTGAAAAACCAGTTTAGATTTGTAAATTGTCAATTTTATTCATAGCTTTATCAACAGAATTACAGTTTTTATTTATTCATTATTAGCAAATTCAGACATATCTTAGTATACTCTCGTACTAACTGCAAATGCGATGAAAATCAAAACATTTCTTAGAGTTAGCGTTTGATTTCTTCAAGAACAAACATATTCATGCACAGCGAACAGTGTAGTGTAGAATTCAGCATTTGCTGCAGTAATATTAGTGTTAATAATACATACATACATGTATTATAAATTGTTAATTAACTTTGTAGCTTTATTGAAGAGCTAGCGTTCCTACAGTGTAACTTTTATAAAATACGATACCGATAAGTGAAACAGAATCGATTAGATGTACGATTGAATCGTTCGTCTTATATAAAAAAATAAAAACATTTATGAGTTGTAAATTTGTAATATTGTGCAATAAAAAATTAAACAAATGAATACTTTCCAAAATTTGTACAAATCATTTGACTCACTCTTTTTCATTTAGAACTGTTAATCTTACTAGCTAACAAACAGTATTTTTTTAATATTTCAATTACAACAAGTTTACAAATTACATTTATACTTGTGAGATCATCGATAAGTATTTAATATATTGAAACGTTACATTTTCAATGTATATGAATTTTTTATCGTATTCCTAGCTTAATCTGAATTTAGGACATTCATATGAAGGATCTTTGAAAATTTTCAAATTCACATACACCTATTTAATATATTATTTACACATCAAGGAAGACGACCAAAATTTCAACTGAATTCCCACTCGTCGAAAATAAAATAAATATATGAATTTGTGAACATAATATCGATAGTATCTATAAACTGAGAAACTGGTGATTTTATAGCCTATACTGTAGCTTAGCGTTTTAGGCTGTTAAATTAATAAAATGTCAACTTTCTTTTTTTCACAAACAGAACTCGACAATATACGAAATTTCGAAAACATATCAAAATATACAAAGCAAATATAGGTTTGATTTAATTCATCATCTGTTACTTCTAGATATTATTTATAAATATTTTGCTTATAAAATAAGACATTAATTAATAGAGCTTATATTAAATTTATATATTGCAAATAAAATATCACAATCGAAACAATATACAAAAATAGCATAATCTAAAATCACTGGAAATGTATGAAATCAATTTCGATAACCATTCCGGAATAATAAATAGATTTGGAATTTCAGAATCATACAGATTTCACACTTCAAATATGACATTTTTCACAACTAATCAGATATTTTTACAAATCAAGATGAATATTCACTTTTGAATTATAAAAATATCCTCTAATTCAACCTTATATGTTACAGTGAACTCATGCTTTCATTAGTGAGTAATGGACTCACATTAGAATCGAAAATATTTTTTGACAAAATGATAATTCTGTACAAATCTAAAACTTTACACAATAAAAAATAGATAATCTAACCAAATTTTTGGTCTATTTGTAAACTAAATTCTTAACCTAACATTTTTCAATATCCTTTAACTTTTTGAAATCAAAATTTCACTACTGAATTTGTAATTAGATATAATTTCACTGTATCGTAAGGTATAATGTCATATTTAAATTAAAAATCTATAAAGCTTTAGAATAATATTTGAAGCAATTCATATATTTTGCTGATTTGTGCAGTCATAGAAAAAGAATAGATAGGTACCTAGTCACGGATTTTATCTGCGAAAATTTTCAATTAGATTTTCAATTAATATCTAATTCTTTTATCAAGTGAAATAATTAATTACTTTACCCATATGCATATTCACTGTCACTATACAGTTATCACATTTTTCCATAAACAATCAAATAAACGGTAGTTATTGTGCGTACACACATCGTGATCGAAAAATATACAAATAATAACATAAAAATCTTTCAAAAAGAAATTTTAAATGCATTTTAAATATTTAAAAAAATGGAAACCTCAAACGTAAAAAGCGTAAGATACCGAAAACACCACGTATATCAAAACCAATAGCATGAAAAATAAATCAATGCTTCGATGCGTGCGGAGGGTTGGTTATACAGGTGTGCCAAAATCGGGATCACCGTTCCCTTCGATGATCAGATCCTTGGCGAAGTTCATGGGGTCACACTTCTGATACGACGACTTCATCTTGTGCACAGGGTGATAGTTGTCGGAAGATGAAGAGTACAATTTTTTCGAATACGCCGAGTGGCTGTCATTCAACATTGATTTCTCCAACTTACTCAATGCCAATTTAAGCGTAGCATCGATATCGGCTTGGGTGTGCGTCGCTATGCTCTTTCCATTCATAATGTTTTCTAAAACAGGATAGATGTCATTTATTTCAGTTTCTATCTGTTCATGGCTCGTAGCGTTGTCGATTGAAGATTTACTAGAATCAATATTTTTGTTTAGAACTTGACTTCCTGATGATTTTTCCATCAAAATCGCATTCTCAACGATGTTCGATTTTGGATGGAAGTCAGCATTCAAATCTTTAAGCGGTATATGGATAACATCAGGTGGAGGCGGTATTCTTTTAGCAGTTCCGATTCTAAATTCACGGTTTTTGGGAGCAAATTTGTGAACAGCGGACAGTTTGTTTGAATTGTGCGATGATTTTTCTCCAATAATAATATCAACTGGCTTAGATTCTAACTCAACATTTAAATCACTTTCAAGATCATTACAAATTAAATCTTTTTCAGGTTGGACAGATTCATTAGGTTTTGATTTAACTGAAATAGTGATGCTATTATTAGGCTTCAGATTAGGAAGTGCATGTTCTGGAGTAAAACTCAACAGTGGAACATCATCAACTGTCTTTTTGTTAATATTTTCAACTTTGTTATAAAAATTTCTTTGGGTCATCAGCTCTTGAAGAGCATCGCTGTCAGCTGAATCAATCTCATCTGATATCTTTTGCTTGTCGTCTTTATGTTCGATCTTATCTTTGCCTTGATCAAATATAGATTGAATAGTTTTCACGCCAATCTTTGCAAAAGAATCTGTGTCTTTATAATATCGCTTATCAGGTTTGATGATTTTATTTGGTGATTCCATATCAGAAGTGTTAGTATTATCTAGTGCTTGATATGTTCCTTTATTCTTCCAATCTCCAGCTTTCACACGTTTCTTTTTCGTTAGTTTTGTTTGAGGTTTTTTACCGTGAACAGGAGTTGTTTCTACCGAATCAGGCGATATAGAAGACTCATAATTATTCAAAGAGTTTTCTGACAAACCATGATATTGATTAGTTCCAAATGGCTTGATACTAGAAACTTTCGGATACACAAAACCTACATTTTGATTCACATCATTATTCTTATCATATGTTATATCATCGTTAGGCAAATTAGAACAGGCATCCATTACTTTATCATATGACTTTTTCCTAGCAGTCTTATATCGAAAATTTTTACCTATATTAGTTTTAGCAGTATCGATAACAGTTTGCTTATCAGAAACAGTCAATTTATCCATATTCTCTGATATTGTTTCAATGACAATATTTCCATTAAGTTCATCTCTTAAAATTACAGGTGATTTAGAATCAGCCGAGTTGCTCGTTTCGATGTTTCCACATGATATGCCAGAAGAAACAATATTGTTCTCACTGGACGTTTGTATGGGCGAACTGGCACTTTCTGAATTACTCAGAGAATTGTTCAACCTATTCAATGGACCGCGAGTCTCGTCAACATTATCGACGACATCTATATGCTTATTTAAATAAGCAAACTGATCTCTAATATGAAGCTTTTCATTACTATTGTCCTTCATATTCTCACCATCAGAATGTGATTGCATGCTATCATCATAAGCCACATGAGAATTTTTTATTTCAGTCTGTATTTTTATTGTATTATCGTCCATATCAAGGATGGAATGTTGCAGCATCACGTTATTATTGCCGGTGTAATAATCTTCATAGTGATTGTTCAGATTATAAATGTTATTTTGGGACATTTGATATGCATTATCATCATACTGAGCTGGACATATGTTGTGGTTGAAATAATTATTCTGGGGCATGTATTTGCGGGAATGTTTTGGACTGTGGTTATCAGGAGTTATCAAATAATCACTATAATCTTCGGATCCACTTCTGAAAAAAAGTTTAAATTGGATAATTAATATACATAAATACGTCAAATAAATTAAAAAATATATTCAAATAATATACCTTTGACGAAGCTGAGCAGGATCTGGTGTGCGAGGTGCTGTAGGTGTAGCCTCTCCGGCTAATCCATCTTCAGCTGGAAATATTGGGTATCTAAAAAAACATTACATTTATTTTAATAAATACAAAAGCATAGAATAATAAACATGATTCTAAAATATTTTACTTGTAAGTATATTCATCTTCGCTGAGGAAATTTTCATCATCAGAATCTTCAGCTACAAACTGGACACATAGAGTACAATCTCCAGTTTGATTTTGCAATATTGTAACAGCTTCTTTGTGGCAGGCCTGAATAAAAATTATATTTAAGCCCGGACACAAAAAGAATAACTATTAATCAAATAGATAAACTTACTTGACGTAGATCTATATTATTAACTGACAAAATTGCATCACCGACGTAAAGTTGTCCTGTCTGAGCTGCTGGACCGTCAGCTTCCAATTCCGAAATCAGAATTGGAACTCCATGTTCTCTGCCACCCTATAAATTGAATGAATTTCTCAGAAAAAGGTAGTAAAATAATATCTAAATATTAAAATTTATGTCGTACAGTGATACTGATGCCTAGTCCTTGTTGATGAGCTCTTGGAACGGCAACGTGGCGAGGCTCTCCAGCGATAGTTCTACCTTCAAAAGCTGTATTTCTTCCTCTACTATAGGACCCGTTTCCTCTAGCTGAACGGCAAGCTCTAACCTGAAGATTGCATCCAAGAAATATACATATAATATTTAAAAAATGAATTAAATTCAAATTGTAAAAAATATTCATACGACTGTCTTGTGACGCTGCAATAATATTTCTGATTCCAGTTGTCTCCATAAGCGATCTCGCACTTCACCTTTCATTTCGCGACCAAGTAACTGAAGCTGCTGAATTCTACCTGCGAGTTCTTTATCCAAATACTTAGCTGCCAATCTAAAAAACACAATAATTGATTTAGGAAAAAAAAATAATTCATTACTAATTATTCATTATAATTACCTGGCTCCGTAGACTTCACTGTGTAAAGCTAAAACTGTTGCGCGTAATGCTGTATTTTCCCTATGCAACTGAGAACATTCACCTCTCAGCCGAGCTGTTTCGCCTATGTTCGATTCCAATAAGCCTGATATCAAAATTATTACAGATTAATATAAAAATATTACTTTTATAAAAAAAATATTATTGAAAAATTCTCACTAGAAGAAGCTACACCGGAATTGTGCTGCTCTAGAAGATCTCGACACGCTCGTGCTTCTATCAGTTCAGTACGCAAATTTATCAGTTCAGCCTGAAAAGAAAATAATTGAAAATTAAATCATATTTGATTAATATTTCTATCATTTTCACATTCAAATTGAATTAAAATTTAGTC
Source organism: Cheumatopsyche charites (assembly GCA_024721215.1). Lineage (NCBI taxonomy): Eukaryota > Metazoa > Arthropoda > Insecta > Trichoptera > Hydropsychidae > Cheumatopsyche > Cheumatopsyche charites. The sequence goes on from CM045579.1 coordinate 1,722,908, forward strand.
TGCATTCAAATGATCAGTAACGAATTGCTATTTTTGATCAGTCAAAGGAATAAATATAATAGTAAGTTAGAATGTTCACTTGTACATAACAATAACTATTCATATACAGGGGATATAAAATAAAGAAAGGATTGAGTTCCTTCTGCATCTTCCCTAAAATTTAAAGATATACAACAAAGTGTCACTTTCACACTTACAAACAACACATAGATGTCTCTGATAAAACACTTCAAAATTGCACAAAATGAAAAAATATTACATAAATATCAAATTACAATCATTGAACGTAATCCGATTCTAGCATCTGTCGATCATTTTGAGGATAAGTTCGGAAAAAAAGGAAAAGCGAGGGGAACAAAAGCTGACGAACGTGATGATGGACAATAGTCCTTCGCGAGGACATTGTCGATGACTGGCGGAACGAAACCATATGCTACCGATGCATTTTGTGCATCACGTTTATCCTGAAAAAAAAAAGTGTATGAAACCGAATAAAATAAAAACTCATTGTGGTCGATTCGACTTAGCTCCATCTGCGCATTGAATAAATGTCGGGAGTTAGAAACAATGCAGCAGAGTTGATCAAACTTTTTTTGGGAAAAAATTATGGACTCTTAAGGTTGTATCATAGGATATGCAACTAAACTGAAACTAAAACTAATATTAGAGACAGCTATCAAATCGAAACTAACTAAACCAAGAGACTGAAAAAACCCTAATACACAAATGTATAAACAAGCGAGATGGTTATGTAGCTGTCTCGTATGTGTATATAGGTTTAATTCTTGATATTGATATTGGTTGGTCTGGTTTTGGTTTTAGAGAACAAAAAAAATAGCGACGTAAACATTTTTGATTTCTAGGATTCCATCAAATTTTGTATTCAAAAACATGGAATTTTTCAGATAATCAAAATAAAAAAAAAAGGTTGACTACATATGAAAAAAAATCGATTGAATAACCTTAGCACTACTGTTCTTTTCACACCAAGATTAAATTTTAAAAGTGCTTATTCACCATTTGATAATTATTAAATTCAATTTTTACAAAGTTTTCTAGAACGAGCGTAACTAATTGTATAATTTCTAAATATTTATAGAAAATAAAAATACATACATTATTAAATGCTTATTATAAAAATTAGCAAACATATTGCATTAATTAGTAATGAATATCGATAGAGAATACAGGAGATCATTTAAAATATAATTTGAGCTTTTCCTCTTACAATTATATCTTACAATTCAACAATATTTTTCAAATAAATTTCTAAAAATTCATCGAATTCAAAACTACTGAAAAATTTTTATGCGTTATTTCAAAATTCTAAAACAGTGAAATTTCTATATAATAAATTTAATTTTATAAATTCCACAATCAAATTCATTTAAATACAAATGACTCAATTTTCACAGAAAAAAAAATGAAATGATTCAAAACGAACTGTAAACTAAATATAAAATATGTTTAAAATCAGAAAGAATTGCGAAAAATAAAACATTTGGATGCAAATGGACGAAAGTTTCCGGTTTTCAACCGATTTTACAAAATTTAAGCATGTGAGAAAAATTCCAATTTCCAACTTTATTTAAAAAGAATGAAACTACAGATTGATTCGAAATACGCATACATTTAGAAAATAATGTAAAAAATGTACAAAAGTAACTATCACTCAATTTTACATACATAGGGATTGTAGAGGTTAAATATGAACTCATAGATCACAATTCGATCATCGCATACAGATCTATAGATCATTTGTAACGAAAGTATATTCTAGATGCACTTCCAGTTTCAGTTGCGTTTCGCGCTATACGGAGAGCGGTCGTGTCGCGCGCTTTTCGAAAAAAGGCGCCAAAATTTTCAATTCAAATCCAGTTTCGAAATAAAAGTGCCAAGTTGTCGAAAGTGTAATTTCGCAATAGATAAGTGATCTGGGATAGGAAAAAAAGTGTGTATTTTTTTCATGAATAGGATTGCTTTTGCGTAAATTTGTTTTCGCATGTGTTCTGAAAGGTTTTTTTACTGAAAATAGATCTTAAATGCGGTCGTAAATTTGCGAAACTTAGCTTTTCAGGATGCGGTGAAAGTGTGAAAATTTTGCACGTGTGATTTATTTCGAGATGTTTTATGTTCACGTATGAAATTTAATATTCTTCGTAAGTGCAAATCGAAATATGTTCACATGCATGGTTCGATTTCGAAAATAATTCGAATTTTTGTTAAAATTATTTGAAATTTCGATTGAAATGAATCAGTTTTAACTCGAGGAGTCGATGATTTTGACGAAACTAGGTAGAAATTTAACTAAATCACAAACATAAGAGTGAAGAACGAAAATGCATAAAAAATTCTCAACGATTTTCAAGTTTAATATATTTGATAAGAATACAGAAAAAATAAAGTTTTATATGTTTTCCCAACATATTGTTATTAACCCTTTAATGAGATGTCAAAACACTTCACATGAAACATTTTGTTAGTATACATGTCTATCAAATATATTAAACTTTGACTTGCGATGACGTGAAAATTATTGAAAACTGTATTTTAATTATTCACCGTTGTATTTTGCATATACATAGTTAATTATAATTCTACGAAATTTCGTCGAAATCGGCGACCGTATTTCAATACGAAAACCGCTTTTACTCTCAATCAGTAACTCAATATGAGTTAAACCATTGATTACGTTCGTATCGAGCATAAATCAAAATCGGGATCTATAATTAAATCGAAATGGAAACGTATCGCTTACGAATTTTTCGTTGCAACAGTTAATAGAATCATAACGATCCGTTAAATTTAACGAACACTTAAGGTGTACTAAAATTAAAGCGTCTCTAAAATCGAAAAGCGAAGTTTCAATTGCGAAAGTCGTCGATTGCATTATATGAAGTACAGTTAATACTCGATTATTGATGAAAATTAAAAATATTATTAATTGTAAGAACTAATTCTATTGATTAAATATCAAAATTAAATGAATCATGATTTTTGAAAAGGATATATTTCATATGAACGATGAAAGGAACATGTGTCCTTTTCAAAAGATATGAATCAATTGAGAAAAAAAGCAACTAAAATACAATCTGTCCTTTTGTATGTTTAAGAATCTGTCAATTTGTGTTTACTCTATGTTATCTTAAATAGGTCTTCAGATTTCGATATAACTTGTCAGAGTTTTTGTGTACACAACTTGGAAGATTTTTGCATAGTTACAATAATTTTAATCGAAATAAATTAGAACTTAAATAAATCTTAAATCAAACTTCATATTTTTGTTTACATGAATTTAAAGACAGTTAAATCAATTTGAAAATATGATTGTTTGGAACCGAATTTTTCGCTGTTTAAGTCAACTAACCATAGAATCAGTCATCCAACTGAGACCTGATCAAAAACAACTCACAGTCGCTTAAAATCCAAAGAATTTCAAGTGATGCAGAATAAAAACTGATTAATAATAAATTCCAAATCATAAATTCGTATCTCCACTGCACTTCGCGATTTCCAATACAATAAACACATAATCCAACCGAATTTGGAGGCTTTACTCTCGCACTTGAATTGATGATGATGATGATGTAGAATCTCACTTGTGTGTTTTCCATTATGTACCTAGACACGAAAACAGAAACGCCCCACGTCTAATTGCACTCGCACTCCAATTACGTACATTTTTTATTTTCGGTTAAACTGTGACGAAACTGGACGTGGGTGTCTAATGCGTGTTCGTTAGCCCTTTACGTGGTTTATGAACGATTCGTTTGGGGATTTGGAGAATTTACTGTAAAATAATGCATATGAATAGAATAAAAAAGGTTATTTTAATTTAATGCTAGATTATATGCTCGAGATTCTATTGATTTTAAGCTGATTGGGAACTGCTGTATAGAATTTATAATGCGAAATGTTTTTTGAAACTTGATGAATTATGTCTGCTTAATGTGTTTGTTACAATTTGAGTCACAAAAGGTTTTATGTTAAATCGCGAAATAATTGTAAAATGTAATATTGCAAAAATAATTCTAGATGAGCACATAATTCTGGAAAATTTCATCGTGATCAGATATGCGGTTAAGAAATACATCAGGAACATACACTCATTTATATAAATTATGCATGAATAAATATACAAAATAATCTGTAAATTTCTTTTGAAAAATATTTGCATAAATCTGTCACAATATTTTCAGGATAGAATAACAAATTCTTCTTCGTACATATGATTTGTACACGTGTTTAAACTTTACATTCTTCGTATGAAATAGAAGACGACTTAAGAATAAATAATAGACAAAGAAGATACAACGTGTACACAATGTGCAATGTAAACATTACATATAAATATTAAATTCTAAATATCGCATATGAACTTCTATTGAAACAACAGATAAAATTTGCGATTAGAATTAGATCACTCTTCGAAATAGAAACTTCAATGTTACGTCTTTGGGTTTCAGAGTTTAGAACAAATATTTGAACTCGATGTTGAGTTTGATGAACATTTTGTTATGAAAAAAAATGCCAATACGATAAATAATCAATCGAAAGCTTCTCGTATTGGAATAAAAATTTCAAACAAAAGTGCATTAACTCGTAAAAATTGTGCTTCATGAAAAATGCATCAGAACACCAGTAAAAATACGATAAATAATTCGAAACGCGATTCCACAAATTGCTTTCGGATCGATTCGTTTCTAAAAGCATATTTATGCATTTGCCGACCGAGCTTCCGAAATAGAAGCAAAAGCAGTTAGCTTTCGCAAAACGGAAGCCAACTTAAGAGCTGGCTTGTGTCAAGTTCGTATGTTGCTTCTGTACAATGGTTCGTGTTCATCTGAACGATTAATTCGATCATAAATCAGAGCTGATATAATATAATTTGAATTGAATACAAAAGCCCTAGTAATCAATAGAATTCAGAATAAAACGACACGTGTCATAGGCATTAGTATACACATTATCATTAAACGCACTTTTATATCAGATTTAATCTTATTTAAATGTATATAATTTCCAAGAAATGATTATATAATACACGAGGAAAATGTATATTAAAAACAGCTTATCAATAAAATTAAGCGAATTACATTAGCTTCTTTAATCAACAGTAGATTTTCAATCGCAGTTTTAATGGGATATTGCAAAATTCATATAAACGTAAAGCTTGCACCTTGGCGAATCGATTTATAGAGATGTTCGAAGTTTAATTGCAAGTTCGTTTTATTTCGTCGAAATGTTAGAAATATTACGATTCAGCTTTATGTAAGTCACGAACGACACGTTTTAACATCGAAATGTCATTACGATCTGAATTAAATTGTTTAATAAGATGGAAAATAGTGTAGAATTATAGTAGATCGAATCTAGACAACCTTTTTCGAATGAAGGTCGAAATTGACAAAAAAAAAAAAGACTTTCTTTGACAATTTGGGTTAGTGAATATTTTTAGGACAGATAGATATCTTAAAAATTAATCAAAAGTCATCTATTATACACATTGCTATGTATAATATTCATATTAGATAGATTTCTTCAATCCAATAACCAAACCAATAAAAAATTCCCAATGAGCCGCACTTGCCCCAATCGATTTTAAATGTTCAACTAACTATTACATCCAACAATCATATTAATACAATTACAAAATCACATCGTTTAATCTAGAAAAATGCATGTTTACAAAACATATAAATTATAAGTCACTTAGTGGCCTGTGGGTCATAGGTTGCCGAGGTGACTAGTTTCTAGTAATCAAATGCATCGACAGACATTTAAATAATTTATGAATATTTAACATTTCGCATTTGTTGAAAACCATTTCAAGGTAAATCTACAATTGTGAAACTTTTCAAAAAGCAACCCTATTTAAAATAAACGGCACTTTTTTGTTATTCAATCAGTTTACGAGTGTGGATATGTTGAGTTGAGTCAAATTAGGTTTATTTTTTCATCTTAGATTGGGTTATACTTTAGATTTTATTGAGTTAATTCGATCGTATTACTGACTGGATAACACACGAGTACCGAACAAACAGTGTAAACTAATAGAAAAACATGTCGAACGACCGAAAGCGAACTTTCATCAGCCGGAACGAAGAGTGTTGAAGAACTTTTCACGAGAAGGAAAAGAGAATTTTCCGGAAACATGAACGAAAAGTGTCACGAGAGTGACGAGAGGCACTCGAAGTTATAACCCAACATCCAAAAACCGACAAGAAATTCACTAGACGATGGCCCTTCGCAATGTTGACTCTTTTCCGTTGACGACGATGATGATGATGGTCGCGGTTTTGCTGGTGGCCGTCGCCACGGCTGCACCATCGCAGGTCAGTTTCACTTTTTTTCTTGGGTTTTTGAGTTGATTTTTTTTCATTTTGAGTGTTTGTCGTTTGTGTGTAATCGAGATTTTGTATGTACGATGATGAGTCTGCGTAATGATAAGGTTTCCTATTTTCGTACGTTCTGTTATAGCGCAATAATATGTTTTGCATATTTGAGATAATTCATTTTTTTAATTAATTAATATCGACAATATAACGTATGAACATTATATATCCTTTTGTGCTTTATATATTCTTCAATTGCTTGTCCTTTTATGAAAAAACATTCTAGAGTTGCAATTATCAGGGTAGGTTTTCATTTCAAAATTACAGGACATCTATCATTTGACATTTCACAGAGAGACATTTTCCTGTAGTAAAAGTTATACACACAACTAATTTAACATGTTTCAATAGATATTTTTCATTTCGTTTGTTCTATTTTCAGTATAAATGCTATACAATAATTCACAATCAACTTTAAGTCCATTGAGTCTAAAGTGACACCGAGTCGCAGAAGTTAGTTTAACACAAATTAAGCCTTATCAGAAAATAAATGATTTTTTTTCAATTCTAACCGAAAAATAAGACCTATTAAAGAAAGTTTTAAGTATAGTAACCATAGTACTTCATTTCAATACCGTGGAAATAATAAAATTTAAAATTACGGATTATATTTCAGGATGAAGGTTCTACGCCGATAAAAAACATTTAACGCTCGAACGAACAAAGAACAATAATCGAAATCGAAAAGTCCACTTCACACGAACAAATCATCTCGTTTCGCATTTACTGCCCGCCATAAAAGCGAATCTTTCACATCGAACAAATCGCAAAAGAGCTAAGTGCATTTTCCATACGGTAGCGAATGCGATTCGAAGGCTGCACTCGATCAAACATATAAATAAAACGAGGTTTCAAAATAAATAAATTCGAATTTTATTGTACAACATTATATTGCATTTCCAGCTCTAAAGTTCGCATCTATTTCTCTTTTTAAGAGCTAAATGTTCACGAAAGAGTGAAAAAGGCAATGGCAATGGTCATAATGTAAACGATGCATTATATAGGCACCTCGCAAAATATATGCACTTTCACTGAATATACAGAACAGGTGTGAATTTCCATGGATTTACATAATTTTAATGGATTTTCGTACGATCGATAAATCAATAATTTGTAACGCAGTGTTCTTTATTATGTAAAAATACATTAATTTTACTAAATCATAGCGTTTAAATCGAGTACATAATTGGTATGTTTTGAATGTGCAGCTTTGAGTGTACATACATGTTTTTTTTTAGTTAAATAATATGTTGAAACAAAAAAAATATTATGGCATATACGGTCAATATATTGACGCAACGTTAAGAAAAATCAATAAACAATATTCGTTATAATATACCTTCGAACGAATACCTTGACATTTCGAGCAATTTTCTGAGCTTCGAAACAAAAAATATCTTTTAATAACGCGTTTCCCGATCATTTTTTCAGTATTAATATGTGATATATTGTAGCTTAAATGTATAGTTTGAATTGCGGACTATTAAAGACCTGGATCGATCGTTCGACAAGAAAAAAATCGAGCGTTTAAACAAAACCCATAAAATGAAAAGTTCAAATTTTAAAAATAGCCTTTGAATTCGATCGATTTAAAAAATCTACACGCAACTCGCAGAATTGAAAAATTAACTACACTTGGGTAAAGACTGCAAATTCAATTTATTAAATGGTACGGTAGTGTAACAATTTAATCAAGCTGAAAATTTATGGACATTATAATTCAATAATATTTTCGTATAATTGAAATGGCGCAATAATTTCATTCAATATGCACATCGAAAGATTCGCCTTGAACCGTCTCTATTGAAAATGTTCGTGCATGTTAATTAATTTTCGTATAAAGGTACATTCACAATAGATTTTTTTTTAATACGAGCTTTTATTATGCTCTAAATGTTACGGACATGTTTAAATGGATTTTTATATGATAATCCGTTCTTATCGGAAGTTATTTCTAAGTCTATTTATAAGTCCTAGAGCAATTATGCAATAAAAAAGTAATTAGGATAATATAATACATAAGCTGAATAAAGATGATCATTCTATAGATTGATTTTAAATAAAGATGTGTATTAGGTATTTTGTTTAATATTACTTTTTAGCACAAAAAATAATCAAAAAACCCAAATGCCGAAAATTTTATAGATAAATATGAACTTTCTTTTATAACGTGTCATGTTATTAAGCGGAACTTAATTCCACATCAAAATCATTACCTGTATTAAATTAAGGATTTTTAACAAATAAAATTTCCGAAAGGTTCTCTTAAATCAATGACTATACTAATCAGTATTTTTCACATTTGCCGAATATGAATGTGCCTCTACACAAAGCGAACGATTAATCAACATAGAAACTATTTCAATTGCATCATATCGATCTTTAACCGCATTAATTAAAATTTAATCCGCTCTAATGTCAGACATAATCAAATTCCACATATAATACATATTTAATATTCCATAAAATATCATACAAACATGAAACGACACAAGGTAAACAGCACAAGAACGAAGAGGAACAACAGAATACCTCAAAGGGCGTTGAACAAAAGGTGCCTAAACCAACAAACACAAAGAACAACAATCCAGTTGACAATTTTACATCTTCCGGTTCAAGAAATAAAATTCTAATCGTAAAAGAGCACAATGTCATCGTTAATTGAGGATTTTTTCCCCGATTGCACAATGTATGGCGAAAGTCGTTAAAACGTAGGTCATATAATAAAAATAGGTTTTATTGGTGCTATAGATCGATGTGCAATAAAAAGTGTTGAAATTTCAACGTGTAGTGAAATCTTGATTTGAGATGAAAATAAGTCTATTGTTTAATTTCGAATTGACTTCCCGGAGATGAAATGTGACTGTTACAATTTGAACGTTTGTCGAATTAACACTTGACAAAGTGCGTACGCTCATATTTAGAACAAAACTGTAAAACCCAACAATTTAACACTTGACACAATGAATGTTTGTCACTTGTGCAAAGTGCATCAATCAACTGTTGAAAAAATAATAATTAGAGCAAATATTCGTCAGAAATTTCAATAACTAGCTGCTGCTCGAGGTTCTATGAACTATTGTATAGTGTTTAAAATAAATGCAATCTATGATAAATTACTTTGTGCTTGAAAGCCAATCCACATCAAAGTTTTAAATGAAATGTAATAAAGCAGAAAATTTCCTATTTAAGCACACAATAATTCTAAAAAGTTTCATTGTGATCAGATAAGAGGTGCAGGAATACAATCCATATAAATTAATTTTATATTTTATACAGGAAAATTTAGCCGTTTCGCATATTGAATTTCATTGCCGGGCATTTTTAAGTATAAATTTCACAAGCATGTCTAAGAATCGGCTTTTAAAATTACTTCACGCATTGCAAAGTGCATCCAACACTGGGTCAAGTGTTTGCGGAACAAATTCTGAAAGAGTGCAACTCGTCGTTTGAATAATTCGCGCCTTTGTATTTTAACACTGGCAGAGTGCCGTTGCTTTGTTGATTTTCTCATTGTCCAAAATGTAAATTTTCTCACATAAAACTAGACTATAGCCAAATAGTCAAACTGCCAAATTGACGCACTTAGGATGACTTTGAATCGACCAAAAATTATAACGCAAATTTACACAGAAACACAGTTTATCAGCGACGACGTTTATGAAGTCCAAACATACGCCGCGAGAAATATGTGCTTTTAATGACTCCGAGAGATTAAAAGATTAACTTTTTTTCTTCGTTAAAGATCTCGTTTGACCATCGTGATGATCCAGCTCTTGGAAACCGGGAGCCATCAATTATTGAAAGTCCTCAACGGACGGTGATTTATGTAAGAAAGTTTAAACAGGGTCATCTTTGGTGGAATACTACGTTATGAATATGCAATCAGTTCGAAATGCACGTGCAGTTATCGTTAAGAGATGAAAGTGAATATTTTGTATGTGACGCTATAATGTATTTTAAACAGGTATGAATTGATTAATTTGCATTGATGCAAATTCACACAAGTATAGAATTCAGTAAGAGGCAGAAGAGAGTGGTAGATGAACTACACATTGAATAAATGTCTATGTAAAGGAAGAGCTACTAAGCTCTGATGCAAGCATTAAAAAAAACTTGGTTGAATATATTATTAAAATTTTCTATAAATTATTCCCTTGAATCACAACAGGACTATAAATCTCAAAGGTGAATCGGTCAATGAAAGATGTTACTAAAATCGATCGAATTAAATCAAATACGATAAACCAGGTTATCAAATCAAATAGTTCTATAAATTGATAATTTTATGATGTTTTTTACAGGAATATGAAGACGATGGAGCACTTTCAGGCTTCGAAGGCAGAGTGCGTCATCTGGAAAAAGCTTGGACCAAATTGGACCAGCAGTTACAGAAAGGCGCCGAAAATATGGACCTGCTACACAAGAAGCTAGGTAATCAAGTTATAAATCAAAACTGAATATGTGATATGAAGTCCATATACATATTTAGAACGAAACGTGAACGTAGAGCGGTTGTAAAAACACTAAAACGTACGACAAGTTCAAACAGATCCGTCTTAAGTATATAATTATAGAACGATAAGATAAAGTGTTTCGGATGAAATTTTTTCGAAGTTTGAGGACGTTGATGAAAAATCACATCGAAAATGTTTGCTCTTCTGAGATGCTGTAGAGATAAGTTTAATTTGATTCTTGGAAATTGTAAAACTATTGTTTGAAGCGATGAGTTAAAAGTTACGATTGACGCTTAATCTTATAAGCGTTCAGATCTCCATTTCACTTATATGCTTTCGGAATAAATACAGTATGAACTCTAAATTGTGAAACATTAATGATTACGATTAATATCGTCATTTGCGAATAATAAAATTAACACTTTTTAGGGAACAGTCCCAATAGAGATCATTAATGTTTTAGAAGTCGTTAACGTTATAGGGTCCATTATGTGTTGAACACTGATGTAATAGAATTGATTGTTTGTTAAGGATTATTGATGAAACATGGATTATCACAATCAATATTAAAAGGAAAATAACATATAAATTATTAACAATTACAAATCCTTCCAAAAATTATCGAAGCGCTTCTTTGCAGTCGTTACAACAACAAATAATCGACTATTTGCCATCGACGCGACGCGAATGATTGACTATTTGAAGTCACATAGTCTAACTTCAAATTTCCAAATCAAAAAAAAATACCTTAAAATCCGACACGATTCAAAAAATCGAGATTTTCCTTCACTCTGAATTCCTTGAAAGCTGAAACACTATCAAAGAAAGAGAGTTTTGAGCATAAATTTAAACGAGCTATCGCAACCGCGAAATTGAATATTCGAATCGGAATCCGCTTCGTTATCCACGACATAATATATGTGTAGAACGAGTCGTGGTCCATTGAAGAATCGAAGGAATTAATTCTGCCCTCAATTATGAAATTGGTGCAAGTCCGTCTTATTTCCTTTCGATTTTATAATCGATACATTTTCATTGAAAATTTTCGAATTTGTAATATATTATAATATGCTGAAACGATGTTAAATATGGATGGACTCTTTTTTTTTTGAATTTTTGGACTTAAACCGTTGTCATAATTAATGGTACGATTGAGGACGGGTAAAAAACCTCGAAATGAGAGGCATTCGAATATTTTCACGGGATAAAAAAGTATCCGATTCGAAAATTTCAGCCGACAGAATGTCGACCAGTTGGAATCTGAACGAAAACCGGACAGAACCGGACCCCGGAGTTATAATGGCCATTTTTATGGAACCAATTTTCCCATGCAGCGATTGTGGAAATCGTATTTTTAAACGATTTTGATGCAATTATTAAATTTTCGAAATAATAAATTCGATTTATAATTTTACGATCGGTATTTCGATCGTTGGTTATGGGCCTCAGTAAGCTGCATATGTACTTTCTATCGGCCGATAGTTCAATTGGAGATGTATAAAAGTGCACACATTAAAATTTCATAGTAAAAAGTGCCCAAATAAACTATCGGCCAATCAAAGTCTGCAGTCTATGAGGATCCTAAAGCTTAATGTTTCAATTGTATATTAGTTAGTAACAAAAGCTGTTAATTTACTGTAGTTACCTTTTTTTCTCTATAGAATTTGACAGCTATTAATGCTTCTTGATTTCTAAATAAAATTTAAAAAATTGGACTTTGATAATTTATATTCAAATTAAATTAAATATAATTATTCGAAACACAAACATTCGTCCCAAGCTTGTAAGAATTCCAAAAGATGTTTACAGTTTGTTATGTCTTCAAACTTTAAGGACGAACGCATTTATCACTTCGTAAACTCTAAACTCGTTTTGAGAATTAATTGAAAAGATTAAAAAGGAAATTAAAGGATCGATCGTTTTGATGAATGAAACTCATACAAAAATCATTCCGATCTCGACACTTTAATTTTTCTCAATTGGAACAATTATTTAATCCAAACAATATTAACGCAATTGAAAACCCAAACGAGTGCTAACGATCAAAATTATATTTTGGAAAATTCAATATTTTCAATTAAATTCTATACAAATATTATTAAAATGAACTTAATGAATCTGAACAATTCAACTTTCAGCATTTACAGAATATATTTACAGAAATCAAAACATGAAGAACAAATTGAAAGCTCTTCCTCATACAACTCTTAAAATTTCTCTCGATAATTTTTCGAAAATTTTAAACAATCTTGATGATACATCGTCGAAGACCTTTCAATTAACCAAAATCGATTCTGAGAAACGCTGAATATGCTCATCGAAAGGCATTTCCGAAGCATTTTTACTTGCTCACTTTCAGACAGTTGCACGAGGAAAGGGCGTTTTTCATATGAAATCGTGAACCGTTTATTATACGTTTCGAAACACCCATAAGACATAAGACATGGGTTGACAACTTTTCACAATTCGTTGGAAAATCATAAAAAAAATGCATCAAACAGTTCACTTTGATGCGAATTCATTCCATGGATGAAATATGATGTTTATTTGCAGATGCAGCGTCTGCGAATACTCGACTGTTTACACATACAGCGTCTGCGAATACTCGGTTATGTACACATTATCTTTCCTATCTATTGAGTAACTTTCAATAGCGCTAAAAGTCTAGGTTTTTGTGGTTTTTTTTTTTACGATTTCAAAGAGGCTTTTTATAGAAAGGTTGGCAACATCTGGCTGTACGAAATGTGCACGTCGTTATCATGCTGTGGATATAATGTATAAAAGCGCGAACGTGAACAAACAATTCGATTCCGACACGATACAAATGTGTATTGCACGAAACGTTAAAACGGCTCATACAGGGGAGGGTTACTTCATTGGTTCTCAACCTTTTTGAAAATGCAAAAAAAAATCAGAAAAATCGAAATGTTATTATAAACATTTGAAAAAAGCAGCTTCTAATCAATATTTCTCACACAATTCTGAAAATATTGAAATTTTAATTTTAAGTTGAATTAAACGAAAGGAAAACTTTCGATCTTAAAATGAAAAAATAAATGATTTAGCTATTAATTTGAATGAAATTCACTTGTTGGAAGACCGTTAAAAAAGTGCACATTTAACATAACCCTCTTCTATACAGAGCGAACATGACTTTTGAGTTATCGCTGGATGTATAAATGTCTTTTCGCTAAATTGTGTTCAAATATCTTCTAGCCACTAATGATAAGCTAAGAACACACTAAAGTACTAGCTACAAAACGAATCAGTTATCAGTTATCAAAACATTTCAAACTTTTAAATGATCTGATCTAAAGATCTTCAAACTTGAGCATATTTGGAATGCGACTATTTGCAGTTGATTCTACTGCAAATAATTGGCTATACGCAATCGTTGTGATTGCAAATAATCGGTTATTAGGCGTCACACTAGCGCAAAGATTATGAAGCATTTTACTCGTGCATATCTAATATTAACATTTTATTTCACAATAATCAATGATTAGCAATTGCATCGACTTTAAACAGTTAAATCCACATTTTTACAAAAACGTAACCAATCCACACAACCCACCTTCCATAAAACGTTCGAATGATACACGTCGACACTTTCCAGACGAAAATAAATGCACAAAAATCAACAAAGACTTTCATCGGAAAAGGCACGAAATAAGAACCGTGTAAATTCCAAACAGTCTTCGTTATTCCAGACGAAAGAAAGTACATAAGTGTACGAAAGTACAATGCACCCGCTAAACGAGATCGAACTGTCTCGGCGAATTAATTCTAATCCATCTTTAGAAGGAATCCAATCAACGGGGAATGGAAAAAAAACGGTCTAAATCTAAATCACATTAGACTTGATTGACTGACGGATTGTTGCATAGCATCACGCAACGTTGTTTTCTATGGTCTGTGTGTTTGTGTCCTTTTCGTTTTTCTCGATTCGAAACGTAATTAAGGCTTCGAAGGATTGAGATGTGTTCTCACTGTACCATTTTATTTTAGTTTTAAATGATACATTTATCTTGAGTTAAGCTTTTCGTTTGATAAATTTTTAGGGTCGCTCTTTTCATGTAATTAGAGTTTTTTTTTTCTACAGAGTTTGACAGTTTAAAAAATGTGCATTCACGAACTTACAACGTAAAAGTATATAAAAAATGCAAGTTAATTAATGAATGAACTTAATATTGGTAAAATTTGGTTATTTTTATGTCGTTTAAAGGCGAAACACACCGGCTGAGATGTAATTAAAGAAATAAAGAGAAGCAACCAATTCAATTCTTTCTGCTCTTAAATTAAGTTGAGTTACGTTTGAAGTAAGGTCAGTTTATATCAAGTATTTTTACCAAACCCTAATGAAACTTAATATAAAAAATTTCCAAGATATAAATATCAATGTAATATTTTGATCATCGTTAAATAAATGTAGTGTGAATGCAGCTTTATACACAGGAACTATCACTATTATAAGAGACAATGGTGCCATAAAAGCGGTTCTTTTCAACCACAACGGGGCTATATAATTGTGTGTTCGTCGAGGAGGTCCTCAGGGTATCCTGAATTGAGGAACCCTCACTTTGGGTATGAGGATATCTACTCACTCTTGATATCGAAAGTACAAGAAAAACACGAACACATTACAATAGAGGAAAAATATATTTTAAGACATCGAATCAAATTTTATAAAAAAAAAAAAAATCTTTATTTAATATGATTTTTTGATGAAAATTCAATTTGAATCTATAAATTTTAGGAACAGTCTGTACATTGAATATCCACAATAGTCCCTTGAGGGTATTCAGATTTTGATTGGGACCCTTTATTTACAAAATGAGCAACCAATTTTTCAAAAATTCTGCAATAAACTTACATCATATAAATTATATACGAAACTCAAAAAAATACATTGTATAAATAAAGAATTACTCACATTTCGTAATAAATTTTCCGAGTAAATATATTTAATTAAACTCAAGTCACATACTTGAACGCACAATAAACAAATTGAGCGGCTCTTTCAAAGGTAATTAAAAAGATGTATAAAATTTACACAGGCGATTAAAACGTTAAAGGATCGATGTATTGCAAATGAACAAGATTGAAAAGTCAAACAAATTTGAATTAACGACCATAAAACAAATAAATTTCGATACTAAACTGAAACGATTAAATCGATGACTAATGGCAAATTACCGATCGATGATTTTAAATGAACTTTCGAGTGACTTTCGCAAATTTTATACAAATCTATCGAAATCCTATAAATCACAAAGAGCCATACGTTATATAAGAAAGGATAAAACTAAATTATACACATTGAACTAATATGCTTTTAATACGGGTAAAAAGATAAGTCGTGTTTGTTTTGTTAACAAAAGCACTATAAAGCACCACCCACACGCACCGAAATCCCAATTGGACACAATAAATATAATAAAATTGACCTAATCAGGGCTAATTTGATAAATTTCTCGAATTGAACACTAACGTTTCTTACTAACAGTCTAAAAAAAATCGTTTCATGTATTTATTTTTTTCCTAGAAACGTTTACAAGATATGAAACGAGCCGCGTATAATTTGATGGCAATTTAACGTTTTCGAAGCACGTTTCGATCTCGATTCGATGAATATGAGACGATTTGAATGCACCATTGAATTTGTATGTATTTTAATATTTTTCATTTGTATATTATAATATGTCGGTGAAATGGACGTGATCTGTTTGCGTCGATGTCGATTAGTGAGAAAATGCATTTGCATTTTTCCGATGAAATAATGCGAATATTTGCATTCAAACGCGTTTGTTTTTGCAGCTGTACGAAATGTCAATGTACAGTGATTTCCTGATTTGTGTCGCTAAAATTGAATAATATCAAAATCGCTTAAAATAAATCTATACACTCATACGAAAAGAGAAAATAGGTTCTTATTGTTAAGAGATTGAGTCAAATCGATCAAATAAGATTTGTTCAATTGTACAAAAAAGTTAGATGAATATATTGAAAATTCGATCAAATTAACTTTTGTAACTTGAGCTTAAAAAGGGGTTGTAATACAATTTGTAGTAGAGTAAATACGAATGTCAAATATGGGATAGTGTTCAAATATGGACCACCGTGAAATTCATACAACCCAATATAAAACACATGTCAATTTTGCATGAAATCAATCACCAACAAAAGTACATTAGTAATTTATGCATTAATATAATGATATTTATTTTATGCAAAATCAATAGGAAGTCTGAATTTGGCTGTATGAATTTTACGATCGTCCATATTAAAGCACTGTTCCATATTTGGCGCATTCCTATATAAATTAGAAAATATTCTGAAACTGTAAGTTTCCGTTATCCAGTCATCAAGTATCTTGATGACCGATTACCCTAATCAAAGTCATTACACTAATCCAAACGCAACCTACCCTAGGTTGCATTTGGATTTAGGTTAAGTTTTTGTTTCTTATTCCATGTTCGATGAAATATGATTAAGTTAGGTTAAGTCTCTTGTTAACTGGATAACATACAAGTATAATTAAAATTTTCAGATCGTCTAGAAAGGCTGATGAGCGTCAGACAAGATAGCACCAACGAAAAGCTAGAATCTAGAGCAATGCATGCTCAAAGTGCAGCAGAGAGAGCCGCATTGGCATGCAACAGACTGCACCACAAACTGCATCCTAACTCATTCAATGCGCAAGTGGGTATATCATCAGGGGAGACTGGGGAGACTTGGACCAAAACCATACAAAATTAAAACATCTTTCATTCAATAATCTTTCAAATCTGAAAATCGTCATAAGACTATCAGTGCAGTCAATAATGCTCTTAATAGTTCGAAGTGATCCGAGTGTCCCCAGTCTCCTCTGTTATTACAATTGGGTATATTGTTATAACAATTTATTTGTATTGAAAATGAAACAATCGCCTCGAGGACTGAGCCTTGACTCGAGATGGAAACGTTAACCTGTCATCAGAAATGCAATTGCTTTTCCTGACAAATGCGATTTGCATACGGAACGTTAGGTTTTGTCCTTTTGTTCATATACGATGACCCTAGAAGATAAGGGGTATAAGTGTACACGATCAAATTCTAAAAAATACATTTTCAAAGTCGATTGTTCTTCAAAATTGAAGAAATATCGGAAAGTTCTATTGTGATCTAATGATTTTTGTCAATGCAGATCCTTCGTTCACATATTTTTCGAATATTAACTTATGGAGTTATTTCAGTCGATATTCATATTCAATTTAGAGATTTAAATTTGTAACTTATACCTCTTGGATTCTAGAGTCTTCACATGCAATTTCATAGGCGTTGCAAGTTGTGAAATTTCAAATTTTGTTCCTTATTGAAAAGCAAAATTTATTGACGCTGAAATTTTCGCTAAATAAGAATGTAAATGCACTTAAAGTGTACCTACAAAGTAAATTTTATGCTTTTTTATTGAAAAATTCTTCACATCCCATCTGCGGATTTATGGTTTTAACCGCACGATAAAACTTGATTGTTAACCAACAGAAGGTTGAACGTCAGCATGAGAATAATGAAAGAGCAACATCCGCATTTTTACCCGGAATACTTTTCGGATTACCTATCGAAAGATCCAAATATTATTTCATTCAAGGCGGCACAATATGAAAATATACTTTGTACAATAAAACGGTCCAAATAATAAAAAAATGGATGAAATGATAACGCAAGGATTTAATAAAATTCCCGACTTGATCCGAGAACAAAATACAATATAGAGTCTAGACTGAAAGGTCCCATAGGAATCCCGATCCCTCGATTTAAAAAGGTTGATGCAACAACGAAAAGGTCAATAAACCATAATACGATAAAAAATAATGTACCCATACAGACGACCCTTCTATAGGACGGGGAGAGGAACCGTGTTGTAAGAAGAATGAACCAATTGTGACTGATTTTTGGTCATTTTCACAAATGAGGATCTTTAATGAGAAGCAATCGCTAGACTAAAAACTCCTTAGAGTGCAAAATCGATCGAAAGTGGGGAATTTACTTTTATGAACCGTTTCGTAAAGTATTAAATTAACACTTTTATTAATCAAATATTCAAAAGAAACGATTGAGCCATCATACAAATTAAGAAATACGACAAGTGTCTTGTCAGGATATCTATAATCGTACAATAGAAATACATGAGTTATGCCATCATCGTGGCAAAGCTTTAAATTAGAAAACCCTGCAGCAATATGTGTATACTTTTGAAACGGCCAGAATTGAAGCTTCGGCTTCATCATCATCTGCATCTCGACAATTGCTAATTTACAATTGCCATTCACCGTCTAAATGCACCACCGCAGACTAATTCGGGACGGCTTAATCACTGTGGTTGTCTTCTGTTAAGTGGTCCTCTTTATCTTACCCTCGCCGACGAGTACCGAGAGATATTTTTAAGTACGTCGGTGCTCAGTGGATCATTTGTGGTATTGAATCGTTTTTCTTCTTTTTATAAATTTCATTTCGAAAAGAAACATCCATCGGTCGATGAGGAATGTCCGATTGAAGAGTTACCAGTTGTGGCGTTGCGAAATTGTTTTATTAAAGGTCGATGGTTTGTGTGTTAAAATGTGCCTTTGATGAAGATGACATAATCACTATATGAAGACCTTAGAAACCGAAAGGTATAAGTGAAATGTTTAAATCACTGAAGTTGAGTGCAAAAATTGTCTCAATTAAAACATGAACGGTTTCAAAATCTACAGTAACAATTTTCGCATCTTCAACATCAACCATCATTATGTCTTTAATTATAATAAACATTCGACTTTGAATAATGTACACTTATACCATTTAGCTTCTAATACGAAATCTCAATTTAAATTCACAATAAACCACTCCAATGCTCTAACAATTGTGTTTAAAGCGAAAATGCATCTTGTAACAACCGAGATCAAACTAGAAATCTTAACCTTTAACTAACTAGAACTGGCATCGCTAAAATTGCGAAACCCAACGAGCAGATAAGACGACCTATCAATGAACGATTTAGCGATTGCAAAATTCAAAGAAACTGTCATCTAGAGACGTCAACTTACACATAGACCAAGTAGTAGTACTACGAATGTGTGTACACATTGCAAAATTGTATACGAAGTTGAAGCACGTGGGTGGCAATCGAGGGGTCAGATGCAAACGACCTGGACGAGGTCCTGTAAACTGTGATATATCCGAAGGTGCATCATGATGGAGAAAAAAGCTATAGTTGATATGAGCACTCAGGGATCCATTTTAAGAACAGTATCGTAAAGTGTCAAATTATTTTAAGACAAGATCCGAAACCAGCATAATAAGGAAATTGAGTCCGACTCAGTATACACGAACTTGGTACTGGCGAAATTAAATGAGAGTAACGGAAAATGTTTGAGGTTCGATTAGTTCGAAGCATAATCATTACAGGTTCAAAATCTTTTCGATTTTCATGGATGGATCACGAAGAGGAACGCTTTTCATTCTAGTCAGAAAAACCTGGAGTCGGAGCATTCATCTCCACAATCAATCACTAATCAATTGACGAACTTCATACTGATTTCTTTAGGTTTTAAACCCAAATCCATCCCTGGCAAACACGTGGGCGTTGATGATATGCGATTCGAACGCATTATGCTATGTTTTAGATGCGGTCTTCCGATGCACCGTATAAATTTCGTTGCACACATTATATTATATGCAAGTTGGGCGTGGGATATGTGTCGATAACATCTACGAAATGAGAATACCGTTCGTCGAAAGTTGTGGATGTGAAAGACACGTGAAATCTGCTGGAAAATTCGAATCGAGACTTTGGAGGAATTTGAATGTTTATGATGGAAGTGTTCTAATTTCGTGGCGTTAGCGTCCGATGTTTGAATTATTTTCCATGCAGAAACGAGTACATCAAAATATGCAGTTTGTTTTAAATGCTATTTTCTCATATTAATGCTATAAACTAGATAACGGCATTAAAACTGGCCACATTATGCCCTTGATTATGACAATAGTATAAAATCCACCACATTTAGTGTCGAGATTTAAATGTGTTGCGTTTGATTCTTTCAACTCTGCAAAATTATTTAAATATTATCTGAGATTTCTTACTCGACGACTACCCTAAAACTAATTTCAAACACCTTCTTATTTAATTTTGCTACCATTATTTGACAATCCTTGAACATTTCCACCACTACAATCCAAATTAACATAGCATCCCCTGAAAATCCCAATTTTCCGCACTGCAAACAACGACATTAGCGCACATATGGGCTAAGGGCGATCGTCGGGTTAATTACCCCCATCACGAATCTATCTATCCCTAAGTCGTAAAACCCAAATTAAACATCGATCTAATCTTCGCAGAACGTCCAAACGAGTTACCAAACGCCAAGAGAGACACCGAGGACCTACTACCAGACGAGGAACGCCACCCAGCATCAGTGGTACAACAAGGTAAAAGCACTTTTTCCTTATTTTCAACTGACGTGAGAAATTGAATCGAAAGTCTGTGGGCAATTGAAGAAAGTCCACGGGCAATTAGAACAATTTGGAATAACCTTTTAGGCGGAATGGTGTCCAGCTGTGCCGACATTAACATTTCAGAAATTAAGAAAGACATGTAATGGAGGAGTGGACGCCCTCGTATTCGGTTTAGATTTCTGTGGTTAATCTCGTTTCAATATCAAAATTGAATTTAATTTACAATAGTCTTACTTAAGGTGGAGTACCAATACTCAAGAGTATATTTTGAATGTGATAGATAATATATCACAAATCTTACAAATGCGTATGAGACTTGCAAGGGGTTGTTGATAAAAAAACTTTCCTATAAGAGCATAATGCTTGTGTGACATTTGCAAACAATGGCATCGAACGGGTTAACCCAAATAGCTCATCAGAATGTCAAAGCGGAAGGTGGACCGTTCTAATTTCGCATGCGATTTGCATTTATTTTAGAAATTCTGCGAAACCGTGTGCTAGACTGCCGTTGGACTTTTTGACCCGATTGAAATTCGATCGATGTTTTATTTATGTTAGTGTTTTTCTTTTTTTCCGAAGAAGGAGAATGGCTATCAGGTGGAAAAGAGGCCTTTAGTTATGCAGCAGGATGCAACTTCCACTTTTTCCAAAGATGCTTCGACCATTACTAAGGTAATAGGTTTATTAAGCATCAATATATAATAAAAATCAGATTTGTTTAATTTAACAAATTAAGTTGAATTACAAAACCTATTTAACAAGTGAAATTGTCTAATTATAATATTATATTGGATATTAACCAGCATTGAAAATCGAATCAATACAAACTCCATACTAAATTATTCAAAATCAGATAGGAAACGATAGACTAATTAAGATCTTCCATGAAAAAAAACCAGTTCTATAAACATGTAAATGGTCTCTTTCGAATGAGAAGATTACACGTTTGCTCCAACACTTTACAGATAACAAATATGTACAACGAGCTGTGGAGACGCTCGATGCTGCTGGAAGGTCTAGCCAAAGATTCCATATCATTGACAAATGCCACTCGTAGGGAAACGCAGGAAGGCTTCCGCTCCATGATGCAACTGACTAGGAGGAGCATGTCGACTATGGCCCAACCAAATAACCAGATTTGTATGCTCGTACCAATTATTTTCATGTTTTCATTTCTAACATATCGTAAAATCAAATTGCAGGTAATATAGATCAAGTTGTTAAAACAACCAACACCATGCAACATAAACTAGTCGATATTGATCATAATGTGAATGCTAAATTTGAAGAAATTATGATGAAACAAGAGTCTCAACACCAAATACAACTCAACGAGCTCAATCATCTCAAGAATGGTGTTGTCAATGTTCTTGAAAAGTTTTCTGCAGTTATATTGAATAAGTTAGAATTAAATTCAATATACAATGATATAATTGAAATAGGTAGATATTAATGGATTTTTTTTTTCAGGACAGTTACAATATTCAATGCGTTACAAAATATTCAAGACTTCTTCAAAACGCACAATACACATGTTATGATAGCATTATACAAAATAAACGAAGCTGTAGAAACATCAACTAAAGATAAAAAAGATTTGATTAGCGAATCAATTACCACTGTAAGCAAAAATTGTCACCAGCAAAATAATAAAAATGAAGAATTGTATCAGAAGTTGGAAACTGTTGTTGCAAGCCTTCAGGTACAATTATAATAATAAATATACGGTGTCAAATTCAAAATATCTTCTCAAAAAATATTATTTTTTAATAAAATT
Organism: Cheumatopsyche charites; assembly: GCA_024721215.1. Taxonomy (NCBI): domain Eukaryota; kingdom Metazoa; phylum Arthropoda; class Insecta; order Trichoptera; family Hydropsychidae; genus Cheumatopsyche; species Cheumatopsyche charites. Next base: position 1,746,019 of record CM045579.1, read on the forward strand.
TCAGGAATACCAAGAACAACAGTACACTTTCTCAGATCAAATAGAGGAATCGGAATTAATACCAGATGTTGTTGAAAAAAATACACAACAAAGTTCTACTATAGATAATACTAAAATATTAGAAAGCATATCGCTATTGTGCAAAAACAAATCTCAAGAAACCAACAGTGTCATAGATAAATTATCACAACTTATAGAAAAACTACATAGCTCAGTTATGTGGTTTGATGAAAAGAATGATATTTTCGAAAACGACTTTTTGGACAAAGAATCAAAAGAAAGTGAAGTGAGATTGAGACACAGCAAGCTCAGAAACATTACGTCGACTATGGAACTGCTGAAAAAACTGAGTGAAATTAAAAACGAACCATCATATGAAGACTCATCAACGGATCGAGATGCCGATGAAAATAAATCACGATATCCTCATCAGGAGCCATATGGAGCTGATTTCGATATGGATCTAACCACTGAGGGTCCAAAATCAAAGAGTACTTTTGGAAAAAGTAAAAAACAAAGAACATTTTTGACTAATAATCAAATACGTGGAATTTATACGAATGCTGAGACCGATGATCAAAATGATTATGAAAATGATAATATTCCATAATGTTTTTCTGAAACTTTAAATATTAACTTGATATATTGTGACAGAATTTATCAATAGATTTACACTATCAAATATGAATATTTTATAAATGTGTAAATCTCTGTCGTTCTTTCTATTTTTCAATGTAATATAGGTACCTATTGAAATCAATGTATAATATCGATATTAATTTTAGATTAGGCTTACATGTACAAAATTAGATAATAATATTATATATGTATTTATTTATGTGTTTTTTCTTATAATTATATTGAGATTGAATGAAATTTGTGAATGATAGCCTATATAATAAAATGTTATTTCAATAAATTTGTTTACCTAAATGAAATGATAAATAAAAGTTGCAAGAAAATGGAAAATAAATGAAAGAAAATATAAAATGATAAGTTTATTAAAAAAAAAAAACAAATACAAAATAACCGAACATGAAGTAAAAAAAATGATTAACAGTTATCACAGAAGATACAACATAAACTGTTTAAGTTCTCATTTAATCAAATGAAAAAACTGATTTTTATGATAAAATTACAGAGTATTGGGATAATCCAGTTAATTTATCTGTCATATGACTGTAAATTTTTGGTCATCAATATTAAAATATAACCCATTCATCATCAAAATATAACTTTAATTTAACTGTCTTAATTAATCATATTTACAAAACGATGAATACTCACTTCAACCTTGGCACTGTTCTGGAAAATGGTCTGAGCTTTGTGCGACAGCTGTGCAAAGCACGAACTGAGCGCTGCCATCTTTTGCCGAATGGAATATGCCACTTCAGGATCTTCTGCGTCGACTTCCCCTGAAACAATTTTTTAACTATTAGTTTCATATAAAAATGTATTATTTCATTCCGAATCATCTATGGAGCTGTAACTATCGATCTTATAGACAAAAAAAGCATAATTAACAAATAAGTATACATCTAACATTAGCAAGACTGTCTTCTCGAGCGATCGGGGTACTCGTGAGTTATATTTACATATATTAATTGTGCATACTCATACAAGATGGGTTAAAGATTATATCTTACTCCAATAGTAATAATGATTCAACAAAAAACTAATGAGATTTACTAGCCTGTTCTAAATATTCTGTTATTCCTAGGTATCCCTTTTTACTACAGATGTGTGCACAGTTTATATAACAAGGAATAGACAAGATGGAGAAAAATTCTTCGTTTCTATGGAGATTCTAGTGAGAAACAGTTGCCTTTCTCACTCTACATTTGAGCACTACAGCAAAGCAATATTTAACTAGAAAAAAAAAAATGTTCCTACCCCCTTCCTCATATTCTATCTTTGTGTATAAAGGCTGTTTCTTATTGAGGACAGCACCAAGTGGACAGTACATAATCAACTTGTGAAATCTGAACACCTATATGAGTTAATAATAATATTGGTCCGATCATTTTTTGTCAGCTCGACTACCTACAGAATGGTTCACGCTGAAGACGATAGAGAGTCGAGCAGACAGTAGATAATCAACTCGACTAATTCAAACATCCCATTTGTTATCAAATAATTGTTAAAAGTGGTCCAGATGACCATCTACCTTACTATTTATCGAGTAGTCAGCCGGACCGATGTTAACACTAATTTGATATCGCATTCATAATATTTCAGTTCAATCTCTCCGGTGTGAACCGGCCTTATTATCGTCGGTGTGAATCGACCTTAACTCTAGCGATACGAGACAAAGGAGGAAACGGAATGGTGTGAGGTGAACGGACGCACAGACTTGCGCGAGAGAGAACGTTCAACGAAGAAGATACAAAGTGAGGAGAAATGGATTGGAGTGAAGTGAAGAGCGTTACCTAGGGCGGTGTCGAGGCGAACGTACGCAGTGTCGAACTCCTGCTCGAGCAGCTCGAGCCAGCGGAAGGCGACGCCCGTGCCCCCGACGCTGGCCACGTTGGTCACGTTAGGTGCGTTCCCCGCATTCCCCGCGGACCCCATGGCCCCTAACGCGCGCGACAGATTCGCAGACGACCGCCGAACGAACGCAGGCGACGAACGCCGGCCACCATCGATCGCGACTCGCACTCAACTGTCAAACTCGCGCACGCGTGCCAACCGTCGCGAGCGCCAACGTTGCGGTTTGCGCAATTGCTCATTTCTGATTTCAATTAAAAATTATTTCAAAAAATGAATTTATATTAGAAATTATAATGAATTTTTCGGTGTTTTTATTAAAAATATAAATATTTAGATATTGTTAATATTAGTGGAATATGGGACACATTCTTTTATGTTATTTTCAATAGAAGTGTGAATGTCTAATTTAATTGTGAGTGAAAGTACTGCCACTTTATAACAATTTTGTACATATAAAGGAATTAGAAGCGAGAAACAGGCAGGATGATCAAGTACCCCATATTCCTCTATAACAAAACAAATAAATGTTTTACTCTCAAAATAAAACTAGAATACATAAATTTTTAGTTATTTTCATTTTATTGAAACACATATACAAAAATAATAGGTATAACACATTTATATCTGATCATTTTTTATCTTTCATAAATAAAAAAAATTACATTCTACGATAGCAAGAAAAATATTCAAAATTCGGCTTTTCTTATCACAGGAACAAGTCGAAAAAATTAAAAATATATTTCATTTAATAAAATATATCATTTTGCTACTACAGGTACATGTAGGTACGCATGACAAAAATGAACATATTAAGAATCGTCGATATATTCCAAAGGATATTTACATTTTATCAATCCTTTTTCCCATAGATCGCTCACAATCTAAAAAATTAACACAATCATATTAAAAACTAAAATAAAAATAAATAATAATAAAAAATCATACTTGAAGTTTATCTGAATCGTTTTCCACATCTAACTGTTCTACCGAAACGTATTCCGGGTACATAGTTATCAAAGTTTCCACGGCCGGAGCGAGCGATTCATCGATCTCCAAATATTGCGGTTCGCTGCCATGATATATCTTCGAATTTTCAACAGAATAGTACAATCGAATCGACTCTTCTTCTGCTACCATCCTAAAAGTTCAATTCAATGTTAAAAATTCACTATTGAACATTTTAAAACTACATATAAACATCAATTTATATCACCTCAAAATATTCGATCGAATCAATTTCACTTCCGTATCCAATTGAATCTCCACTCGGTTTTTAACCTGACCTTCACTAGTCATTCTATCGGTGTCACCGAATATAGTCAATTGTCTTTCAGATTCAGGAATTACAGGAGGTAGAGCCGCATGAATATAATCTTTGAACATTTGATCTGCTGCGTTATCTAAAATTTCACATAAAATTAGAAGAAAGAAAGGTCAATTTCAAAAGAATTTTCTATATTTTACCGGTTGGTAAGAAGTCACACATCCTATTAAATAAGTTCTTGATGTGATTTTGAATTTCAGTTCGTCGACACGTTTGAGAATCGGCGTGTACTAATCCTAAATTTTCATACATATCCAATGGTATACCTTTTCTAAATTCAACATCGTTTTCAATTGCGGTACCTAAAGCTTGTGGTAACATCTACAAATTTGAAAAACAATAATAATACAAATCTTATTGAAAATAATCACATGTATAAGGGAATTAATAATATTCTTCTAAAAAAGTTAGATTTCTAATTTGAATTTGAATTTTTCAACATTGATCAATATCAATGTGTTTTTAGATGATTCATTTGGTTTACTGTCAATATTAAATCGACAAATTTACAATATTAGAGATAGCATAGGATACATTTTAAAAATTATAATACTTTTTCGAAAAAATCAGCCCACGAATGCTTTTGGTATGTGCTGATGGTAACGTGAAGAGAATGTTCTCCCTTTATAGTCGTAGCTTGATGAATGTATCCCCTTGGAAAATATAATAAATCTCCAGCTTCCAACACTACTTCCATTATAGATTCACCGATTTCTGATTGATCATAATTTTTCGATGATACTCGAGGTAATACTTCGTTTTCTGAACTGAAAATCAAAATTTTATAAAGAATTGTTTTAAACGTAAAACTAAATGTTGACAGTTTTGACTTACAGTGGTGCGTAAATTTTCCATAATTTTTTACCTTCAAGCTGTATCACAAAAGCTTCAATATCATCGTAATGAGGAGCAAATCCTTGACTATCTGGAGGTGTTAAATAAACATTAGCTCCGACGAAGCAATTGAAATATTCTTGTAAAGCAGCATTTAGAGTGTGGATACGAGGAATATATGTCTGATTGAAAAAAATAATTATTGAGAGTTAAGTAATGGAACATATAATCACAAAAAATCTCTCTAAAAATTGATAATCAAACCTGAGGATTCAATATACGAATACTACAGTTGTTCAGATAAAAATCCCATACAACATGCGGTAGAGCTCTATGAAATGAAACAGAATTTGTTAATCAGTTTTGAGGTTGAAAAATTTTCCAATTATCTAAATTGAATTAAAATCTAATTTGAAAAAACAAAACTATTTTAACCTTCCTATAGGATTATGAGTTTGACGAATTCCATTATCGTATGAAGTTATATCAATATTTTCTGTGTACTTCAAAAAATCTTTCCTAAGTATTTTGTCTATGCCTCGTATGGATAATATCGCTTTGTAGTATTTATCATTCTTCCTTGATATGTGCAAAGGTTTCTTTTCCCAATATTTACTAAACAATAGAAGATAATATGAATATTTAAAATGATCAATAATATCATCAATAAACGTTTTCATTTAAACAATCTTCTGTCAATATTGAAATAATGCATTGATGGTGGATATTATTGATTAATATAAAGCACAAAGGTATAATTTCACATCTAATATTCAATTGTAAAAACCTTAAAAATGTGTCCAAAGGATGTGGAGCGATGAGCCACTCGAGAACTTTCTTCCCTTCATCTTTGCTATCAGAACAAACATCGAATTCTTCATCAGACGCTTCTAATTCCGATTCGTCATTTTCTATTTCTAATTTATTTTTCTTGTTGAGAAAATCTGGTAAAACTTCTTCTTTTCTCTTCAGCTTTTTATTTTTATGAACGCCATTTACGTTCAACATAGGTTCTTCTTCTTTCAATTGAGAATCGTCAGAAACTTTGACTTCCTTTTTTTTAGTTGCTACGACTTTCTCGATGTTTTTCGGCTCAATTTTTTCAATATTATCGTTAATTTTGCATCCAACAACATTTTCTATGTCACTTAGAGATATTTCTTTGACTTTTTCATTTTTCTTTTTCTTAGATTTAGCGTTTTTTGCTTTCTTTTTGATTAGCATGGAAAACGCTGAAACTTCATTCTCTTCAGTATCCACTTTCTTCACTTTACCGCGATTAGATTTTCTCGGCATTTTTGACTTTAGACAAGACTGAAAAGAATAATAAATACGTTTACATGAAAATAAAATTAAGAAATCAAGATTAATATTTAAAGATACGCGTAATTTGTGTAAAAAAAACAATAAAACACATAAAAACTCACTAACGTTGAAAAACAGCCGGATAAACTGTACTTAACCTCAATGTTTTAACGTCAAACGTCACATGGAGCAACAGTGTTGCCACTCTGCCAAAAGTATTGCTATTACACAAAATAAATCCAAACGTTTTTTTCTACACCGACTAATATCATTTCATTTTTTTGAAGAGCTGGTCAAAATAATCAAAACAAAAATCGAAAATATTCTTTGCACAAACCTTAGTTATTTTCGAGTCAGTGAGATTTTTTTTCGTTGTTATTATTCTTCTTTGTATACAAATTTAATAAAAATTTTGTGAAGAGTAATTTAAATCTCCTAAATGTCAACGCTATTTATAAAAAAATATCATATTTCAGCTACAATTTTGAATTACATTTCATATTCTGATATCAAACGTGTGACAAAGATGTTGAAATTTAATTTAAAAGAAAATTCTGCTATCGGTTAACCTATTACAATTTATTATACACAATTTACAAAGCATAAAAACATCTGATCTAATACAAATATTCATTTACATACTATTATATTTTACCATCAGTGCAAACAATGTTAAGTGAAATCGATTCACAGAAAAAATTGAAAATCCATTGAACAAACACGTATATTAGCTTAAGCTTTACTTTTCATTATTAGAATAAATGAAAAAAGCAATTTTTCAACGTTTGCACAAACGACGCCGCAATATTAACGAATCGTCAACACCACCGTTTCTCAAATATTAATTTCAAAACATTTTTTTTCGACATCTATCATTATCCCTAATTGATGAAAAAATGATTCGAATTCTATGCAAACTAAATAAAGAAAGTAAAAATTTGATTACTTTTATGTAAATTAACAAATAAAATGAGAAACACTGATGATCACAACCCGAATATCCTATCAAATATTGATACTGAGCCTTCAATCAGAAATCGTTCATCAATTTCAGTTATCTTTAAATATCCATGCATTTTAAATCGAAATTCCTACAAAACGAAAAAAAAATTGATACTCTCAAAATTAAAGCACATTCAAATTTTCCGAGTTTTTATATGAATTTCCTTTATTTTGTCTCTCTTTCAATGTCGATCCTTTCATTAGAGTTTTCACGTGTTCAATTCTCCCAGATCCTTTGTCCTGTAAAGAAGATCATTAGAATCCCGGACTTGAGAAAGTCCGATTGAAAATCTTTTATATATGTATATGTACATATTTTAATATAAAAGATTTGAAAACTAAGGACTCCTTCTCACGGAAATCTTCAATTTCATCCAAGCATCGACATAACTATGCTTTGAATGTCTTTTTCTATTGTTAATAAGTTTTTTTCCAGATTTCGTAAATGCAATGAAATAAGTATTCATTTCGACATATGATACATACAAATATGTTCAAATTCCTATTTTTATCAAATTACTCAATTTATCAATTACCTTAAAATTAAGAAGCAACTGTACTAAGACTAGAATGTAATAATGAATACACGAAAGATGGTACTAAAATCGATCAAATTCAATCAATTAGGTATCCATTTTTAGGAGCTGTTTTGGAAATTGATAAATTTACTATTATTTTAATCAAATATTGAACAAAAACATATCAATTAAGAAAAACGACGAGAATTTTACACGACTCAAACTCAACATTGAATCCCAATGCGGCGTACACAAACATTTTATAACTCTACGTTATAATACAATATATTTATTAAATAATTGACATATTTTAAACAAACATTTGCAATCAAATACGACCCATAGTTTGAAACTCCCAACATTAGACCTTCATTTAGAATTTAGGAACTCTCGCAGAATCGAAAGCCTTATAGAGTTCCAAAGCGACCTTAAATTCTAGGAAATGTCGATGGTCTTCCAGGAGCCAATGGCACTCCTCGAGGTCAGGAATTTTCAAATCTTAGCCCGAGGGCGTCATACCAGAAAATTGGCGAAGGGAAAACTCCTCAGCGCAGTCGGCAACTTTGGAAAATTTCGATTTTTACGGCGTCCCCGAGGACGTGTGTTAAAACGGTTGATTGACTCCGGTTTTATGTCGAATAGTTTTATGTGAAATGATTTTGCGCTATGGTTGCGAGTTTTTGAAGGTTGGTTCATATCTATAGGAAAATCGGTAGATTCGTGTAAAGGAAAACTATCGGTGTGATGCTAGATGGGATAGGTTAAGTTAGATTATGTTAGGTTTTTTGCCAGATTAGGTTTTATTCGGTTATTTTGTGTTTTAAGTTAGTTTAGATTTAATCAAGTGTCGTATTGATATTCTAAATAGTTATTTAAAAATCTATTGATCAAAATTCCATATATCTAATATTAAGACAGGAGACATGTTTAGCTGAAAGTAACGAACAATTGTTTCAGTAAACATAAACATACGTATGTTCGTATTTAAAAATATTAAATAACCTAAGGGTTTAAAAATCAAATATTCTAATAAATAGATAACTGCACATAATAAAAACATAGGAATATTAAATTATATGACAATTTGTTAAATTTGACGAGTTTTTCAATTTCCATTTTCTTTTCAATGTTCCTGTTTCTCTGAATCAATATTAAGTATGTACATATCTACAATGTTTAATTTTAAACAACTCATTATTAAATAGAAAGTAAATAACATAGAAAAACTAAGCTCAAATAAAATTTTCCGATCGATCCCCAAAGTTCCAGCCAAAATCAAATTGATCAATTATCCTCAGATTATCCGACAAAACTTTAGTTCGATGCACCATTTCAGTGAATCTCAACATTTTTCACACCTCAAACATTCAACCAAACCTTTTCATAAAATTCAAACCTTAAGATCATCCCATCACAAAATACCCTTCGTAAGAAAATCGCTTCCTTCATAAGGACGACTTCCGTTCCCGGATCCCGGTGCAATTTCCACGCACAATTAAAATTTAAAGCTGATCCCTCTCAACCCTCAAGTCTTCGTCTTCGGCAGCATCAGCATCATCATCATCATCAGGCTGGCACGTTCTAGGGATATTCGATTTCGACGAGGAAACGGACCAGATAAGCCGGAAACTCTCGGAAAACTCGGAACGAAGCTTTTCTTAATTTCCCCGAGGTATCCTCGTTTTCCCGAAGGCCCTCGTGTTTAAAGGACCTAGACTTTTTAAAGGGTGGTTAAAAATTATGCCTCGCTTTTCTTTTTCGGGTCGTTCATGTAAATATTTGCGGATTTCTGTACGAATGAGTTTTTCCGGACTCGATACGGAAATTTCGTCCGCGAGGAATTGAAACGTTGTAATATTTATGCGAAAGTTTTATGTTTGAAATATTTGCAATTTGTGACGATACGAAAATTTTGAATCCCTTAAGGCGGAGAGTTTTCTTCGAATGTTTGAATGTGCAGGTTTTTCTTTTATAAATAAAATGATTTCAAAGAAAACAACTGTAATTGAACTGAAAAATGTTTAAATTGAGATTTTTTTTCGATTTGCAATAGTGTAGCGGTGTAAAGCGTTTCCGACCAAGTTTCGGAAACTCTTCTAAAATAGAGGTTTTTTTTCAAATATTTATATTTTTTTTAAATTAAAATTATGAAAAGAAAACGTTTTTCGTAATTATATCGAATTCTGTCAATTTCGATGATCAAAAGCGAAGTTAATTAAACCACAAGTCAAAGTAATTAACGGCGCGGTTAATGCGTCAAACGTTTCATCTTCGAAATCTGCAATATCGAGAATCGTACATAATGTAAGTATTTGTACATTTCACCGCAGAATTAATCGAAGATTTGACAGTCTTCTGACGTCACTGTCAGAATTATATGTGCTGTGATTATACGTCCTCAATATGTAAGGACAGTCCTTAAATCTAAATTTAATTATTTTCTAAAATTTTCATTTTTTCAAATGAAACCTTGATGCAAAATTCAAAATAAAATAGTTGTGTTATGAGGATTTTGATTTAAATCTTACTTTTTATATTAGAAAATAGGCACTGTATGGTTTTACATTAATAAAAATAGGATGTGGACTCATATTATGACATGTAAAATGTATATGGATGATATGAACTCTCATCGACTGAAAGTATTAAGTTATGTATACTTGCACTGAGTGTAAATACAAGGTTATATACACTCATAGTGAGTGCAAATGCTGGACTATATAAACACGATGTATAGTTAAGTTTATTTGCACTTGGTGCCATTTCACATATACACACCCATATAACATTTTTTTCTTTTCTGTATGATATATTCTAGAATATCCTTTAATTTCTCCTAAAAAAATATGATCAATATACTCATATCTGTAACATTTGAAAAGGTCGTGTCTTTCTAGAAATTCTCCAGGTCGAAATCCGTTTTCGGAACTCGGTAATCGAATAAAAATGTTGAGTTTCTTCGGCGCCGTAAAGTGTTAAACACGAATTAAGACGTCGAAGTTTACTGGAACGTGTTTTAATTAATTTCGGCGAACTTTGCACGAACGTGTATGGTGCCGTTTGAAAGTTTCACTTTATGCGCGTTTTATATGTGCTTCTTGTATGAGAAATTAAAATTATATGTGTGTTGCTATAAGTTTCGGTTGCACATCCGAGAAGAGTTGCTGTTTTAAGCCATATTTTACCGGAGTTATGTTAAAATTAATTTAATTTAACAAAATGTTGATAATTTTCATGAAAAGCGTCGAAACGATACCGAATAGTGATAATCCTTTAATTTCATAATAGGATTATATTTTGTGTTATAGAAATAAGTTGATTCAAACAATATTCGATTCATTGACAAATTTATAATTCAGTTGGATTTAATTATTTAAAAAATAATTTGAAATTACGTTCACGTGTTTTCATTTATTTTTTCAGATCGCGATTTTGTTTTCAATGTGTCATCGGTATTTTTTCTGCTATTTTAAAATCGGAAGGATTTCGTGTTATTTTATCTGAATATTCTCTCTAATTCGCATAATCAAAGACAAATTTAATAAAATTGTGTGTTATACATAAATATCAGAACTAAAGTGATATAGAAAAGTATCAAATAAGTGATATCAGTGTCTCCATGAAAAATCAATGCAATTTTTCAATTGTGCAAATACATTTTGTGGAAATTTACAATTCAGCTTTAAAACGAGAGCTTCGGTAGATTTTTTGAGTTAAAAGTATGTGATTTTTTTCTTCAACAGTTATTAATTTCAATTAATTTTTTTTTCGAAAACAAACGACAAACACATTTTCATATCGAATTTTCTCGATACATATTATATTCGGATAATTCATATTAACATTTTCAAATTAGAATCGTTAAATTAACTTCTAACACACGTTCGATGTTCGTTTTCTTCAAATTGCATGAAAATAATCTGAAACTTGCTATTGTATAAACAATATACGAAACAACGATAGCCTAAATATTTAACATTGAAAAAGTACCAAAAAAATCCGAACATCCGATAGACAGACAGACTTAAAAATCTTATTAAAAAAAACTTTTCATTACGATGACAAAAATAATCTGGCGAAGATAAAGAAAGCTGACAAACAGACTTCGCTCAAGCGCCGCGAAGCCTTAAAGCAAAAGAGCCAAGTTTTTATTCGCAAGTATGTTAAACTTCGCTTTTGAATCGCAAACTTTCGGATTCTTCACGAAAGACACGACGTTTTCACCGCAAATCTTCGCCAAAGTTTAAGCCCGCGTAAATTTCTAAATTCAAATGTTATTCGCACCGACGAATTCCGTCTGCGTTCGTAAATCTCCTTCGAACGTTCACGGTCCGGTCGTAAAACTCGAAATTTAATTCAACACCCAAACGAATTTTCTTATGTTGAAATCTTGTTTTGGATATGAATTGAGGTTTTGGATTGTTTGTGAAAGTCAAAAATGCATGACGTCTGAACGAGGCCTTAGGAATTATAAAGATCTGATTGAGAGTCCAAATATTTCGATAGTATCTTTAGCTTGTGTCATTTTTTTCTTGATCTTATTATCAACTAATTGCTAACATAAGATAAATTGCGTATAAATCTTTCATAATACATGATTATATTAGTAATTAATTAAAATAATAGATGTCAAATTTTATGAGAAAAAAATGGTTAAATCTATCAAAATGCAGCCTTAAAAAAATGATGAAATTAAGCAGGTTTTTCATATCAAATTGATTAATTTTCTTTTCTAGATGAGTATTTTTTAATTTAAGATCAATTGTATGTATTTTTTAAAGAAAATAATTGATGTTAATTAAAAAAATATTTAACGTCAAATAGAATATGTTTGATTACGAGCCGATCTTTGGTGATACACTTGCATTATTTTCTGTAAAATACTATAAAAACTGTCAAACTCTATAGAAAAACAAACGTTAACTCTAAATAAGTGAAAAGATCGGCCTTTTTTTATTATTATTTGAATCGAAAATTTTGTATCTATATGGGATTTAAGATAGAATATAGAACATATTTAGATATTCAAGTATATTTTAATTATTCGGAAAGATGTTGAGAGCCTTGGAATCTTGGAGCATACGTCTTCGGAAAAGTTGCTAGATTTTCTTCGTCGGTGTAAATTTTTATATCCGGTTTTCGTCGAAGTTCACCGGTCGTAGTCCGGACATGAATTATTAACGAGGCAAAACTATCGGAACTCGCAACGGGGAATTCTTCGCAATAAAATATTCAAACGGAATCCTGAGCCCATCTTGTCATCTCGACAATACGTCTAAAATAGGGATACGAGGGATAAGTGTGTGATAAATACTCCTATAACGCGGTTTCGTAGAACGGGTTTCGTCTTTAATTACTAGTGAGCTCTCGTTGAATTTTAAGTTTAGTTTTGTCATCGGTAAGTTGCGCGGGATGGTGTTTTTTCAGGGTGGTTATCTTTTGAATGAAATGACGAGTGAAAAGGCCGAGGAGTACAAGTGATTTCGAAAAAAGCGCGTTCAAAGTTGATCATATACCTACATGTATTAGAAGGAGGTTGACTGATTTGATGATACATTAAGGCACACGTTCCGAATTCGTTTATATCCTTTTGTCACCAAATAAATGAGCGTACATAGAAGTGATTCCTGTACATAGCTCAGTTTCGGCATAATGTCACTTGTACCCCTTAGCTTTTTCAGCCGTCAAATAAAATCCGTGCTATATAAGTGTCATTCTACTAAGATCATTCTATTGAATCGTTTTAGCACTTATGCTAGTTAACTTGCAGTTTATTTTATATCTAAAGTTTGACATTTCTAAAAGATAAAAACTCTTTATTTCTAAAAATTCTTAAAATTTCACAAATAAAAAACCTGTTAACCGACAAATCGAACAATTCTACGAAAAAGACATGATGAACCCAAGACACGACGAAAACGGGACTGTCCCGGCAAATACGGGACGTATAGTAAATAAACTGTTCTTAAATGGATATATAGACTAGTTTATTTCTTTTTGAATGTATTTTGAGTATATTCAGCCTATCTGTCTGTCTGTCTGTGAAATATTCCAGATTTTTCGCCGCAGAAGCCGTAAATTATCTCGTGGTCAAATCTTCGTGACGTGCTCCCGTGAAATATGTGTTTTTTCGCGTTTCCAATATTTATATCTATGCGTCGAACGTTCGATCGATGCTCATGAAAAATGTGTTTTGGCAAATGCGATAATTTAAATTTTCATATTTGAATTCGAAATTCATATCGATGAAAACTAAAATACGTATTTTACGATACACATTTCGAAATGCATCTAAATTTAGACTATGACAATGATGCTTAAGTCGAGCACGTATCGTCCTAAAGCTCGCATTTCGAAGTGTTTCTAATCAATATGAACTAGAGCAATTCTGAACCTAGGTAGTTCTATATATTTTAAAGCATGTTAATACAGATTTTTTATACGAAATATTCTCAAGCAAATATTTCTTAAGATTTTATGATCATTAAAAATTTCATTGCATTAGTGAATAGATCAAAATTGTATAATCGACTAGAACTTGATCAAAATCTGATGGATAGTTTAAGAGAATATAAAATACACATACACAAGTTTTTTTTTATAAATAAAACACGCAGACAAATAATATTAAAATCAATACGTTTAACACGATATCACGTATGACGTATTTATTTTCGAACGCTTCTCTATCGACTCGAGTTTTTTCGGAAAATAACCCGGAAAAACATCATTTTGCCAAAAAAAAAAATGCAATTTTGGAAAAAAGAAGAAGAAGAAGATGGCTAAAAATCCTCATTGCATGCAAGGGTGGCACGTGTGCGTAATATTTCGAGTCAGAGTACGGTTTAACTAGGGTGACCATATTTCTCACGACCCGAAAACGGGACATTCCGAAATTTTTTTCTACCCCCTTTAAATATGAAGTATTTTTTCTCGATTCACTAAAACACTTGAGTAATTAAAATAAATTCGTGATAGCGATAGCGATGTAAATAAACAAAATGGTACAAATTAACCAAAAAAAAACGGGACTGTCCCGTCGGAAACGGGACGTTTGGTCACCTTAGGCTTAACCCGTTCGGCGCCGTCGCCAAGCTTGTTAATCTATTTAACGACCGATCATTATGACCGTGAATGGCGACGTTTAGAACATTCAACAAATAAATTGAGCTTGAAAAATATGCTTCTTTGCAGCGTTTATTTGTTTGATTTTGACGTTGAAAATTACAATATTTAAGGATTGTTTTGTTTTATTTCTTAATCTCCTTTAGTGAAAATATTTGTATGTTTTATGTTATAAAATTTGTATTTATATTGATCAATAACTAATATGAAATTCAGTTTTTTTTCGTAGTTGGTATGAATATGTATGTATGTTTTCTCGACGATCTCTTAAATGGTCAATCATAATTCAATGAAAGTTTTCAGATCTGTTTGCACATTTGAGAAAGTTTTTGCATCGTTACATTCAATTTATTTTACACAAATAGCTAAAATCCGTTTATTTTTCTATAATTTCAATATTTTCACATTCAATGGCTTATCGTCTAAATGACTTCAATATTTTGATTATTTTTTTAAACATGCTTACTAGAGTAGTTAAATTCAAATTTCTTAAAAGTCTTCAGATCCAATATGAATATCCTCATCTTACTTATGGATATGTCCCTTATCCATTCCGTATAGTTTGCAAATGGACAACGGGAATAAATCCCAATGTCCACTGTTGAGCAGAACGGAATCGATTAGGAACATAGCGTATATCTGTGTCCCTAGTCCGTTCCGTACCTCTCGCAAATGGACGACGGGAATAAGTCCCAATGTCCACTGTTGAGCGGAACGGAATGGATTAGGAGCATAGCGTATATCTGTGTCCCCAGTCTCTCGCAAATGGACAGCGGTGATTAAATTACAAAAAAATGTTTTAGAAAATATATTTTATTACAAATACTCAAAATCCACAGACTCTCGAGCTAATCCGAGTATCATCAGAAGCTACCACATATAAAAAAACGAAGCAGAAAACAAGCGTTCATAGGACACACGAGTCGTGCAGAGAGCAAAGGGGGGGTGTGTGGGGGGCACTGCAGAGGGGCGGGGGCGTAGGGCTGCGCCCCGGGGCCAGTGATGCTGCGGCCGCCGTTGCGGGCGCGGGCCTCGCTAAGGACGCGCGCGAATCGCCCCTCCCCTATAACGACTGACATCGCGCCACTCCCCCCCTACAACGAATCACAGGTTCACTTCTATTTTAATTTATTTTTTTTTATGAAAAAATTTTTTTTTTTTTTTGATACTTTTTACGAGTGTTTTTATTCGACGAAATTAATTTTAATTTAAACATTGTATCAATTAAATTATTAAAATTAAAAAAAATAGTTATTTAATTGATAGATTTTATGCTTTTTACAAAAAAAATGTATAAAAATGAGAAAAATTTTTTGAATCCTTAAAGAAACTTGATGGTTCGGTTAAGTTAGGTTGGGTTGAATTTCAGATCAAATTGGTTCTGGTTTTTGTTTAATTTAATTTTTTTTTTAAATTAAATCGTGTTTTATGTAGATGCTTAAAGTTTTATCGTTTTTCTTGCTGATTAAATATTTTAGAAGTGTTGCATTGACTTATTTTTTTATTTCTAAATAAATTCAAATTTAATATATTTAATAATTAATATGATTTTCATGAAAATATATAAGTACCTACTTAATTATTCTGTCTTAATCGAATAATTTCATGAAAAATACTTTATCAGTTCACAACTGTCGATTTGTGATTGATTACTCTCTTCCAATTTCTAAACTTTTATCAACTTGAATGAAGCAAAAGCAATCTAAATATATTTAAAGTTGAAAATTGAAAATTGACTAGATACGAAAATACATAATATTTCGCAATACGAAAAAATACTTGTCATCAGTTCATAAAACTACGATAGAGATACTTTCAAATGTCAAAACTCACCGTCAGATAAATTGTAAAAGTTAGTTTGGCTTAGCAAAGAGTGACAGATTTTGATTTGGGTTTACCGAAATTAGTTAATTTTGACCTTTCTAATTCTAGTTGTTTTATAGTTTTTAATGATATTCTATAGAACTAATATTAAAAAGCTTTAAGCTAACTGAAATAATTAACTCTTCGATTTAATTTAATGACAATTTTAATTCGAATACAATATCGTCATATTTTATATTTTGATGAACCTTAGACTAATACATACGTATATAATATTGTATTTTTAATATCATTGATTATATTTCAACATAATATTTGATTAATTTTAATCGAAACTCACTCAACCACGAACCCATTATATTCATAGAACCTTAATATATTCAAATCCAATATAACACATCGAATTATCTAAACATAGAAACGTTTCACCTTCGACAGATTAATTAACTCCGATCTTCATTAAATTTCACGGTTAATTAAAACGATCTTGATACGAATTCAGTTGAACATTCTACAACCCAATATTATCCACCAAAGCCTAGTGTGGACAAGGGATAGAGAAAATGCAGGGTCGGACAAGGAACCATCGATTATACTTTATTAAGACTTGGTTTACCTCGAGTAACCGATTTTGATAAAACTTTGTTAAATTATAATATAATGTATCGAAATGCAATTTTCAACGATTCACTAGAAATCTAGAGTCAAAGTTCAGTATTCATACTACTATATTTCAGTATTAGTAAATACTCTTATTTTATCAGTACAAGAGTGTATCATTATTATAAAATTTGCATTTCTATTTCTATTAAATCATGGAAAATTGCACTGTTGTTCATTTAAACCTTATGCTAAATTTTTGCCGAGTTTCGTTAAATCGATAACTTGAGGTACACGAAAATTCCTTGTAAGATGTGTATATAGGATCTACATATGTTGAGGATCTATGGATCGTGAATTAATCCTCTATATTGGCTAATTAATTGTGGTTAACATAGAGAAGGGATTGGTGTGAAATTTACGCACTGATAAAGGATTAACCATTGTCATTATAATGGTTAATAAATTTTGAGAAATCTCGTGAAATTTTCTTTAACGTAAGGGTTGTTTGAATGGTTTTGTATTTGAAACCTTAGAACAAATTAATAAATTATAATTCAATGATATATTGGAAGGCAGTTCTTTCTTTAAATTTTAATATTGAATAAAAAGAATATGATGTTTTTGAGAAAATTCCAGAGTAACGATAAGGAAAAACAAGTTATGAATTACTGATCTATAGAAGTTACTTATTATAAAAGCTTTACTATGAAGTGATTTTTATAAAATTTCATCATAAATTACTTTATTATTGATTATTATAAATAAACTTATACTACGAACGAGATTCGCAAAGTCTCCCCTTATGCAGAAATATTAATTCGGGCAAAAGACAAAACACGACCGAAACTTTTCCAATAGATACCCCCCAGGAGAAAGAACTAAAGCCAGAGGTCGCCAACCTTTTAATCAAATCTTTTTATGTGGAAACGTCTCTATATATCTGTGTGTCCATTCGCGTGCTCCTTTTGTTAATGAAATTCGACTGAGGGGAAACACACCGGGTCATAAAGAGTCCTTTGTTTTCGGCGAACATTAGCCAAATTCCACGATGAAAAAAAAAATGGCCGAAAAATGGCGTCGTGTTGTTGCCATGCGAAGAGACGGCGAAGTTAAAAAGCGCACAATATTCTGACGATTTATCAAAAGCCACTGCGACAAAGACGTATACGCCATTGTCGCTTTCTAAATGCTGATGCTTTATTTCCACTTGCCGGCTGTGAGGGGAGAGTCGTGTGGCTGGGTGGTGTTTTAATTTAATTAATTTAGCAGGGTAATATAAGGTCCGATTTTTTATAAAATGTGTCTCTTGTATATGAAAATAATCTCATACTTCGTATTAAAATTTGAATTTTGCCTACGAAACAGTTTTTTTTTTTTAAGATTTTCTAACGAATTTTTTTCGATAGTTCAGTTATATTTCAAAAAAATATCAAATAAGTAGTTGACTTCTAGAATTAAATTTGTATTTCTTAGTTTCGTTGTTTTTTTTAAATGTATCTATAAATAATCTATAATTTCTCTAATTCAAAACCTTTTAAATTTCAAAAATATTTCATTTTCGGGATTATTACAAAATTCCAACGAAATGACAGAAGGAATTGAACTTAATTAATTTTAATCGTAATAAGAGTTATGACATATTTAAAATATCTATTATTTTTCACATTTCGATAAATTTGAGAGGGTTTGGTTCAATAAAATTTTAATATTAAATGTGGCGCCCGTAGTTTTGCCTAGTTTTACTGGTACCCAACTAGACCGGCCTAACAAGCTGATATAGAGTTGGAGTGCAGTTAAAAGGCGGGATGGTGGGCTTGCCTCGTAATGTCTAATTTCTCGGATTATTATTTTTTCATTCAAAACAGTAATTCGTATACATTAATAAAATAATTCTGCTTTAAATTTTTTGATAATTTATCGCAAAACAATTAAAAAACAAATATTAATTTAACAAAAAAAAAAAACTATCACCAGCAACAACACTCTCCCCAATCACTATTCAACTACCATCTTTGCGTTCGTTCGAAGGCTTAACTGTCTCCGTCTCGATTGTTTCGAACGATGCAATTTTCCGCGGCCATGTTGGAAAATTTAAATTTTCTGAAAATCCCTGAGGCATCCTCGAATTTTGAAATTTCGAAACGTCGTTTTTACGACACAGCCAAGACTAATTAGGAAAAGTTCACTCATAACAACACAGATTTATAACGATATCCGAAAACTTATTCTGACACTGTAGGCTGCATTCACACTTGAATCTAAAGATTGACCCATTTATATTAAACCAAATTTATCATTTATCATTTTCTATTCAATTGGCATTTCGGTACAAATAAATGATTGTGTAGGAAATTATTAAAAGTTTATATATTTTTTAATTTGGCTCAAGTGTGAATGCTGCTTTAATTTGATATGTGTTCTTCGAATTCGCTCATTTAATTAATGTTCGTCCGTTCTTTGATGTTCTTCATATATTTTCGCAGAGAAAAATCTGTCATTTTTTTCTATATTTATATGTAAATTGAACGCGAAAGTTTCCATGGAAAAGTTCACATTTTTTTTTTAATGTAAGGATTCTGAATTTCGTGTTCACTTTTAATTCGGTCGGGAAAACTTTGAAATTAGATTTGACGTACTGTTTGAATAAAAAAGCAATTTTGAATTGTATTTCATGAAAATTAAGATACGTTCTTAAATTACTCAAATAGAGTTATTTTTGACTGAAAATTAAATTAATATGTTTTCTTTGAAATATTTTACTTATATTTTAAGATTAATTTATTTGAATATTGCGATTAAATTTAAAAAATAAAAAGTAATGTTCATATAATTACTTAATATTGATATCAGACACTTCATAAACTTTAAAAATGTTGTATTTTTTTATGAAATCATTCAAAATGTTGATTCAAAGAACAATAATATGAACAGTACTCTTCATTCGTTCAAATGTAAATGAAAGTACAATCCCACTTATTGTTAGAGAAATTGAATACATATCGGATTCACGGAATGATTCTAAAATTAATTCGATTAGTGTATAAGTGACTTTTTTAAGTACATACACAAAATTCAAACGATTCAAGACAAAAAAAAAAAACATTATCTCTCTCGTTTCGCCCAAAATCGAAAATCAAACGCCAACCTAACCTAATAGACATTCTCTTCGATTTCAAACACTGTAATTCCATCCGCTCGATTCCCTCGTTAAACAAATACACATTATAACGACTCGACGTCGTCGTCGAACGAGAAAAAAATCCCCGACGAAAAAAAATCCCCGACGACGAGGAAAAAAAAAAGCCCAGTATAAATAAAAAAGCTCTCCGGAAATTTCAAATTTAATTCCCGCCGCGGATACGGCAATAAAAGCCTCCTTTCCTTTTGTTTCCTCGAACCGGTCCGAATAAGCAAACACATTCGCGAATATAAACTGTATATAAAACTCCCATCTTTATTACGTTCGGGTATGAAATATTAAAATCGAGATTGTCGTTTGTATTGGGCTTATCGGTGTTCGAGCATCTAATTTGTACGGGACACATTGAAATATAAAAGCGACACCGATTCGAATTTTCTGTACAAATTTGAATATAATATCACGACTGAAAAGGTTAAGGGATACAAGTGAATTCGTAGTGATTTAGAGAAAAGCGCACTTAAATTTGATCATGTATTAGGAGGAGGTCAAGTGGTTTGATGAAATGTCTCTGTACAGGTTTCATGTTTATATCCTTTTTCCACCAAATATATGAGCTAAAATAGAATCGATTCATGTACATAACCCAATTTTGGCTAAATTGTCACTTGTACCCTTTGGATTTTTCAGTCGTCATATGTAATATCAATAAGGAGTTATTTTGTTTTGGAAATCGGTAATAAATCTCATGGTTGATATATTGCTAATTTGTTTTATTATGACGATTTTTATTTCACTAGAAAACTAGAATTAATAATCAATTATTCAAATATAGGACTTTAACGTGTCACAAAGTTTGTTTAAAATTTAGTTTCTTTTCGAGTTGATGAGCTATTTTTTGACCGTATCATGCTTTTTTCTTCATCTTATAGCGTGTCGATAACTTTGAAACTTTTACTCGAATTTAGTCAAAAGTTTTCAATTTATTTGCACCAACTTTACTTTTGCTATATTCGTATAAAATATATAGAAATTTTTTAAGAATTTTAGATACAGAATTTCGGTAGAAAACTTCATTTTATTTTGTTTATTTGTGTATAAAATTATTCATATTGTTTACGCATAGAATAAAATCCTCAATTTTGGAACATTGCCATTGCATTTATATGCACATATTGGACCAACTTTAGAAAAATCACAAATATCATTTTATATATTCACACATAATATAAACAATGAGAATAATCTTAATATTTTTGCTTTTATTTGAGTCTAAACGCAATTTCAATTTATAAATCCAATTTGCAGCATAGTAGCGCTGCAAGATAAAAGGTTAACATAGAGTCGTTCTAAGCGATACGCGTAGGAAAAAATATATTCAGAATATATCAGCACACTCAGGCATGCTTTATATCCGAAAAAAATTCTAACCATTTAATAAAAATATGGTTAACATATGCAATAAACCCAAAAACGTTCCGCGAAAGCGGTAAATCTGCACACGAGTGAGGCACTCACAATATTAGGCAAAGATATGCGAAACACATTATTTTTTCCGGGATCTGCTCCTTCGCATTTTTTCATACACTCGACCAGAATAAACACGATATTTCAAAGAATGAAAACGGCTCGTTTCAGACATGAAAACAATATAAATCGCGAGCGAGTATGAGAGTTACGCGCTTCGTTGTAATTTATGTGAATTAAGCGCTGTATCAATTTCGAACGCTTTATCTTGTGAGATTTATTATATCGTGTGAGTTAAATTAAGTTTTTTTTTCCGATGCTTAGTTTAATTGGGAATCGGATTTTATGTGTATTTATTAAATGTTTGATAGGTTTACGTGTATTTTTTTCATTCATTATCGTCATCTTTGTCATTTAGCTATTCATATGTATTTAGACACAATTGATGACCGATATAAAAAATTGCATTTTCATGAAAACAATCTAATTTTGAATATAATTTAGATCATTTTATAAAAATAAAAATATGTATGATGACTGAACTTCTGAACTGAACTGAATATGTTGAGTTAAGTACAGAAAATGGTTCTACAACTATGTATATGATACAGAACCATTTTCTGTGCTTAACTCAATATCGATAAAAAAAGTCACTTATGCCCTTTGTGAAATTCCGTCTTATATATGTTGAGTATAGAAAGTTGTGCTTTAGGTAATCGTATTGCAGAAAGGAAAACTGCAATTCCAAATTCAAATTCTCATGTTAACTAGTTAGTAATATACTTGAATTAAACCGAATCTATAATGTAGCTCAACCTTACAGAATCTAGCTTAAAGTGAACAAACAACAAAAACCCAATAAAAAAAATCAAACTTAATTTAACCTAACCAAATCCATCGAAAGAAATACCAATTAGATAACAAACAAGCATTCCATTTTTTCCATAAACCCACACATTTTCAAACAAAAAAACACACCGAAAAGCTGCTCAATCATATCAAGTCAAATAAAAAACGCTATAGACACCCAGATGAAACTTTCCACAATAGTTTTCCCTTCGGCTTTCCCTCAGTTTTTCCCCAGTTTTCCACGAGAAGGAGGTCACGTCGTTTGCTCTGATGTTTATTACCGGTCGTCCTTAACGACCGCACTCCGCTAAACTTCCATTCGTATTAATATACCGAAAATGCTTTGCGATATGAACTTCCATTCCGTGCAATATAACCCAACGGGAAAACTGTTGTTTTTTTCCCTGCTTTGGCGGGAAAATTCCGACGACAAGTCCTCGGACGTGAAACATTATATTATCGGCCCGCGAGGCTTTTAGTGGAAACCTTATCAAAGCCATTAGTGGGTTTTTTTTTCTCGGATAGACTTTTGTTAATTTGTTTCCATGCGATAGTTTATTTTTAGATTTTATTTTGTGACTCGGAATCGCTCGATGATTTGTTGACTTTGAGATGATTTAGTATTTGTAATGGAAAACGAACGAAATTCAAAATATCTGTTCGAATTTGCAGAATAATATTGTATGTGTTGACCGTATTTAATGTTAATATGATGCATGAAAACCAAATTTTCATACTAAAAGACTTAAAAAGCTGTCAATTATAAAATTTAAAGATACAGAAACTTTTCCAAACGTGCACACAATAACTCAGAAAATTTTTATCACAATCGAATATGCGGATAAAGATAGAATTAGTAACTAACCTCAAACACACATAAATAAAAACTGACAATATATTCAATTTTCATAAGTAGAAAAATACGGATTCGTACTAGAGTTTTTCTCGTTTCTTTTAAAAGTATCAAAAAATATTTTTTTTATTCGTTTCTATTTTATTTTAAACACAATTTAATTTTCAAGCGCTATGACATTATTTGACGATGACATAAATGTGATGTGAAATAAGTGAAAAGTGTCATCGCATGATGAATGTATGAAGAGAAGAAGACAACTCGAGGACATTCATAAAAAGAAACATCATCTTTAATACTCCTCAGAATACAACATCATCCATCATGGCGGCAGGTACGTCCTTTTTATGTATTTTTCATTTAAAATAGTATAATTTTAATATAGCTTATTTATGAACGTATAAGGTAATTCCGGTATAGATGGCCAAATGAGAGATGATGGTTAGTGATCATTTTTTTTCAAAATTCGGATATATTTTAATCACTAAACATTCAACATGAGAGTAAAAATTAATAACTATTGCCAATTTTTGGAAAAAAATTGTCTGTCTATTAACTATTATCTATTAACTGTCTATCTTCTCTCATGTGGCCATCTATACCGGAATGATCTTTTAGTCTATTTATGAACACAATTCAGATATTTTTAAATATAAAATCGTACAAATACCCATTGATCTATCCGGGAAAAGTAGCACTCGATCCGAGTTTTTGAAGAATGAAAAAAAAGCAGCTTTTTAAAAACCGTTTTTGTGTAAAAGCACGATGATGTCACGAAAGCTAGGGGATGACAACTTGACACGTGTCATGGGGTCGAGCACCCATACACACCCTTTGCCACGTGAAATATTTTCCGAATAAAACGTACGACCTTTCCTGTATGAAATGTTTACTTTTTCAGACGACCCTCACACGTAATAGGTACGTTATCGAATTTCTGATGTATAATTTTCATGATGATTTTTTAATGAAAATTAATATTTTTTCACTTCTGTGTGAATTAACATTGCTTACTAACACATTTTTTTAAGTAGAATGAAATTTTCAATTGAATTGTACACAAGTGGTATTGATTGTGACACGTTTCTCTAATTTGTTAAATTTTATTTTTTTTATAAAATCGTTCTTTACGTCGATGGTAAAGTGCAATAAAGAGAATCTTTCCTTTCAAATACACATTTCAACATTAAATATATTTTTAACAAAATGAATAATTATAATTTTCTTCAGTCTGAATGCGTTTCAAATTATTCATTTATTGTTGTCTAATGTTTTAAAACCATCACAGAATCCTAAAAGGTTGTAATGATGATGTATGTATTAAAAACTCTCTATTTTATTCGATTCGTTTATAAGAATTTGAGCGACTGAATTCGATAACCTAGTCTAAAATTCAAGTATCAATATGTCAAAAGAAAAAGAAAATCCTAGAAGCACTCTGAATGAATCGATCGAATTTCATTCAATTATCTTTCTTCACAGAGCCAATTTAAATTTCCTTTCATGTGAGATAATCCAGTGTGAAGCCTACTTTATATTATACGTGCGTATTATACACATTCTTTTCCATATATGCTTATACAGATATCTTCACTTACAACGTAGCAATTTCAGCTAACACAAACTTTCGTTCAGAATTGACACGTTTTTTTTTTATTTCGTAGGAAACATGTCATTCTTTTTCGTAAATGGTAAAAAGCGTCAGATCGTGTGGAAAATGGAAATTCACCCTAAGGGGGCTTTCACATTAAATAATTTACTTTAATATAATAAAAATGTATTTTTAGTTCTTTCTAAAATTATTTTATCGAAAATTAAATTTATAAATAGTTCATCTTTCTATATTTGAATCTTTTAATATCGAATGATCGTCGAATCAAATTATTTCAAGTGGTTTTTGAAAAATTTTTGAACATGTGCGTTCCGAATATAAATCTTAAAGTAATTGCCATAAAACACGATTAATGCGACTTTCTTAAGTTTAGCCGAAGTTCGTCTATTCTTTGGAATTATTTTTCTTCATAAACTCTCTTAAACTTAATTACCGCGGATAAATTAGCGTTAGCTACAAAAACAGGTAAATTTTCGTAGAAAATAATATTTTATCTGCTAAATTAATCGTTTTCACTTTCGCGAAAAGCTTAAAAAATCATCTCATTTGAATAAAATATTTTACAATGAAAAAAAATAAGCATTAATTTAATTTATGTCTACTATTATATTAATAAGCTTCAAGTATGACTGCAAGTAAAGCAATGTTTTATTGTTAATTAGCAATTTAATCATCATTTAGGTATAGTTATTGATTCCATATTGTCGAGTTCATTATGTTCAAATTTCGACTTTCATTAGAATTACGTACAAAAAAATGAACATTTGTGAAAAATATGAGCATTAAAAAGGAAAACGTTTTCATTTACTTCAATAAATATAATTTTCAGTTGAAATATTTCATTCCATTACATTTCCTAATCGAAAAAAAATACAATATGTTAGAATGATAGGAAACATTTTTTTTTCATAATTTTCCATTCTAATAATTCAAATTTTTTTCTAGTTAAGAATTTTCAAAAAATATGATAAAACAAAAAAATATCGTCTAACAGATTAGACTAAAGAACCAATAGTTTTTCATTAAGCTATGAGAATACGGATCATTTAAAATCTTATGAAATAAACTTAAAAAGCAATAAAACCTCCAAATTAACACAGAATCAAATCATGTCTAAAATAAAACAACATTTAACAAAATCTGCTAAAACAACCGACATACGCTTATTTCGAGCGGAGCAGCGTTCACGTCTCATTTAACGCGCTTCGTTAAGTTCGTTCGAACGGAATACGTTCGCCCATTCGAATTTTCCAAGCCGTGACCTACACACGCTAAAAAGCACTGAATATAAAGGCTGTGTGGCATAGGTCAAAAGTCGGCGAGTTTTTCTCGCATTTTTCACAGGGAAAATCGAATAGAGCGGAGAGGTGCAAGCCACTTGTGCAATCCGGGAGCGAAACGAGAGCGAGCGACTAGCTCGTGGCCCAATTCCGAATTTTCCCTACTGAAAATTGTTGGAAGTTTATATGTTTAGTTTATTTTTTGTATTGTGGAATATAGGTACGTTATTTATATTTATTTTGGGTTTTTAAAATTTGATTTTAAAGCTTCAAATGTATGAGTTTTTAAAGAAAGATAATTGAAAGTCTTATGTCGTAGTTGTGTATGTATGTATGATTACCTATGTATGATTGAACTGATTTTGATATTTTAGGTTGTTTGATTTAAATTATGCAACTGTAAGACTTAATTCATTACGTTATTATAATAGTTCCATATAAAGTATGTTTTTTTTTAATCGATTAATCTACTTTATTGGAATTGTTCGTGAACATATGTATACTTTTCACAAATTTGGTAAATTTTCATTCACTTTTTTTGTAAAATCATTCCGAACTTTGTAACAAATTGCAACACTAAAAATCTAGCTCGTTTATTTTTTTCAATATATAAGAAACTACAGTCCTATTTAATGAATGTTGTACTGAAAAACTTATCATATTTATGAAAACTGTCCACAATTATTTCCGCTATCGTATAATATTCCACAATATATCATAGATTCGATTATTTGTTCTCCTATGACAGAAATTCTTTTCTATATACCTATAAACGTAACTAAACCAAATTCTATGTACTTGAGATCTAACTTAACTTATTGCTTTTGTTCTCATTGAAAGTAAGTCTTCTATTAATAAAATATTGAGCTTTCAAACGCACCATTCTCAAAAATTTGTAATATAAACTTGTCCCTATCAAGTTCTAGGGTCTTCATGAAATACATATATTATCAGTTATAAATAGATTCAAAACATTCGAACATTAAACCTAAATTTAATACCAATTACAAATTCCGACAAAACCGCAACACGAAACAAGGCAAGACGCATTTCCCGACATGCACCTAGAGTAACTCGAGCAATACAAACGGGCTCACATACATATAATACAACTCCACATAACCCAACCGGAAGCTGGTGCAATTCGAGAATTTAAAGTTTGCAAAGTTATTCGGTGTGTGGAACCGACTTTGTCCTATCTAACAGTTGCAGCGGGCCAATCTGTACAGAATGCACGAGTGTGCAACCGTGTCAAAATCGCCTTGCAAATGCAATTGTGCCCAAATGTATTTTTGGGTATTTTCATATTGAAATAAATTCAAAAATTAGTGAAATTCGAGCAAAAATGGGTTGAAATTGTGGAAAAATTAAACCCAAATCGATCTAAGTTTACTAATGAGGACGACTCTAGCACATTTTTATCTGTTCTTCGTTGAATTTGTTGAATAAGATCGTTTCATGTGTAATTTTTGTATTTTATACTAAAATAGATAATTTGTATTTAATTTCACTTTAATTTTGATTTAAAAAATAATATTTTACATTTAATGCGTGTTATTAAAGTAAAGATCTTTTCTTTCTATCTCGATATTTTTAAAAGGATAAATTCAATTAACTTAATTACCCATTAAGAAAAACTACACACTTACTACAAATTTTCTAACGAAAACGATCTTTATCTTTTTTTTTAAGCCGGAGCTTTAGCGAAATCCGTTTTTATTCGCAAAAAGAGAAATTCGTTTTTGAATCCAGAGAAATTCCTAATGGATTTCATCAATCCATCTGTCAAATTCATCATATTTTTTCAGGCGAGTATTAATTTTTCAAAATTTCAGACCCTGGCCATAACATTTATCAAAATTCACAAATTATCGTGAACGATTTATCAAATCACCGATAATTAAAAAAAATCGGCATCAACTTCGAATAACAATTTCTCACATAAATACATAAAGATAATAAAAACTAAAATACTTATACAAATGAAAAAAATATGACAAAGACTTATTACGAGTTGAATTTCAATTATATCATAAAATTACTATGAAAAATTGTTGAAATATCACAGTAAGAGAGCGTTACACTTGACACACAAACATTACACACATTCACAGATTAGTGCTATTATGATATTAGATTTTTTTTAATGACTTCTGTTTGTTCGTCTATTTAAAATTTTTGTATGTGCTGTTTTTTCACGAGTTGAAAATATCATTCATACATCACGTATGTGATACAATGATACATTTATTGAATAAAAAGTCGACATATTCTTAAAAGGTCCACTTGTACGAGTAAATTGTTACTGGTGCTAATAAAATTCGTAGAAGATAAAACAGTTTACAAAATTGCAACGAAAGAACGGTTAACTTAACGAGACATAACGATAACGGCGTCCATTCGTATAGCAATTTAACGGCCACAGAAAATCAAACGTACCGTAATAACCGGAAAAGCGTTTATTTAGAATCGGTCCTTCCTATATCTGAAATCATAGATTCAAATATAAATTCTATAAAAAAAATCTTTAAATATAATATTTCGCATATTCAAATTGCTTCATTTTACGTTTGAAGAAAATTTAATGCCGATCGTTTGCATTAATTTTATATATTCTGAATATCTTTATTAATACGTTTGTTGGAATTCAATTCGGGTTTCTTAGCTAGGTTCAAATTAAATTTAATAATTATCGTTTCGTGTTCATTAAGGAGGTCTCATTTTCGTATCAAAGGATTAGTTATTGTGGGATCGTCCTAATCTAAGTAATAGCAATAGTATTTTTTGTTACATTCATATCTATGAATTTTGATTTAAAAATATGTGGCTTAGCAAATAAATTTAGTTTTTCTCCATATATTGATAGTAAATATTAAAAATAATAATAAATATTTTCACTTTCATATTATTTCTTCATTGTTTATACATTTTCGTCGTATGTTTTGTAAACCGATATTTTCATAGCGTCTACGAAAGGAATCCTTTGAACTAAAACACAATAGTGGCTATCAGCGAAAAAATAAAGACCATAACATTGAAAGCTCCTCTATACTTGTTTTAACCTTCCTTTTGAAAGATAGAAGACCATCCTTATTTGTGAGAGCCTTGTTCGTTTACAGAGAACATTCCTTTTTTATGCTTTTTAACCGCTCGACAAAAGCTAGTCGTTAACTCTAACGTCTATCTCAGGTGGTTCGAAGTTTTTGTGACGTTTTAATTTCCTGATGAAAATTGAACTTTGTGAAATGATCGTATCTCATGTGGAAAATGATCATACTAATTTTCACATCTGTATCATCGATTTACTTGAGGGTAATTGATCAAAATGTACTAAAGCCACTTTCAATAAACGTATAGTTTTTATGCTCGAATATTTATAGTCAAATATATACAATTTAACTAAAATCATCATTAGAATAATTTTCATCGATTTTTATTTCAATTTTAATAAAAATCACTAATTTTTTTTTTTACTTTCCAATACATTTGACAAGAAAGGTCTTTTATATCTATAGCGTTTTATTATCTTTCGAATATAATAGAATAACACTAAACCTAATATTTTCCTACTTAGCCATATTCCTATCAGAGAATTTCCTTCGAACGACCTTCGCAAATGATTATACCCTTCTGAAAGACCCTGTACAATGCGTAGCTTGATCGTAAAGGACATATTTTCCACATTTGTCCTTTCGATTATCCGAAACGGTCCAGATATTTATTTCGTCCGTTTCCGATCTCGCATTAATTCCATTCGATCGTCTCTCGTACATACTTTATTCTCAGATAATATATTTTTAGCTTCAGATAAGGTGTCGAACGAACTCTAGATTTATTGCTTCGATTTCTTACAATTATAAATATAGTAGTTACTGTGACTCGGCATCGCTCGAGACTCTATTGACTCTTAGCTGATTGTAAAATGTTGTATATTAATATCTGTTAAAACATGTTAAATTATGTTTTGATTAATATATTTGCTACAAATTTTCATAAAACGTTCAAAATTCTATCAATTTTAAAATTTAGACTAATTTCTGGAAAGTATTGAGATGAGAAAAGAGGTAAAGGAACATACATACATTAATATTTATTAACATACAAAGATTCGATCATACAATAAAATTGTGTTTTTAAAAAAGCTTTCTGAAATATTATAGATTTTTTTTCATAATTTAAGTACATTTTTGTTAAGACTTCCTTTGATGTATGTTCGAACGTTCGCGATCCTTTTAAAATAATTGGCTTTAGTCACAAAGTAAAAATATCGTTTGATTCTCTTTTTAATCTTTGTTACTTTTTTTTCATTCGAAGGAAAAAATAATATTATATTTTTTGTAAAAAATCATTTTTAGTGCTTTTAGGAGAATGCAAGTACATATACAGTTTCCAATTCAGAACGAATATAAGAGGGATAATATTGGAAATGTCGACGACAGTACAGCTGAGCTTTCTGGCTTTTGACCAATATTGGAGAAATATGTATATTTTTTTCTGTAAAGATACAAAAAAAATGTGTTTGAACATAAAAAACCTCAATTTCTTAAGCGAAAACCATCGATCATCATGTTCGATGATTGGGGCAATCGATAACTTTAGGCTGATCCGATAATTGACTAGTAAATATTTGATATAAAAAAATGTATACAGAGTGATGCATAGATTGATTAAATTTTTTTCATTTTACTTTAAATTTTAAGCAAAAAAAATGATATTGTAATATTTAATACGAGTAGAGAGAATCACGTAATTCGATAAACGGAAGAGATGAAACGTTTTGCTCAATTTGCAATTCGAAGCGAGCCTAATTGAGCTAATGTCGAAAAATTCTAATTTTCCACGAAAAGAGAAAATTCCCGACGATTCGAATCTTCCATTTACACAAAACGGAGGCTTTTCGATGGACGTAATTCGATTACGAATTTTATCTCATAAAAAATGAATTCAAGCCGATAACTTTAACCTAACCTTTACCTGAAAGTTTCCGCCGATAGCGTCGAATATTTTATACATAATACGATGTTAATTCGCCAAGGTTTAAAGGGACACTTTTGAAAGTTAAAAATTAACGACTCGAGCATCGCTATAAATTCACGGCAACGAGACAGGCCTGTGTAAGCGGAAAATGTAGATATGAAAAATTTCGGAGTTGGATTGTTTGGGCGACAAATAATACGTGTTTTTCCACGAGTTTAATTTTTAGATAATTGTTTTCGGAGTTGTGGTTTTTATTATTGAAAAAAATCGGTGTAAATTCTTTTTTGATACGTGGAAAATTGTTAATTTGCATATTTTGATCAATCTATTTATATAGATTTTAATCATATGTATGACTGTGTGTACTCACTTTTTTCTTAAATCTTTGACCAGATTTTAATGAAACTTTTTAGAATCATATTTCGAATGCAATATTCCTAAAATTTTGTCATGTGCCCTTGTATTCTTCGATTCTTGTATTACAAAAAATATACAAAATTGTATGCATAATACAATCAGCTTAAAGTAAATAGAGTTTTAAGCAACGCTGGATTACAGCAGTTAGTATCTATAATATAATTATACTATCAAGCAGAAAAAGGTTGAGGAAATCGTGTGGAAAATTATATCTTAAATTAGACTAATTTTCATTAAATTTAACCGCAAAAAAATGAGAATATTCCAATGTATATTTTGCAGCTTATTCAAGTTATATATTCGAATATTTCGAATCGGGAATAGAACAGCTTATATCTCCTTATTGAATTGAATCAGAATTCATTGTTTTATTGTATAACATCTGAAATCTGAGTTTGTGTGTTTAATATCCGAAATAGTTCGGTAATCGCTTTGTAATCGATAAGCAAATTATTGTATACATTTCTCAGCAGTACTTATGTAAAGTACACATCGAATAATTTGAATATCTTTCGCAAAGAAAGTAAATTAAGTGTAACTTTTATTTTTGGCAAAGCTACTTTCACTTAGCTGAATAAGTTTTTTTTTCGCTTTTCGCATAATTTTCCTTAGCCACATTTTGATTAATGCGAGTTATTTCAAGGAAAAATATAAATACGTTTTGCTGAATTTCATTGGTTCGCTTGCTCGAAATGGAAAATCAAATATTTATTATTATACAAACTTTTGTTAGAAAAGTAAATCAATATTATATTTATTTGCCTTATTTTCTATTTATTTCGATAGAAAATTAACTTTGAGAAATTTTCGCACAGCTCAGTACAATTTCCACAAACATTGCTCGTGGAGGAAAAGTTCAATTAGTTAGACAAATAACTAAAACAAGAAACTGAAACACAACTAATATTTTTCAATTAACGTTGAAACTTTCTAAAGGTAGTCAACTTCAACCGAGCAAAGATTTATTTATACACTAAAAAAATGTAGTATAAATATTTTATCAACGGTTAATTTTCTTTCGAAAAAGAAAACTGAGTTCAAAGTTTGAAAACCACATTGAAAATTCACAGAATAAACGTGGAAACATTTGTTCCCATGTTTGAGAGAAATATGCATGTCAACACTGACAACAGTTGAAAGCAACAATCAGAGTTGGTTTCTGTCTAACGAAAGCCACATTCAGTAAAGGTGCAGCCTGACAAAATATACTAAATATTGACCATATTTCCGACTTTATTTTGAATATTCCTTAACAATTTTCAACAACTTAACTCGTACATGTATTTCGATTGAACGAATCATCGTTGGTATGGAGTGCTTATATCATGAATTTATTGTTGAATATTTTGTAAAAATATGGATTTTATCTGGCTGCGGCTTTAGCAAAACTGCAACACGGACAATCAAGGCACTCGTGCATAATGCTACCAAACTCAATTAGGTACTGAATGCTGTATACAGTTTTGGCCAAAGGACAACAAACGGGTTGTTCTCTTTGAAAATTAGACTCTGACTTCCTGCATCTGAGCCTAAGCAATTTCGTATTAAATTCCATTTTGTTACACTTCACGTTAATCATATTAAAAGCTCATTATATACGTTTTACATTATACGAAAGTATTAAAGGATTCGATTGAAGATAAAAAACATACTAATTGAATTTTATGTTGATTGTGCGAAGTGATTAAATAACTTTTAACTGGTATTGGATTTTCCCATTTTCCGACGTCTAGTTTTTACAGTTGTTTCTGATCAATTAGTGGTTTTTCATTTGAGAAAAAAGTAAATCTATATAGATACATTGTTTTAGGACTTGATTTTAAGCATAAACGACTGTATTTTAAAGGTCAGATACGCGTTCTAGTAACTCGCATTCTAGTCTCTAGAACTTATATTTTAGTTTCTAGAACTTGTATCTAACACCTGTATCGTGTATCTTAATTATCTGATACACTTCCTAAAACTTGCATTCTAGTCTCTAAAACTCTCATTTGAGTGTCTAGAACTTGCATTTAATACGTGTAACATGTATCTTAAGTATCTCATACACTTCTTGAAACTCGCATTCGAGTTTCTAGAATGTGCGTCTATGGACTACTTTATTACAAAGGCTTTATAGTCTGTAAACATACAATGCATACGTCACAAAAATATATAAAACACATGCAAATTAGCACTTTTATTATATTAGGCCGTCTGTATCTGAATTTCGTCGCAGAGAAATAGTCTCCAATTAAAACATTTTCTGTGAAAAGGGCCCAGAATGAAAAGGTGTGGTCGACTACTGGCACAGTGTGATGAAAGACCGCAATTTCTCTCGGTTTGGTCCGCATTGTGTACCTGCCAGAAGGCGTCATCTGTTCTATGGCCAGGGGTCGCAAACCGCACACGTGACCGTTCGTTACGTTACGTTTTTGCGTCGCGACGCCTTTTTCCGAACCCCACAACCTAATATAATACAACGCATAAAACAATTTACATGTATATATTTTTTTATTATTTTTAAAATTAGTCTTTTCATTTAACTAAAATTTTTGTTGTATTTTTTTCTATGGAGTTTAACGGCTATAATATCCCGTTTGCGAAATCATATAAAAAAATACGCTAAATGAGTCAACTAACACCTTCAATAAAAAAAAATCTGATTTTTGAGTATATTTTGAAATTTCACCTAATTTATGTCTGATCTTTCGATCATTAGTAACTCTACTCAAGTGTTGCTTAGCAACGAGTTGACGTTTCCTTTTCCTATAGAATTTTTAACACTAATGAAAATTCTACAATACGTTCAAATTCTATAAGAAGAAAATTTAATCATTTTGCTACTACGTTTTTGAATGAGATTTAGTTTATTTTTAAAATATACGGAAGAGCAATAATATGTTAAAGCAAAAAAGGTAACAGCTATATTCAAACGCTTCATATAGTCATGTATAAAAATAATGAGCTTAATACTTAATTATTATATATTATTATAACACATCTAGAATATATAGATTATTCATACAATAGTATATCTAGATACAAGAAATAAACTGAATAGTAAATACACATATCCGTCAAAGTGTCACACGTGCGAATAAAGCACAAAAGTCACACTTTTCCATAACGCTCTTTTCCGGATAAGACCAATAAACATTTCCGCGGAAAACAATCGCTTTTCCGTCTTTCCCTTTTCCATTTCGTTTTTTTTTCCATTCCGGATAAACATATAAATTTAACATTATCGATTCAGATAAGCCTCGGAGTTATTTACGAACGGAACGCGTGTCGATTTTAATTCTTCGCGTGTTACTTCACGCGTCTCTCGCGCATAAATCGTCGAGGAAATCTCGGGATTTTCCGAATTTTACCGGTTTTCCGGTAACCGGAAAAGGTTTCGGCGGCAAGAGAGATGTGTCTTCGAACAAAAGAGGCTTTTTGTCGTGGAAAAAGTGAAATGGAAATCGCTGCAGATGAGGATAATTGTCTGCATATGCGGGGTCAACGATCGAATTAAATCGGTACGTGGTAATTCACCTACAAAGCCTGCAGCCAACGTTTCACACCACAGGGTGATTGGGAAATGTTTTGGAAAATTCATATTTCATATCGGTTATGCGTGGAAAGTGTGATATTTTCATTTGTGTATATAATTTATACCTCTGATATTGTGAAAATGGGATTAATTGGGACAAGTTTTAATTGGAATCTATATTTCAGAATTTAACAGAAACATTGAAAATATTTGAATCATGTACTTTAATGTAGAAATTTAATAGGGCTATTCTGTGTGTATGTATGTGTGTCCATATAACGCTCCCAAACTGTATTCATATATCTATTCAACGGATTGATTGCTAGTGTAGAATAATATTCATATTAAATAACTATTTTTCATTTCTGTACTTATAGGTTAATTTGCGGCTGTCATTTATATTGAAAATGCATCAACTAGTATGAATTTTGTGCATTACAGTTTTCATATCAGATAACTTTCTTCAATATTTCTGTCAATATTTAAGAGTTGGCATCAGATGCATTTAAACCTAACTTTCTGAAAATAACAAAAAAATTCAAAAACATAGAAAATTCTACAATGAATAAAAATACTTAGCAGAATTTATCGAGTTTGTAATAAAGGACGACCTTCACCATCTCGAAAATAAAACCGCCATTTAAATATGGCGCTAATTTAATTGTCCCCGTTTAACGATTTCTCCGATTCCTCACCCCTTATTTCGAGAAGACGGCCGGCAAACAAAACAGCATAACGAAAGCAATAGGACTTTGGGAACACCGTGTGTTGCGTCACTTGGCCACGGGCCAAGCTCCTTTCGGAAATATAATAAATGTCGTCGGGGTGAATACGCCCCTGGATTATTTTGCGCCAAAATAAATTTCGGGAAACGTTTGAGAAACTGCGGCGATAGAAATAATATTGTGAAAAATATTCCGGTGCACTTACGCTCTGTCAATATTGAACGTCTACTTTAACATATCGATTGATATTTATATGAAACGTGCTGTCTTTGAAATATCGTATCGTTTTTGTTTTTGGAAAAAAAATAACACATTGTTTCTCAAACTATTCTCGTTCAAAGTATTCCTTGAAAATCTTAATAGATTCAGAAACTGAATCATTCAAGTTGAGAAGATTCGACAAATCTGAATAGATTTTGATTAATTTTTTACATTTAAACTATAAATTTTGACATTCGGATTTAGTTTTGAAATTAGAATCCTGAATTCAAATCTTTCATTGAATCAGAATTCAAATAGAATCGAATCAGAAAACCCTACTCATTATCAAATTTAAGTAAATGAAAACCTTTAATTCAAGATAAGTTTTATTAGTTACTAGTCCGTTTTATTCTCGCCATTATTTTTCTTTGCTCAAAATCCATAAGTATCAATTTGATTTAAAAATATATGACGTTTACGTTGAATCTGCTGATTAAGTATTTAATATCTTTGAAAGTTTCATCGTAAAACGATAAACAGTTAAGGAGTCTATTAAAGCTTAATCATAAGTACACACAGACTGAAAAATTAATTTTCTCTCATAAATATGTATCGATGATACTTTAGTATACAATAAATCACACAAATATAAAATTTTAGGTCAGGTTAGGAACATCAAATATTATCTAGACACGAATAAAATACGAAAAAATATACGAAATTTCAAATTTCACACACGTACCATATTCGTAATCCATTTATCGCACAAATCGGGATGTGGGTGTACTTCTGACACCCGGTAGTAGGCGGCGAACGTGTCGGAACAAAAAGTATCGGGTGTGTAAAAATAAAATGAGCGTTTATTGAGTGGGCCACGGTCCTAAAATAATATGAAAAAAAAAATTTTTTTCGGCCAAGCTCGAAAGGGCGGGTTTTAATGCGTGTACACCTTCCCTGAAAGCCTTCGGGGCTGAAACTGGGTCATTCTTCATATGTGTATTTTTTTTTGGTATGTGAAGTTAGAGAATTTGTAAATTTTTATTCAGATTGTTTATAAAATGTTTAAATGTATTTTGAAATTCGAATGATTTTGAAATAAAAATCAGCTAGGGTCAATATTTTATTGTCAAAAGTTTTGAGATAAAAGAACCAAATTATAATCTGCACAGAAAGTGTTACAAATATGGAATATCATATGACGACTGAAAAGGCCAAGGGATATAAGTACATTTCAAATTTTTGCCAAAATTAATCTGTGTACAGAAATCGCCTCTATGAACGCTCATATATTGGGTGGCAAAAGGATATAAACGAAGTTGAAACGTGTACTGAGATATTTCATCAAATCACTCGACCTCCTTATACATGCTCAACTTTGAGCTCACTTTTCTTAAAATTATCTCAAAGTCACTTATACCCCTTGACTTTTCAATCGTCATAAAAAAATTTCATGTAAAGATAATAGAAAATCTTAAAAATAGTAAAACAAATTATGTCAAACATTTCTAATATTCATTAGATTTGATCGATAATTCAATTAATTTAATTTTTCATATTATTTTTTTATGTAAACGTTACTAAATTCAATGAAAAATAAAATCTAATAAAATCGATATTGTTAAAAAACAAATCAATAAACCACTTTTCGTGTTTTTCTCACTTCCAAAGCAAATATATTGAATTCGCTCCTTCGATAACCGGCATTTCTTTCGAGCTCGCACAAACACAGCCTTGCCGGAATACGGAAAAAAGGTTTTTCCGGAAAAACGGTGGCAGCAGACATTCTTTTCCGGACGTTGAGGAAAAACAGGCTCGAAAGGGGTGCTGTCCCGGTGAGACATAAGGGAGGCTTCGACCCCAAATCGAACGATTTTTCCTTTAAAAAAACACGAGGGAAAAGCGAAAAACGCACGAAATGGACGCTCGAAGCCTTTCGGTAATGTTGAAGAATGCAATCGAGTCTCGGGAAATGTCTGTGTACGATTTTTATAGATTTTCATTTAAAGAAAAATGTTGGTATTGTCGAATAATTTAACAATTTTTGAAAATAATTTTGGATTAGTAGTCGTGATTTAAATCGAAATAAATTAACTCTGTAATTTATTTATGCCATTATACAAATGCGCTAGATAAATCTTGGAATTGCTAACATCACATTTCTCACCAGCCAAACTACCTGCAACCACAAATGCGAACAATCTATTTTGTTAATGTGCACATTTAGAAGTATTTCCATCGCCTCGTGTACACTGAAAAAAAAGATTCCAATCAACCTGATTCAAATCGTATTTCACTGTGGAAAAAATACAATCATCATATATAGAAACCCCAGTAGCCAAGAGACTTAAGTGTCATGTTCAAATCATAGCACATTTATGCCCTTTAACATATAGAATCCTTAAATAATTATAATTGATTTTGACAAAGTTTTGTACTGAAGCTATTTTCTATTTATTTTTCAGGTCCAGCAGTGGCGATGATAGGAGCCAATCTTCGATTTGGCTCAGGTTCTCCAGCAAATGCAAGTTTAAATGGAACAAGACTATTCCAATGTAGAACAGCTGGAGACACAGAAGCAGCCTTAGTTTGTGCCCTAGGAGCACTCGGAGTTTTAGCCAACATTGCTCTGATGGCTGTCATCTTGAGTAAACGACAATTGAGAAGGTCAGACTATCATTTTTTAATATTATAAACCCACCATCTTATAAATTGCTTATTTCGACCGCTTTCCATACTAACAATTGGGCCATTTTTCTTCGAAATTTTTTAGCATCTGTCCTCCTTTGACTTTTTTGATGTCTACTTCAAAAAACTCAACTAACCAAAACTTCACATTAGCGTTTTTTATGTTTTAAACATGCTGACACATGTCACTTTATTATTTAATAAAAAAAACTCATTATTTAACAAGAACATATAAAAAACCTTAGACCGAAAAACCAAGCGAAAAAATTTAAGGCTCAATAACTCGTTCGTTTTGTATTAGATCACGATGAAGCTGGCAATATTTTAATGTTTATGCTATAAGGTTTCCAATTTGAGTGAATAAAACAATAATTTTTGAAAGCCTTCGGAAATGTAGCCGTTGGTCATCTCTCCTCTATGGCCATCTCTCCTTTACGGCCATCTCTCCTTTATATAAACACATGTAAATTCGGTAATTCTTAGAATCATTTCATAATATCGTGATCTTTAAATGATTCAATCTTTGAATTACTCCAATCTCGAACGAAAACTCAAAACTCAAACTAAAACAATCATCCCGATACAAATTCGAGCATCAAAACGTTTCACAAACCGAGCGTCACAAACGTTCGCGAAGTACACTCGACTCTCAAACTATCCCCGAAGCGACTTAAGCCATTCTAGCTTTCGGAGGCGAATCTCGCATTCGCCGACTAATCCTAACATTATCCGAAATCTTTGGACGTGCGATATCTGAGTCGGAAAGCGAAACTTATTGCTTATATACACAGATATATATTTGTATGTAATAATGCGAAGAGCGAGCAAGTTTCACCTCAGACTTCCAATTTACTCGCATGATTTATGAGCTTTCGCTTTCCGCGTTATGCGCGTACCCGGAAAATATTACATATGATATTGTATATAAATATGTGCGTTGACGAAAATAAATGCGCGTATAAATCGTGTATATAAATATTAATAATGCTGTTGTCAAATTATCCGTCAGCTGAGTTGAAATATTTCATTGAATTTTTCTTTCTGAGTTTTGGGATGTTTTGCAAATTTGTATCCATTATTTTTCAATAGAAATATATAGGTGGTTATCTTTTATCTTGTTAACAAAAAACTCAAACCAAACACAACTAAAAAGTGGCCCAAACTAATCGAATCTTACATATCTCAATTAGTTATTACGTTAGGCTTGATTCTTTATAATTTGAATCTTAATTACTTTTATTTTTATCATGTCAAATATAAATATTATTATTAAAAGATATTTTATGAATGCATTAAAATACTAAATTACACTAAAATTTTCATTAAAATATAGCACAAACACACATTTAATATTTATTTACGTTTCACAAGCCTTTGATTGCAAATATGATTCTGGCTTTAGGTATACAATAATATTTCGTCACATATTTTTTTAAATGCATTTTATTCAATTTGAAATGAACCAAGTATAGTTTTTTCTATAAAATCTATTTATTTATATACCACAATCCGATTTCGCACAAAGTTAACGAGAGAGAGAGGATAGAAAGTTTAATTGAGTTTTTAGTTTAAGCCTCTTCCTTCGGTCCAACGTCCAACATTTGCGATTGATACTTTTTTTCTCTGAATTCGTTTTTTTCACTACATTTTTTTTACTGTCTTTGTAACATTTTTTTCCTGTAACGCGATCAACAATGCGAGTTTATTCGTTTTCCTCGAGAGCCTCCGAGCATCGTAATATTCGTCGTCCTCAATTCTAAGCAGTTTCCCTCAATAAAAGTAGACCTCAGAGTCTCTCCTTCGTTTTGTATTTCTTTATTTTTTCATTCGAACGGTCTCAATACGAGCAATTTATTTAATGGAATTTAAAATTCGAGATAAATCAACGTTATTTCGAGAAAATTGTGGAAATTTTCGCTTCGTTCCCTTAAGAGTACACTCGACTCTAATTTTGTTCGATTCATCGAATTGTTAAGTTTATTAAAAGAATGGGTGTAAATATTTACTTTTCAAATTGTGACTTCAAAAATAGGAACAAATCTCCCCTATATACTACATATAATAATATGAAAGCCTTTGCTAATCATGGATACATATGTTTTGCATCAATATATAGAAAAGTAATTTTTAATTCGATATTTATTTCTAATTATAAGCACTTTATACAAATGCGAGAATTTGTTGACAATAATTGCGTATAATTTTCATATCGATAGACTAGTGTAATTTTGTATATTTGTATGGAACAATGGTAAATTTGACAAAACAGATACGACAATCGGTGTTAATATTTATTCTGGTCGTATACTTGTTTGCGTCATGGCTTTTGTGTCCTTCTTTTTTAAATTGGTCACGTTTTTATCTCGACGCTCGTTCGAAGGCTTCGATTCAGAAAATGTACAAAAAAATAAGGAGGAAAATTGTACAGATTTTCCGCAAATGGAGAAAAATTGATTGGGGAAGTTCACGTACAGTGTACGAAATGTACAGCAATATAAAAACGTATGAAACGGTAGCGAGTATAATTCATTTGCGCTAATGGATAAATGTGATAAATTGTATTTATTACGTGAAATTGTTTCAGAAATTTATCATCGATGATTGTATGTGATTTTAAATGAATTGAGTTTATTATTAACTAGTAGATGTGACTCGGCGTTGTTCGGATTTTATGAACTTTACGCTATTGTTAACTATCTTACAGTATTTAATGTACGAAACGAACGTAAAAAATGTATTATTGGATTATCGATTCTTGAAAAATGACTTTCGTTTATATTCATCGATCTTTTTACAAATTCCATGATTATTTTTGGTTACATTCAAGGTTTATAGGTTTCGCATATGAAAAACGAGACCATCTTCGATCTGAACGCTGAAAAATTCCACGGTCGTTTTCAGCTGACCATGCGTACGAAAGTAACATTTTTCACACTAACTACATTCCATCAAGTTTCCAATTCGATAATTCTACATATCGGCATATGTGAAAAAAAATACGAAATCGACGATCTCTATCTGTTTACGTACGATGAATGGAGATGAGATGCTGAAAATATTTCAGTCGATAGTGCAGTGCATTTGTGAATACTGATTGGGATTTCTAGAGTTTTCTTGAGAATTCATGAGATTTCTCGAGAATTCTAGGAAAATCAGAATCACGAGTGCATACTGTGATGGATTCAGAGCAGGTATTGTTATGTTAAATTCAAATCCTGTCGAGATTTCACATGTCATTTTTCAAAAGTCGTATGTGCTTTCAATCGTTCCTTTTGAAGTTTTTATTCTAAAGCGGTATTTTTGTATTTAAATAGTTTCTCAAATGAAATTCTTATTTCTTATTACTTTGCAGCTATAGTAATTGAAGCAATTATGGATCAATTAACTGATGCATAACTGCTTCTACGTTAGGTAATCAATTGATGTGAAATTATTATTATTCAGTTTCTCTCTAATTTGTGCCACTTTCATGTGCACAAAATATTACATTTATCCATATAATATGTAAAATTTAACCATCAATAAATATGTACTTATATGTATCTTTAATATTTCAAAAGATGAAACAAAATTAGATTTTTTTTCGATTAATTCGCATCGAGTAATTCCAAATTATAGCATCCACTACATAACAAATTGACTTGTAAAACCTAACTGAATAAAAAGAAAATCATTCGATAATAAATAATAAATTTAAAATCTCCCCAAAATAAAATCGAAAGCTCTGAACCACCCTATAAAGCACACCGTGCACGTACGAGTACTAGAGCACTACGTGAGTTCATCTTCTCACTTTTCACGATTCTGCGACCGTTTAATTTTTTATCGCTTCCCCTGTCCCTGGAGGGCACACGAAATCGGTCCACGCTCTCTGACACACCCTATACTCTGCCAAAACTGTGCCAATTATTGGCAAAACGGCACAAGTCCACCTACTTTCATTCTGAGGCATTTAAACCTGATCTATCAATCGTTTTATGGAGCTATGTACTTATCTCTTTTTCATATAAAATTTGATAATTATTATTACTAATTTACTGTCTATATATGGTTGAATGATTGGGGATGAATGAGTCTTAAAGTTGAATAAAAAAACTATACATTTTTTTTAATTTTTGGACTTATTTCATTGTAATGAAAGTGGGTGAAATTTTGCTAAAGTCGATATTCGCATTGTCCACGGGCAAAACGAGCTTTGCCCGGGACGAGATTTCCCGTGATATCCCGGAAAATGGAATGTGACTCGCGGTGCAGTTTGTCTGATGAATAGCAAATTACTGTTTGGTTTGAGTGTTTATATTGTGAGTTCGGTGTAC
This sequence comes from Cheumatopsyche charites, assembly GCA_024721215.1. Classification (NCBI taxonomy): domain Eukaryota; kingdom Metazoa; phylum Arthropoda; class Insecta; order Trichoptera; family Hydropsychidae; genus Cheumatopsyche; species Cheumatopsyche charites. The sequence goes on from CM045579.1 coordinate 1,789,082, forward strand.
TTAAAGAGGTATACTGCGGAATTTACGTTCATTGTTTCAGAGTATGTAAAATTTAATTTGACTAATGTGTAAAATCATGTAATAGAATGAATAACAAACGTATTATAGGAAGTCACATTAAAGTAGTATATGATTTTTCTTAATAAATATTATAAGTTTGGCCCAATTCAACAATGTCTTTCAGAACTTATCTCGATCCGGAACATAATACAATTCAAAAATGTTGCCAACATTCAAAACAATGATACATTACAAGATCACACAATTTGTCGTCGCCGTCGGCGGGAAAAGTTTGCGATCCCGCCAAATTTATCGTTTCCCGAATACGTAATATTTGGCCGAAACGTCGCCGTTGTCGTGCACGTGTTCGCATGCCGTACTACCAACATAACCGCACCACATGAGTGTAGAGCGGCACAAAAAAATTCAACCCAATTTATTTTATTGTGACTCATTGTAGAAACAAATTTTCAATGAAATTATCTCATGAAAATGATCAACCCTTTGACTATCAATAAACTCCTTTTGTTCAATATATTATTTTGTATTTTAAGATACATTTATGCGCATGAATGATCCTATTTTGGCTATATTTATCAATTGTGTCACGTGATTTGTTCGATATTATTTTTCATAGTAATAATAAATTGGAGGGATTAATTAATAAATTATCTTTTAATATCAATTTGATCGTTTAATAATAGATTGTCATATTTTAAGCCACTCTGTACATTTTACGATATATTAATTCGCAGTGCCGCAACACGCGTCACAATACGATAAATACAAACTGGCATACAATTAGAACAACGCTTTTGGCGGGAATTTAATATTATAATACCCGATCGGTTTCTGGCCGTTGCGGCTTCTGTTTTGAACAAGGCTGACAACCGCCACTGTGGCAACACTGTCCACGCGCATTTGTATTCCCGCCGAATTCAAATTTTAAATTTATACCATCCCTTGTATTCAATTTTTTATTATTTTCAAAAAAAAATCTAGTTCTTTTCATTTATCCAGTGCCGTAAAAACTTGATGGTTTCTTTTAAGCTAGATTATATTGGATTTTAGATAAGGTTTTAATGTTAGGTTTGGCTGCGTTTTAATTATGTTAAGATTAGATAGAATGTATTGATGACAGAATAACATACAAGTACCTGAAATTCAATTCTTTTTAATCAAAACATGATTTTTGTAAAGGGTACATCTTTTATGAACAATGTAACCTTTTCAAAAGTCATGATTGAATTTCAGTTTTGATTCGATTAGTCGGATATTTTTATCTTCTGAAGTTAAATTAGGTATTAATCAATTTAATTTTTCATTAAGAAATAGCTTGATTGTGTTAAAAATATTTCGTTAATGCTTTCTAATTCGATTGTATACGAATTAGTGTAATAAAGCAACGAAACAATTCTAGCGAAAATATTTCATAGCAATTTATCATATTGCGTAAGTAATTTTTAATTTATTGTCTGAGAAATTGTTCCATATTACGCATTATGAAACATTACTCAAATAATCCAAGCTAATTGCTACTTATTATCAGAGTATGAAAATCAATATGAATATTTTTTCAAATAATAATATAATATAATCCAAGTAGAAATATGATTTCTTCTTAATCTAAATACCATATTACGATATTTTTGAAATTCATTGAATTATTTATAATATTTCTGTACAAAGCCTGATGTTATTTCGGCTACAAAAAGTTATTTGAATAATCGAATATATTATTGAAAGAGTACAATTCTTTTGAAAAGACTGAGTTTTTCCCGAAGAAAACAAATTTACAAAGATACATACAATGTACTATATTTGTGATGTTTATTTTTAGAGTGGCACAGCAATGAATTTATCAAAAATGTATTATATTTAATTATTAAACATCAAGAATAAGAAATTTCACAACTTCAAGTATCACAGTATCAAATCGGTTCATTTATACTTCAAGTCATGAGTAAATAGTAAAACAAATGAATAACTGGAGTTATGTGTTGAAATTTTCGAAAATATTTTTTCATTTGGTATCAAAAAAGTTGTAAACTATATTAGGATTTGTATAAATAATCATTATCAGATCAATTAACAACTATCTAATAGTTCTCTAATTTTAACAGATATTTATGAATACAGCTTTCTCAAAATTTATTCCAGCATTTATACTCGTTGATTTCTAGAGTCTTCAAATGTAAATGAAATATTTAATAATTATTCCCGCATACTTCAGTTATGCTTTCATTTTCAGTTCACTTCACAAAAATATCTGTTATGCACGAATGAATTAATGTGATACTTACAGATTTATGTGAAATCTATTGAAATGTATCAATAGACTTAAGCCACTTTCCGAATAATCGCCTTATTTGTCTTGTCACTTCGCAGACTTCACTAAATAATAAATAAATCGCATTTTAGAGTTCGTCGATCCGGTTGTGTCTTTTCCACCCTTGAGATTCAATTTCGTTTCGTTTGTTCACACCGTGACCCAGTTTCCCCAAATCGCACATAATATATCAAACACATAAAACTGAACCTTCCCGTTGAAATATCAGGAAAAAAATCTTAAATTTTCGAAGAACAAAAAGCGATTTTTCGAATGTAGAGAAAAAACGAGTTCGAAGATATGAAATACTGTCGTAGAGGAAAAAAAAGGCTGTACATAATTGAACCGTATCTTTTGTGACGAATTTATTGTGTTTGGGATCCGGAAAAATGATAAGAAAATATTTTCATGGGCTAATGATCCGGAAAATTTCGTCAAAATATCCGTTGTTTGAACCTTTCGTTGTGTTTACTCTCGGCGATGTGAGCCTCGTATTTTTTATTGGCTGAAAGTGTTGTTTTTATTATTATTTTGCTGTTCTTCAGGCTTTTTAACATCATTTTCGTAAAAAAGTTATCGTACGAAATGAAAATTTTCGTACCCTACTTAAAATAACGATTCCTCTTCGAAACAAAATTGACATCGCCGTAAAAATATTTACTTTTCGTTCGATGAAATGTTATGTTTTTATTACAATATTTCGATAATATGTTTCAATTACAGTTCGTTCAACAATAATATTAATGGAATGATTAGGAAAACTCTTTTAGTCTCGAAAATATACTATTACGTTCAACGAGAGTTCAATTGTAAGGAAAAATCCTCGTAAAGATAAGTGGTACCATTCTTCTATCAATTTAAGTGCTCTTCTAAAGATTCAACGGAACACTTTACTTTCCTTTCAGAGTATTTTCTCTGAAAATCACTCAAATATACGTCATAAATATAAAACGTAAACATTTACATTTTCAACGACTTCCTTCGCTTCTCATACACCAAATAAACCAATTAATACTATTTTAAAATCAATGTTGAGTTAATGGAATGATAATTATAGTGGGTGATAAATTTATTAAATTTACTAAAAATATTTCCAATAAAATTTTAGTATTATATAAAGATTCTAAAAACTAATCAATACTAGTAAATTTAACTAAATTAAAAAAAAAACCTTTTGACAGTCAAATGTCTATTATAATAGAAGAAATAACAAAATGTTGTAAAGTATTTTTTTTTAAACAGATACTGATATCGTTTATATTTTTTTATTAGAAATCAAAATGAATGAACATATTCAAGACAATTTCTGAACTCAACTATAATGATTCAAATTAGAAATTTGTACTCTTCGGTTTTCGAATCCTCATATACGAAAAGATTTCGAATTAAATTCCCTAAATAACCACTTCATATAAGATAAAAGTAAAATAGCCGATATTCAAATTTACCAAAATCAAAAATCTTCAACGCGTCCAATACATAAATCGGCAACTCACTGCATCTATCATACAACTTTATACAACAGAATATACGTGTATTTCAACCCAAAACAAAACTATTCACAATCGACGATGGGAAAACACGAAAAGCGTATAAACTGAGGTCGTGTTCGACCTCGTTTCCCGCGCGAATTTCAAACTTCTTGTATGCTATGCTCACACAAGTCCAAGGTGGACCATCGGCATCAGCATCAGCATCAGGAACAGGATCAGGGTCTCGGGACGAGGGTAAACTCGAAGGGTAACCGTTTCGGCTTAGCCCCAAACTTAAACAGGACATTAACGACTCGTCCTTTCTCTGCCGGGGTTGTTATAGATAAGAAAAGCTTACGTGAAAATGTTTCCATATTTATGTAAATCGATTTTCGTTTGTTTGTTTTTTTGTATATTTTTATAAATATTATATTTTATTTGTTAAATCGATAACGCAGTAGTATGAATTTTGTGCGCGCTGTGTCGGGTTTAGTGTTCTCTTGATGATGGATTCGAATTTTATCAGATCCTAGCGAAAGTTACTTACCGTTTTCCTTAATTCATCAATTGATTTGTTGACTCTGTTGTTTATTTCTCATATTATAGTCATTTGATTTGAAAAAAATATTGATTTAACACTTTGTATGAATCTAAGAGTCCCATAGCTTGTTTGAGTTGATTGAATTTTGATCGATTTTATTGACATATTTTGTTTGCTGATCACCATTCGAGTATTTAGCTTACTAGCAGTTTCATCTTCACTTATTGAAAAATTTATATTAAAAAATTTCATATCTTCAGATATATTAAATCTAGCTAACCTATAGTAATTATTTTTCTTTTTGGTAATCATTCGGTGTGTAATTCATCTACCACTGCTTTTGATCTTTGTCTGGTTTCAATCATAGAAGTATACATTTTTGTATATACATATGTGAATAATCGGTTTTATACATACTAAAAATAAATAAAAATAAGAATTAAATATGAAAATTGAGGTAAAATCCTAAAATTTTCCATCTTGAAATATGGCATATGTTCAACTTTGATCCTGAAACATATCAACGCCAACATGGATCTGTGTTTACAAAGGTTTGCCTGTGACTATATCGAAGTCACATGCCTCAATAAATAAGTCGGTGGTTGTGAAAAAATAAGACCTAGGTATGCTTTTTTTTGTCAACAGAAACATACAAAGTTGCGTCACACAGCTTTCGTAGACAGTTTTATTTCACTCGTGCGTCAACATTCAGGTTTTTCACGAAACGACTTCTCCTTTCACTTTATCTCGTTTATATTTTATACAGAATAAGTGAAAAGTTCGCATAATTCAATAATGTAACAGAAAACACGTGAATGTAATGAAAAAATATTGAGTTTAACAATGTCTACAAATCTAGTGAGTTTTGGAAGTTTTTATGATAATTTATAGCTTTTTATGATTCGAAATCGCAAATACAATTGACTATTGAAAAGACCAAGGAATACAAGTGATATTTTTGCCGATATTGAGTTATTATTGATATACACGCTCATTTATTTGGTGGCAAAAGGATATAAACGAATTCGGAACGTGTGCCTCGATATATCATCAAATCACTCGACCTCCTCCTAATACATGTAAGTACATGATCAACATTGAATTCGCTTTTCTCGAAATCACCACAAAGTCACTTGTACCCCATGGCCTTTTCAGTCGTCGATTATTATACGAAAAAATGATGATTAAAACGATCCGAAAGGCTTTTACGGAATCGCCATTTTATGATGTGGCGTACGGGTTATGATTGTGCGTAATCGACGCCATTTTCGCCATCATGGCCATAAATTCGATTCGGAAATTAAAAACACGCGGTGCGAATTTATAGCTTTAGTTTTGAATGGGGGCTTTAGGGTTTTTAATTAAAATACGCTTTATTAAAAGTGTATTTATTTCAAAGGATTCGCTGCGATGTGTTGCGTCGCCATTTTGGATTCGAGGATTCGATTAATCTGTATATGAAAATAATTTTATTAACGTCGATTTAATGAAATTAAATTTCATTGTTTATAGTTTTATAGGTTTAAAATATTATGAAGCTCTTTTATTATGATTTAAAATTGAAAATTAATCAGTTGTAAATGCTATTTTAAAAAAAATTCTTTGAAGAAGCCAAAAGATAGATTTAAATGATTCAAATTGAGTTCCTACTTACACTGATGAGATTAATTATGGACACTTATCTCAAATTTGTCAAATTTTCTTTTTCGATTTTCGATATTTTTCACTAAATGGTAGTGTTTTTTTATAAATTTTTCAGATAGTGAAAATTCAGTTCTAAATATTGCGATTTATACCAACATTTGGAACGATTTTAAGAGTGAAACTCAACATGTATCGAATATATGAAGTATCCACTATCAATTCCATCAGTGTATACTTTATTTGACTTCTGAAAAGGCCAAGGGGGACAAATAACATTTTCGCCGAAATTTAGTTATGCTCAACATTCGCTTCTATGCACGCTCATTTATTTGGTGGCAAAAGGATATAAACGAATTCAGAACGTGTGCCTCGATATGTCATCAAATCACTCGACCTCCTAATGCATTTAGATACATGCTCAACTTGAAACGCGCTTTATTACCTCGAAGTCACTTGTACCCCCTTGACCTTTTCGTTTAAAAGCTTAATTGAAATGATTTTAATATATCACATGTTAACATTAACGTCTAAAACCTTCGAATAAGATCGAAATCAAAACATTCCCACTAAGAAACTCTTCGAACATCGCATCGTATCGAGAACGAATCTCGAAACCGAACACACCTCGACGTCGACATAACAATTGAACGTCAAGTTTCGCGAAACGACTTGTCGTGTGACGTCACAGGTTTCCTGTGAAGAGAAGAAGTTCGCCTGAGGTTCGATAGGCGAGTGTCATTTTCGACGTTTTACCACCGGGGAGACTTGGCAAGGGGAGGAATGTGCACTCGCCCGCGTCCGCAATGCGGCGAACTTCTGTCCCTACAGGCAGAGGTGCTCAACATTTTTCTGCTAAAAGGGTTGCTTTTATAATTAGGCCTTTCATATAAGCATTTATTAGCTCTTTTGTATCGAAAATGTTGAGTTATTGCGGAAAAAGTGGGAGGTAATTGTTTTTTCTTAACATTTTTTTCATTGTCTAGGATTTGATTGGTTTGGTTTTTTGTTTTTTTCTCAGTATACAAACTGAATTCTATAAGGTTATATTCGGTCCAATTAAATGATAGGTTAGATTTTTAATTTAATTTAGATTCGGTAAGGCTGGGTATTCATTTTAGAAACGTTTGAGCTAGATTTAAGGCCGGTATTTTCACATCTGGTTTGAGAATAAAATGAATTTAAGCTACACGTGCTTCTTCCAATGTTGAGCTGTCAAAATATGGGGAAAAAGATGCATTTATGTATTGTTGTACGAACTGTAGTATGTCTGTTTCTTTCAGTGGTTGTTTTATCAGCTCATAGTTGGAGAGAGCATGTGTAGTTTAAATTCGCTTTATTCTCAAATTAGAGGTGGAAAGATCGGCCCTTAGTGTTTTACTGGCAGAATAAGAGATAACTCTTATTGTTTTTTTACTAATATTCGAATTTAGATTCAATTCAAAATGAATTAAATCGCTTATTCAAATTTGTCGAATCTTTAAAACTCGAATAACTTTATGTTTTAATATATTTTTTTTAATATTGAAACTTAACGATCAACGAAGAATAAACTGTAATTCAAAACAATAGAATAAAAAAATCGATCTTTTATCTAGTTCTCAAAGAAATATATATTCTAGCAATTATTGAATTATAAATCACAATATCGAAAAGGTTAACCGCAACGAATTTCAAGAGATCGCTTCTGAATACATCTCTGAAACTTATCCACAATGCAAACGTACTTGTATGAAATACACACGTTCGATTCAATTCCACCATCGATTCGAACCATAATATTTTTATTCTATTGAAATTTTCCCACATATATTTTCCACGAGCACGTTTCCCATGTATAGAAAAACATTTCCCAAACATAAACGCGCTTTATTTGAAATGTTGACCCCGAAGCGCTTTATTCGTCGCGAACTATCCTCACTTTATTTTTCACGAGGGTTTCAGCACATTTCAAAGGATGTCGGTGTATTATGTTATTCATTTTATGGAAACACGTAGATAATTAGATAGAAACGCTCTTTTCTAAAACGAGAGAAAATTGCACAAAGCTACGTATTATGTATAGGTGTATAAAAGAAGGTCGATGAAAAGGCTTTTTTTCTCGGTGAAGAAATTGAGTTTTTATTTTTTTGAAAAAGGGGGAGTTAATTAAGATTTTTCATAGAAGTTTTTGTGCTTTAATCGATTTTGCACAAAGTTTGATTCTATGCTGTTTTTAATGCTGTTGATTAGTTTTTCTATAAATTTCGATATAAATTGACAAAATGATTATAAAACATTGAAATGCTTAATATTTGTGTGATATTTTGAAAACATCATAAATATATTTTAACGTATTCACCTTAAAAATACTAATATAACAGACAAACTTTTCAACAGCTTCGACTTTTCGAGTTGTGACTTTTCGTTGAAAATTTTCAAGCGTATTTGTTTCGTGTAAAGCCATGGATTTCAGAAAGAAACAGACTTTCTTTGAGGCAAAAAGACTTAAATGTCTTTTGGGATAACATTCAGCATATGGAATATACTTTTCGGTGTGTGTTTGTTGAAATATTTCACTCCAACCTTTAACATGCGTCTCACATTTTGCTGAAAAATTATTTCGTTCTTTGGCGAAACCGAAAAAAAGACGAGAAGGAAACAAGGCACATCTTTGGCATACTGAACAAACAAATCTGTCTAACGAATTATTTTCTTTTGCGTCTATTTATTTTCCTTTGCACTAAAAGATTATTACAAATATTGACTACGTAGAATTTTCTATTCGAGCTGATTGTAAATTTCGAACACGTAACTCGAAATTTTCTTCGTAAACAAAACGATTTTTCTGCAAATTTTAAATTAAAGCATAACTCAATAAGTTCCAGAAATAATATTGAGTAGCCAATCATTAAAATATACATGTTTTTATCATTTTCATTTCGTTTCGAAACATTCGAATCGAAAATAAATACATCGCAATCAACAATCAATCGTCCGAATGAAAAACGAACGTTTCGTTGAATTTTTCGTTCGACGATCATTAATTTGAGCATTTTCCGAAATTGACCGCTCGTTTGAAATTCGACGATGATTTTTCCCGATTTTTCCCAAATGAATTTCCCTCTTGGCGAGGGAAAAATGTTCATTGGCATCGAAACGTTGTCATCACACGTTAAGCTCGTTATCGACGTATAATTGATGAGAAATGAAGGTATACTCAGTAGTAAATAACGAAAAAATTAAAATAGAGGAATGTAATGTATTATGCGTCATATTAATATTTTTAATATACGTTATACTCGAAAAAATATAAAGATTATTTATGTTACTTCAAATATAAACATGAATTCTTGAAAGTATAATTCAATAGTTGCTGTGACTCATTGTCAGTGTTGTTCGTTTACAAACATCGAGCTAATCATTGACTGCAGATGTATTAATGAATAAATTTAAAATTAATATATTGAATGACTTACAATTCTTCTTCAATCTTTGACGTTACTTAGCAAAATACTTCAAGAAATCATAAATTTAAATATTATATAAACTTTCATTAATTTTAATTCGTAATTATAAATGAAATCATATTAACAATATAACTAGAGCTCTTTGCATTTATTTTGGTCGTAAAATATAAATTTTAAAATGATTACAAAGCGTCGAAACTAACCCATATATTCATAAGCCTGAACAGTTTTTTTTAAATATCAGTATAGTTGTCCCTCGTTTAACGCGATTACTTCACATGATTTTTTTCCAATACACATGCAATATTTTTTCGAAAAAATACCTTGACATGATAAATCTTATTACGAGTGACACGTCAAGCGTATTAAAAAAACCGTATGAAGAAATCGCGTTAAACGAGGGACGACTTTAATTCAATGGCTGCATCAAATAACTTATTTAGTAACAAAAATTCAATTTCGTACATTAAAAAATTTCTAGAAAAACTCATCTCTCGTCCATAAACTGTCCCAAAAAAATATAATTTCTTTCACTTTAGGCTCTTATTACAACACTCCTCCCATTTTGTCGAAAAATATCCCGAAGGCATTAAACTCTTCGGCAAGTGGGTCAAACTTGTCCAACATTCGCGAAAGAAACATTTAGGCAGTTTGGCGTCACACCACACGGTGTGTCCACCTTCAAAGAGAATGAAATGAAATATTATCAAGAGCTTTCGAAATTATCGCCATTGAACATTCGATAAAGTCGCATATTTTGAGAGAAAAAAGCTCTCTTTCCATATAATCTTTGCGACATTCATTTCGATTTACGGCGAAGCTTTCGCTTTGTTTGTCGGCTAACTTTCAACGGAGGAGTTCTCTAAGTGTTCTTGTTTTATTGGAGATTTTATTGAATTTAAATCTGTTATAAGATAGAATCTTTAGTTTGTTTTGTGATTGAAAATTATAAATTTTTTAGTAAATCTTTCGATTTATTACATATTAGTGATTTTAAACAATAAGAGTATAATTCAAATATTTATCTGCATTCGTCAAATCTTTTATTTAGAAAATTGTAAAAACGATTTTTTAGTATATATTCATACAAATGAACAAATCATTTACCAACTTTCTAATGTATATTTAATCAAAATAGACGTGGAAATCCACTTTGAAAGTGGCATTATCAAAATTTGATTGTATGCACTTCAACTTCATGGTTTCTAGTGTCTTCGCTTAACACTGCAGTGTCTCTATCAGTAGCTTTTAACTCGATATAGTCTGGAGTGTAATTCTGACGTAGTTTCAAATACTTGTCGAATATAGAATATTATATGTAGATATGTACCTGTAAGGTCTGATATGGAATCCCTTTGACGTATCTCTTAACTTAACATACATCACCATCATCGAACTACAATCGCTCGAACGACCACACATTTAATTATTGTCCCATAGAACCGAACCATTGACTCACCAGCGATAATTGAAAGTCTATATAACGTGCAAAATTATATTTGAATGTGCTTATATTTAGTTTAAAATGTTTAATCATATTGTATACAAAGTAAATCATCATCTTTGTCAAACAGACGTGCATATGTATTCATCAAAGCACAATCGATGATTAAAAGTTGCAGAAGCAAATAACTACATTTTTGAGTATTCAATATATATCTAGAATCATTCTGTAGAAAATCATGTTATAAAAAACTTTACTATAAAGGAGAAAGTTCAACTTTAACCATGACTTATTATAAACAAAATTTGTGTATTTATAACTTCTAAAAAATGAAATAATGAGAGGAGTTTCGAAAAACGTATCGAACACTTGTTTTATAGATTTAGCTAATTTAGTCTAATATAAGCATTTTCATTCATTATCCAGCATCTCGAGCTCTAACTAGCCGCTTGTTTTCTCCGACGCTTCTCGGGAAACTCTCGGAAAATTCCCGGGAAATTTCTCGAGAAACACACACTCAAGACTTTCACGACTTCAGCAGACATCGGGTGCGGTTTATCGCATTCGAACGACTTATAGACGAGGTCGGTTTAACGTCGAAGCCACGTCGTTATAAACAAATTTCGGACCTTTATGTCGTGGAGGAGTAGCGCGGTTGCCGCTATTCAGCGATTCGAAATCTCTCGACTATCAGCCGAACGACCGTTCTGGGCGCGTTAACGTTTAATGGCGGTTTCGTGTTAATTCCGGTTTCGAATTTTCGATTTTGTTTCGGCTTGTGTTAAGCTAATGATGTTTGGTTCGATTTTTAATTAGTAGTCGATTTCGTTAGTTTCGATGTTTGTTTATGTAGGTTTTCGGTGAAATATGATTCGTCTTTGTTAATGAAGCAGGTGTAATGTAAATTTAATGAGGAATTGAATTTGGAAGTTGAGACCTAATTTATATATTTTATTTGTTCTTTATATAAAGAAGTATCCATGGAAATTGCGCAATTCAAATGCAATATGCCGTTGGATTTCAATCAAACTTTTCATGGCTGTTCTAAGCACGTCTGGAAAAGTTTCTGCTTTCTTATAATAATTTTATAATTTAAATTTTTCCATTGAAAAATGTTCGGTAAATATAAAAATAACGTCAATCTTATAGTAAGGTTGATTGCTTTCATTTTCATAAATTCGAATAATTTATTTGCATTTGTACGTTTATTGAAATTGATAGCATATTTTCGTCAAATAATCATCAATTTTTAATATTTATAACAATCAAATGTAACAGGTGTTTGTTATTAATTAAAATTCTAGTCAATTTTATCAGAACAATTTCAATACGATTCGACTCAACATTTGAAACATTTTACTCAAAATAGAAAACGTGCACTATCGTTATTTGAATGGCATGCAACATAGGTTGGAATATCTTAACAAAATATAATTTTAAATACAAATAAAACAAATAGACATATTTATTCTATCCAAAACCGAAAACCTCTAATCAGAAAATCCAACCGAAACCAAACAGACACAGAAAAAACATAATCACCCGAAACAAAACAATTTTTACTCTCATCGGCCCCATCCATCACATCACATCACATCTCTCGCATAATAATAACACACAACATATATTATACATATAACACAATAAAGCACGCTTCACACACCGAAACAAACAAACAAACAAAGCGAAAACGATTCTCAATGCAGTATAAAATATTCCCGGTCGTTGTTGTGAAATGAATCGTTCGCCACCCCAACCCAACCTAACCCAAACCTTGGACCCTTTGTGCCGAAAGGCTTAAATAATACAACGCGGATGTCCTACACCCCCTTGGGTTAGAATCGGGTTGGGTTAGAGTTGGGTTGGGGTTAGAACGTGATCGGAGTGCTCATAAGCGTCTGGACATCAAAAGTCGAAATTTATGCTAACGACAAGTCTTGGACCTGCGTTTGTGTATGGGACGTTGGAGATTTCGATGGGGTTTTGTTTGAAGGTTTTTCGTTTTATTATTTTATTGTCTGTGTGGGGGTTTTTCGTTAAAAGTTTTCGATCTTTGAAATTAAATGAAATGATTCGTTTAAGTGTTATAGTGTAGTTTCGATTGTTTTTCGTTTGATTCGATGTGGGTCGATCTTTGATTAAAATAGAGTTGGTTTTTTATGTTGAGTTTGGCAGTTGTCAATTTGTGTAGTTATCAACTTTAAAGGAAAAAAAAAGCTAGTTTCGTTAAGTTAACTATCATAAAAAGTAAAAAGATCGATCCTGTTCAATTTAGCTATAGTTTATGGTTGTTGGTAAATACTTTAATTTAAATATGATTTACCTATAAATTCTCTGATGTGACTAAAATCGGTTGTTGAAATTATTTCCCATTCTATATTTTACTATAGATATTATGATTTGCATATCATTGAAAATTTTATTAATAAACGTTGACTTAAATCAAGATCTTTCATTTCAAGATCGACGCAAACTTTTCCACTTACTCTCGAGAGTTCGTTCGAATTCAATTTCGTATATTCTCGATAAATTGTAAATAAATAATCGTAAATCTTCTTAAATGAACATTTAATTATACGAAAGCTCACAGAATGTCTGGATACAACATTCTAACAAAGGCAGAAAATTTATGTTAACGACTAACCGCACATCTTGGATTCTCGTATGAATTATATTGTATTTATGTTTCTGTACATTACAATATTCCAATATAGACATATTTCATATACCTATATCTCACATTTTGATTATGAATATATACGATAAACATACGTCTTTTATTTAAGAGGATAATCCTTCATTTCCATACTCTGTCCTTCGAAATTACTTATTTTTTTAAACTAACAGTCAATGCATAATTGTAACGTTTGGCAAGTAATTGTCAAGTTTTGTTGTTAGATATAATTGAAAGAAAAAATATATTATCAGATGAATGGTTTATATTTTTAGAGATTTTTAGTTTAATTTAGAGATAAATAGTTTAAAAAACTTTTAAAATATTAGATTAATGCAGTTGACATCGATTTATTAAATCTACTGTGAAATATTGAATTGCTTGAATTCGAATTAAACTTTGATTTTGTATGAAAGACACTATAAGTATTTTACCAAAACAAAAGTATTTTTATACTTTTTGCGTCATTACCAAACTTAATTTCAGAATGTCTTTTATTTTCTCTGAAAAAATATGTTCACTACAGTCACATATGAAATTTATTTATTTTCAACTACAAAACCTTTTCAAAAAGATCACTTATCTTCACGAATGAATCCCTAAATATTTCCAGAATAATTTATAACGAATTTTTGTACGAAAAACGCTCTCTGTGAATATAAATATATTTATTTGGTCGTTAACGAGACATGACAGGTTTCCGTGAGCGAACATCCGTTGCTAATTCGTTTTTACTGAGCGCTTACGCGTATGTGGATGGAAAAAAAAAGCCTTTTCGCAAGGGAAAGAAAATGATTGACAATCGCTGGTGCTTTTTTTTATTATATTCCTCTTTATTCTGGGAATCTTTCGAATTTCGTATGGCGTTATTGACGCTCTCATGATTTTTCTAGGATGCGAGAGAAAAATGGCTTCTGTCGATGTCTTTTTGCATCAAAGTGTATAAAATATTTAGTTTTGGGTGATTGAAATATCGCGCTTTCCGAATATAGATTTGGTGAGGAAAAAATGTCTGGGAATGTACGAGTTGTTAGATGTAAGTGTATGAGATATGGTTGTTTAGTTTTGTATGCTTTCGTAAATTTCTTTTTTCATTTGATTTGTAAGTTCGACCTATATTTTGTAAAATCATTACTATTCCTAGTATTACCTTTTTCGTACATAAACCAGTGAAATTAATTGTTCATTAATTAATGATAAATTTAAATTTTGTCGTTAAATTTTCACTAAATATGATTGTAGTTTTTTTTTTATATTTTAAAGAATAAACAACTACAGTTCTTAATATTTCACTTCACATCCACATTTGAAATTATTTTACAAAAAAAGTGAAAGTGTATAGAATTATGAAGTATCCAAAAGTAATTGATTCTAACTACAGGTCTATGTATTTGTTCGATATTCTCCTTCTTACTTTGACAAATGTTCAAATGCACATACACACACAAAAACTAAAAATATGATTGAAATCTGACAAAAAATTTAAGAGAACATAGAACTAAATGACGAAAAAATGCGTTTTTATATACAAACATTTATATGTATAGATAAATAGATATGTGTTGGAATATAAAAAAATTACAAAACTATTTTATTTTTGGCATGTTTTTTCTTTCTATGAAACAAATGAATGATGTATATTTTAAACATCTGAAACAAGGCATAATTTTTCCATCCATATTAAACCGCAATACAAAATAGCAATGTGCAACAAACATTTCATAGCCGGAGCCAAAGCGAATGCATTTGGCAGAACTAGAAACTTATAAATCACGCACATTGTAGTAAGTGGAGCAGTTTCTGCAAAATCGCACACATGTGTTATACGTTGATAAATTTCGTTTTTTTTAAGCTTTTTTCATTTTTTCAGATATAATAAAGGTCCGCACGACTCATGATCTTCGTATTTATACGATTTTTTCTGCTGCGAGATCGAAAAAAATGCGCATTTCGTATTCCGTGCGAATGTTCGTGCCCAATGCGAAAACATCGATTCAACACGATAAAAACATCAAAAGCACATTTATTTGCAATACCGAAAGCAATACGTGATATTTCATTGATTCCGTTTTATGATTTTTTCTTGCAGATGTTCTTTTATATACGAACAACAATGAGAATGATGCAGAAGAATCTACAGTCGAAATTCGATTTTTTTTCTATTCCCAATTTCTGATTGAATCTGATATAATCTATTGATAAAGAAGCTCTATAAAGCGTCTGTACATCAGTTACCTTAAGATGATGGGTTCGAGTACTATCTGTTCCTGGCGAGAGTCACATTTCATTCTTCTTATTAATATAATATTATCATTTTTTCGATTATTTGATTCAACGCATTACTAAATAGTTTCTAAATATGAATACATTTCCTTGTCTATATCGATTTAATTTAATCAATTTAAGTGCCATTTTTCATTCACCTACTCAAAGTTCTTGACCAAGCATCTGTTTCTTCACTTTAAAGTGAATAATTCATTGATTAATTGAAAAATAATTATGCAGTAATACATATAATAATAAATTAATTAATTACTATATACATAATAATCAAAACTAAACTCCAAATAAATAAAAAACACAATCAAAACAGTCAACTCCGAAACCCTTTAGGCTGAATCTTCATCGCCTGAAACGAGCAACAAACGGTTCGGACAAAACGTCCGAAATTCCAGCAAAGGGACTGCGCCCCTTTGACACATCAAAGCGTGGTGCTACGCCCCCGGGGCCCCCGTAATTCCATTATTGGGAAGCCAGAGAGTACCTGTTGGTGTCCGGCTTAATGGCTTCCGCGGTCTGCCTACAAAGCCCGTCGTATTTCATGACTTTTCACACCGACGATCTTCATTTTGGAAATTTTGCAAAAACGTAAAATTTACGTGCAATTTTCAGGGATTTTATGTGATTTTTTTGAGTTAAATGTGTTAAAAAAATTTAGCAAACGCTGCCATAAAAACGGACTATCGGACGAATGAATGGATAGACAAATACACGTAGCGTGTTAAATAAAAAGTTTCAAAAACAATCGATTATTACCTTTCTAAACTAACTTAAAACCTAATTTAACATTAATTAATAAAAAATGATAAACCTTACCTAAATCTAACCCAAATTATCTGCTCTACAAGCAATTTTTCAAATGTTTACATTCTGCTCTCAAATATGAAATTAATCCTCACACAAGACATCATATGACGACTGAAAAGACCGAGGGTTACAAATGACATTTTTGCCGATATTAAGTTATTTACAGGAATTGCTTCTATGTATACTAATATACATATTTGGTGGAAAAAGGATATAAAAGAACTTAGAACGTGTACCGAGATATAATATCAAATCACTGAACCACTTCCTAATACATGTGGATACATATTTAACTTTGAGCGCGCTTTTCTCTAAATCACCGCAAAGTTACTTGTACTCCTTGGCATTTTCAGTCGTCATAACATATTAAGAAGTATATTTTTTCACTCGAATAAAAATAAAACGAGTCCAAATCCAAAAGCCAAAGGAAGAAAATGATGAAGTGAAATCCTTCGATTTAAAAGGCGACCTCGTCCGGAAAATTTCTTTTAAGATGGAAATGAGCCCAACTCGTAGGTACATTATTCGCGTTTAAGTCCACCGGCAAATCTCAAAGGGCTTAATCGTTCCCTTTTCGACTGTGGGGCTATAACATTGAGATATTTGCGACCTCGTTTCGCTAATTTATCGGTAAACCTTTGCCAGGATACGAGTACATTTGAGCCACTGACGAAATATTCCTACGCCTAATATGATTCAAACTTTATCATGTATGAAGACCTTAGAAGTCATTGAGGATATGTGATTAATTTAATTCGCTGGGATTGGGTTTTTAAATATACTTTATTTAAGAACTCAATTCTAATGATTTGAATTTGTCATTTAAGCTCTTTGAATTTCGGGTTTTCATAAACAGCCACAGAAATATAAGTACAAAATATGAATTCGTCTCATAGTTTTAAAATAACTTTCACACGAAATGGGTGAAATATTTTCAAATTCATGAAAAATGTATTGCTTTTACCAATTTCATGTAATAAATAGATACTTTTATTACAATCAAATGCATAAAATTACTTAAATATGTAAATATTAATAATGTTTCTCAGATTCCAAATGTTATTTAAATATTATTTTCGTATTCGATTTTATTGAACGAATCTATTTTTATATTTAATAATGGGAACTTTTTTGCCATATAGAAAAGGTTATGTTTTCTCTTAGGATGTTTCATATTTTTATTATTCATAACGCATACGTGTATGGAAAATGGAAATTTGTTTAAAAATACATGTGAGTTCCAAGAAGTGAAAATTTCATACGCATCTATAAAATGAAAATGTACTTTATTCTATGTTTTTAACAACAATTCTGTATGAATTTTCAAAATACCTAATGTTTCAATTTTAAACATATAAATTATGAAAGCAAACCTAACTTTAATTTAATATTTTTTGAAACATGAAAATGAAAATTCTACCAATTTTCATATGCAAAAAAATTCAAATGCATGACTTTTATACATGTTCAATGCAATTTCCATTCAGAAAATTTGTCGTTGAATATACATATAACACATATCTACAAATCGAATAAATAATATTTCTATTACACTCGCAACGAACACAAAACATTTTTCCAATAACATTCGCATATTGTTCATATAAAACAAAGCACTACAATACTTTCATCCACGCTCTATTAACGTATAGTTTCAAAACAACGTACTCGCATTACAAACGAGACAAACTTTCCCCCTGTGTATTAATAACACGCCAAGTTTTAAATTGAATCGGTTTTATAAACTAGGGGCGATAAACGTAATTATCCTCTCGAATTTGTGTTCGTAAACTATTGTTTCCCGAACTTTCAACGGACAAAACACAATATAAACAAGTACATTTCAAATGAGAATCTGAAGATGTGGAATCTGTGTTTTTCGCTATATACAGTTTTGATAGACGGTCTCGATACGAAGATATAAAGGAGCGCGTCGTAGATGAATGGTGTTGTTTTCGCTAGGTGAAAATATCGGATATTGCTAGGAAAATAGAAATTTTCTCGTACATAAACAAGATAGAGAAAAGCGATCGTTCTGGAAAAACAAAAGGGATTCCCGGCAGAGCATTTATCTTGTCCTTTTTCACGTGATGTTCCACTCTTAATGCATTCTAATCCCTGCACGCGAAAGTTGTAACGTAAAAACGTAAAGAGCTTTTGAACTTAAACTGCTCGATCCTTACGTTTTTTTTTATTCTGAGAGGAAAATATCATTTTTTGACGTTAAAGGAATGAGAATGTGCATTTTTTTTCCATAAATCTATACTGACGCAAGGATTTTCGGATTCGATTTGATTCCGATTCGTCGAATAATGGACTTGAGGTTCGAATTCGGAATTTGGATATAAAAACTGAATATCTGATATTTATTTTTCATGTAAAAAAAATAAGCTTTTTTAATAAAGATAGGTTTCCAAAATATTCAAATATTATACATTTTAAACATATTCACATACTCAAGTATGTACAAGATTCAAATTTAATCATTCGAAAGTACATTATACATTAATACAGTAATTATACATTGCTTCAATTTTATGACGTGTGTTGTAAAAAAATCTATTTCTCTTGAATGCAATATTAATTTTGAAAATTATTAATTTTATTTAATTTAAAATATATCAAATTCAATTTCAGATTTGTATTCTTCGAATAACCAAAACATAGAATTCGAACTCGTCTGATCTTAAAATTCCTGACAACACTTGACGACTTAAAAGGCCAAAGGATACAAGTGACATTTTTACTGAAATTGAATTATGTACAGGAATTGCTTCTATCTACGCTCATATATTTAGTGGCAAAAGGATATAAACGAACTTGGAACGTGTGCCGATATAAATAATCAAATCACTCGACCTCCTCCTAATAAATGTAGGCACATGCTCAACTTTGAGCGTTCTTTTCTCAATGTCACTTGTACCCCTCGACGTTTTCAATCTTCACTTGAGCTTAATCACAAAATGAATAAAATGAGAAATATTTAAAAAAAACTTCCACTCAATTATACCTACATAGTTTTAACTTGAAGAACTCAAGTGCCAAGTCAAAAAAAAAGTCGATTCTAAAACAATTTAAATACGAAACGAGTTAATCGATTGATAAAACGTCCATTGATCACCGAATACATTCGTCCGATTGAACTTTGGCGATGGCCCGAATAAATTTGAAAGTCTAAAAAGCCTCAAACTGTCAGCGTTCGCGGAACACGATCAATCTTCTTTGAACCCAAGCCTCGTGTGAGGGTCGTTTGGATGGTGAGGTTAGGTTAGGTTCCCCTTTCGGAAAAATGAAACCCACAGTCTGTGAATTAGACGGATATAAATCGAGCCCGACAAAGGGGAAGAGCCCTCAGGAACATCTCTTTAATTAACGTGCAGAAATTTCGAGCTTCCATTATGAATTGTTGTGTTCGGGACGAACAAAACGCGACTTCGCATGTTGGGAACGAATAAATTTCCTCATTGTGTTTGCGAATCGGTGGTTCTTGAACTTTTTTCGATTTAGGCACCCTTTCTTTAATATGTATTTCCTTAAAAAAATTATATTGAACGGTTGTTCTTTCTATAGTGTGAGCTTCTATAACTTGGTGAGACTCAATCTAACATTTCCATTTCACGACTTTCTATGCAATGTACGAAATTATTATTTTAACATGATTTTGTATAATTTAATAACCTATTCAAAAATGACATTTTTCAGTCAATGACATGACAAAAATAACAAATAACTCAAACGAACTCAAGTTCAAATATCAACTTTTCAAACGTTCTAAATAAAATATTAGTTATTTTTGATTTTCCCTATCATACAAATACGATTTTTTTTTAATTTTCAAAAATACAAATATTTAAAAATTCATTTGTTTATTTATGTATAATATACTTTTGAAAAAAAAAACATTCATATCCTTTATTAAATATTTTATTATACTGCCAAATCATTTCAAATGTACTTTTAAAAGAAATACTCGTATCCCAGATTGAGAAACGTTGATAAATAAAACATAAAATTCAAAAATATAGTACATTATACTTTCATAATTCAATACATTATAAGATTCATAAATTTAATTCCATTATTTTTTTTTCATCGAAATGAATGACCCAACATGCAATCAACTCGCGCGCGATCTTAACATAAGACTCGCAACACAAATTCTCAAATTCCTCAACATCTCCATACAAATCCGAATCATTTTAAATCAAAATCAAATCTCAAGAATATATTTTATATATCATCACCGAAAAGTGGCTCGTTTTCAGTTGATAAATTCGTTTTATTCGCAGCCGATAATGCGACAGATCCGAACGCGATATAGGCGCATTTCGAATACTCCGCCGATTCGAATTGAGATTTATGGTGTCTGTGTGTGTGTCTGTCTGTTCGAGGAAAAAGAACGAGAAGCCATTTGATAGAAAATCCGATCCCTTAGGATGCTTTAGCGTCCACGGGACAGGGATCGGTTTGTGGAAAAAATACGATAAAAAACGATAAAAACTTAGAATGGGACGTGTCGAACAAATCTCGGGCAATACAAGCTCTATTAGGTTGGGTGTGTGTGTTTAATGTCGTTTTTTATTTGTATAATATATTATATGTTTGTCTATTTGTCTTTGAAATTTATGATTCGGGTTGAAGTCGAAAGTTGAAGGTAATTTTTAGTTGAAAAAAAAATAGTGATTCACTTAACGAGGATAGGTTTCATACGTAGTAGTTATGAAATTATTGGAACTCATATGAGTTTTAAGGTTATGTACTTTTTGGTTGTTTGTACAAATTATACAAAGTTAATTTGAAATGTTTATTATGATATTTTTTTATGTATTTTTTGAGACACATTTGAAGATTGAAAGTCACTTTAATAATAACGATTTATTCGAAAAGGCAACCAAATACATATGTAGTTACATCTATAGGTAAAATCTGACTATAGAAAAAAATTGCATGTATTATAGAAGTTTGTACAATAAAAGAAATAACTGTATACATATAAAAACTAATGACCAAATACACTCTTTGATTAGTTTAAATACTAAGGAATTATGAAACTAATCCTTCACAGTAAAATTTTATGTACCATGTTATCAAATACATATAATTCCAAACGTTTAACTATAATATTTTACAAAATTCTTAATTTTATGATATGTTATATAAAAATAGGGGTATTTTAAAAGTAGGCACTCGAGCGAAAACGGCAAAGGTTCGTCCTTACGTCTTGTGCCATTTCCGACCTTCGTCCTTTAAAATTCGAAAGACGATTGTAAATTATACGAAGTAATCCTTTCTCACTCAATGAATTACTCGCTCGGATCCCGAGGATCTTCGGGACTCAAGCGAGAAATCTCGTCTCGTCCCGACATTTTCCCTTGCCGCACTTTATTGCCGGTCGTATAAGAACGAAGTGCTATTGATGTTTCCCATACACTGAAAACTGAATCAAAATTTATAAAAAAATATTTTTATTTATCTATTATCTGCTGTAACTTTTATAGTCCTGTAAAGTTTCATCGTGATCGAAAAAGCCGTAAAGGAACTTACCTACAAGAAACATCCATTCGCTTTTACATTTACATCAAAAAATTAGTAAAAAATTGTATTAAATCAATTTAATTGCCATTTTTATTTATCTTTAGTTCGTTTTTTGAAAAAACTCTAAAATGATCGCATTACTCGCGTAATGTACTCGTTGCTCTTTTTAAAAACATTAATTATTTTTTATCGCAAGAAAAGTAATTTCGTTTCGCTCTCTCGGTATCATAGAATTTTCTTTTTCTCGAATCTTTTCATATCATAAAAAAATTTTTTCGCCACAAAAAAAGCACATTTTCCCACAATGTCGAAATGTGTCGCCACATCTTTCTCGGTACCCGTATATGCTTTTTATATACATTTTTTTCATTTAACCGTTTTATCATTGCCGAAATTATTAAAAGACGAAATTACTTTTCTTCCACGTTCAGTTTTTTGACAATGTCGAGATAGACTTCGAAATTTTTTCTCGACATCAAAACTCATTCAGAACCGGTTGCTCATAAACATGCACATAACTTTTGAAGACTTGAAAAATCATTATTTGATAAACTATGTTATTTCTGCGAATAAACCAACTAATCATAAAATCATGATCATTTATAATCAAATAATTATTGTCAAGAATGAACGAATTTCATCGATGACCGATTTTATAGTCAATTCACCAGGAGCATTGTCAAGGTTTGAGTAAAAATACAAGTATGAACGAGTTGATACAAAAACCTTCTTGATTCGAATTTTTTCGTCATATTAACGCTTATATCCTTTTATTAGAATATAGTGAAACTTTTCCGAACCGGACACTTTCTCATGCGCAAGAAAAGTCAAAAGCTCCCATAACGCCCGAAAGATTTATCGTTTTTGTTTGACACGGGGTACACAAAGTTGGGTTATTCGATGTTATATTATACATATATTATTCCATACATTGTGTGAGAAAATCCTTTGAAAAATCGGTCATTATCGCGCAGTGTATTGTCGAAGGTTTCATATGATGTATAGTGCGGTAGTCCAATGCTTATCGCACTTTTTTTCATAAACGTGTAACATATTTTATGCAGTGGTGAAGGTCTGAATAAATTTTTTTGGGGGGAAATTCTACAATGGAAAAAAACAATGATGGACGATTCAAGATACGAAAGGTTCGATTGCTTCGGCTTGAATTCAATTTTCGTCGAAGTAATTTCATGTATTTTTAGAATCGGTCCATTGTGTCCAATTGTAGGATTCGTTTCGTATTGTTAATGTCTGTGATTTATCGAAATGTATTTTTCGGGATATTAATTTTCCGATGGGGAAAATCGAAAGCAAATCGTCTGAATTGTGTCGTATTTCACAGATCATTATGATTTTTGTTTAATTTTGTTAATTATAATTCATTCGATAAATAACGAGGGAATTTCAAAAAGGGCACGAGTAACGTTTTTATCGAAATCGAGCTAACAATAAGTATAGGGATTCATATTATTTGAATAAGAAAAATATTATCGACAATTTTATATACGTATTTATATACGTATTTATATATAAAATTTTTAAATAATTCTGATCATAGCATATTCAAAAGGATTTTTAAAATATATTCAAAGATTTGAATACATCAAGCAGCTTCTTACGTCAACACCCGTTCCTAGAACACCTCACACAAAATAAAATACAATATCGAACGCATGCTTCACTACTTCCATAATAATTTATTTTCTAGAAAACATTGTAAAATCTCTCAGAAATAACGACACCGTTACACGTAACGTCGTAATACGGAACACGACATGAATACTCACTGAAAAATTTCTTTTTTACTCTTCGTAATTTTTTTTCGTAACTCTGAACAAGAAGACGACACCGGGAGCGAACACGCACATGTAAAATATATTCGTAGAAGAAAAAAATCAAGCACTTTCAATGTGCGAAAATAAAGTCGGGGTTGATATGCATCATATTTTATTCATTGCGAACTTTTGCACCTGCTGTGGAATCCGCACTTTCCGGAAATCCGGAAAAATCTTCGTTGAAAATTTTCCTCGCATATGCGACTAGATTCGATATAGCACAAGATTTTTGACATTTCTATAGACGTTCGGAAAATTTTCATCTTTTCATTCATTTTTTTTCGTACTTTGACCGTTTTCAATTTATTTCTGTATAAAGTATAGATACTTACAAGCTGCTCTCTACTTTAACACATTCTACTTTCAAGGTGATTTTATTATTATGATATTCATTTTACTTAATGATTTCACTTATGATTCTTCTATATTTGCAATTTAAAAACATTTCAATATCACACACATTGCAGTCATCACTTTTTTCACTAAATTATAAGACAACCTCTACCCAATAGAACCAATTTCCCCAAAATAAATTATCTCGCTATCTAAATTAACGCATCTAAAAAGCCCGAACGAAACTATAACACATTCGCTCACAAACTCTAGCCAACTTTTGCAATATAGAAAATATTACACAACTAGAAACCCTGACCATTTTAAGTATACAGTAGGCTTAATCTGATCCGAGGACGAATTTTTGTTCCTAATGCAAGAAAGCTGCTTAATGGTAGTCGTCTTCTGAAAATCAGGTGCTTCGCAGAATAACGACCGGCGATTTATTTAACATGATTTGGCAATTCGGCCGAAAACTAACGACTGTCATTTTGTCATGGGACACTTTTCACTTTCATACACTAAATCCTCTATTCGTGAGTCGTTTATATAAATAAATATTTATGGATGTCTGTATGTGCTCGACAAACCTCTTAACGGTTTATCTTTTGGTAATAAAGCTTATCAGTATCATTTCATACATATCTATGTTTCTGTATCATTATATTATACAATTCAATGAATTTTTACTTTGATGTTTCACTGGAAAAGACTTAACTACAGCAAAACTGAAACAAATTTTATATAGTTGTATGTTCATATGCAACATACATATTTGGTTTTAAGTCCAAAGAGCTCGAACAATATTTGAGATGCTTTCTCCATTATTACATTACATTTTACAATCAGTTTGTGTTTATCGTTCAACAGTATAGCTTTCGTGAGCCAATTCGAAGCCAACATATTAAGCTCGATCTATACACGATATAATTCAACATTTTTTCATTTTTTATTAGTTTCACAATCAACTGAAATTCCATACATTATCGAACAGCAATAAGCTACAACTAACACATGGTACAAAATCTATCTCAGGTGAATAACCCGATAAAACCTCACGTTAGACACAATCTATAATATTACTAAACCACCGCACAATCGAGCCTACTTTACCAAGTCCTTGGGAGGTTTTCCAACCCCATTCTAACCCCAACCTTCCCTTGGAGGCAGATTGTCGGAGACTGTAACATGACCCGTTGACTAAAAGCCTCATTTCGACTTTGTGAGCCTTTAAGATTGGCCTGGTCTTCGTATATTGTCTCCTTTTGGTCCACTTTGGTAGGCTTTTTGGTCTTCGGATGCACTTAATATTATCGATTGTGGCTTTAATAAAATTTAAATCGGGTTTGTTATCCTTCTGTATGATTTTGTGAATGTATATCTTACATGAAATTAAATAATTAAAACATTTTATCTGGAAAATTAAACATGTCTATGTATTATATATCGAAACAGTGAGATGATATACGATCACGTCGTTGTATAATATCGTATATTAATTACATTTATATCAAAATTTGATAAGATTATGAATTTAATTTCAGCGCTATGAAAAGGTTTCATTAAGAATACAAAATACGAATTTAATTAACGTAATTATAAAGCGTGCTTAAAATATATCAATTTGCATACAATTCCTCAGAAAATTTCGCTTTACATCCATAACGAAAAGATAAAATATAGATATATTTCAATCTACATCTTCATATTTAAAAATAAGAATTGTTTACCTTTCATACACCATTTATCAAAATTATCTTAAAAAAATCTTATAAACGAAAAGAGCGACAAGACGCGATAAATCTCTACAAACTTTTTATCCACACCGATCGTTACGGGCTGCGAAAAGCTGAAAAATTTCCTATTTTTACCACTTGTTTCTTCATTTTTTTCGTCATTTTTTCTTCCTTTCGAGGAAGTCTGACGTTTATCATAGACACGAAGGCTTATCACTATCGGGGGTGAGATAAGAGGGATGCTCTTACTGCTTTATCTCGAATAGCACGTGGAACCGTTCTTGGTTCGAAAACATAACTTTTAAGGTTCACACATCCGTGAAATGTGAACCAGAGCTCTTTAAACTTTATATTGAGGGAGTTCAAAAGATTCGAAGCCGTTTTAGTGATGTTTTTTGTATGGATCTGACTGCTTTGTACATGAGAGTCTGTGGATTTTAAGCGCTTTTTAACTGTTGAATAGTATTTATAATAAGTATAGTGCGAAATATATGTTGAAACTTGTTTACTTTTCGTGTGTTGTAGAAACATTTTCAAAAGTACATACATATAATAAATCTGAAAAGTTTTATCGTTGCCGGATAAGCTCTAAAGAAACATATGAGGAACATATTCAAGGATTTTTATTTATATTGAATAGCTTCTCTGACTCTCAATTGCTCGAGAATCTATTGACTTTAAGGTGATTGTGAAATGTTGTATAAAATTTATAAACGTAATTTCTCTCAAAACTCGTCAAATTACAAAGATGTAAAGTCTACACACAAAAGTGTGTAGACTGCACAATATTTGCTTCTACTCGGGTATGGCAAAAGACACTCAACATTAAAAATTCCATAAACTATCAAATTTGAAATGTAAATTGTATAATCTTATTATACAAAAACCATTCTTGTCCCTTGAAAGTTTCATCGTGATAAGATAAGTAGTAACGGAACAGCTTACATTCATTTTTATTCATATAGATAAGAAACCCTACTATTAGTTTTCGCATGCCACAGAACTCCGGCAAAGTTTGAGAAACACTGCGTGCCTTTTCTGAGAAGTTTGGACATTTCCACTCCAAGTAATCCATCTACGGTTTCCAGTCGGTTTGGAACCGCAATGTGATTCGATTATGGTTTTATTCATAAACGATCCGACCAATTTGGCTTCGCAGCTATTCGAAAAGGATTCAGAGCAAATTTTAAAGCAATCGACCGACCATTGTATACCGAAGCTATACTATAACTATTATATTCGAGCTATTGTATGAAACTATTCGTTTGTCCGTAATGAAGTCGAATTGTGAAAGTAAAATGCAGTCTGGAACGATTCGGACTTGAGTATCTTTCGCTCTGATTCTTTTTATTGAAATTTCAGTTTGATTCGTTTCATTGATAATTGAATTGGTTTTTTTCATTAGATTTTATTTCCAATACATAAATTAATTGATGGATGACACTTCTATATGTAACTAATTATAATACGAGATCAGATTTTTTTTCAAAAAAATCATATTAAACGTACCAAATTCATAGATACATAGAAATAGTTCATATTGTACTTCATTTGCTATTCAAATAGATTAATTCGACAATTGAAACCTTATAATCTATGCACGTTTCTAATCTAATAACGTCACTGTGTTAATTCCTGAATTAATCCTTTCAATTGTACAATGTGTATTACAAACTAACATTGTGATAATACACACAGGAAGAGTAAATTTTCAGTAATTCTAATAGAAAATACAAACATTCAAAGTCTTTTTTTTCATCCTATCTAAAGACACATTCTTTTTCACGTGAAATTTAGACGACATCCCTTTAAATAGACTTCACTCCTCGTATTTTCTACGAGTCGCACAAACCGTGTTGAATAATGTATCATGTTAACAAACAAGCACACAGAAAAGAAATGTAATAAACTTGTCGATAGATAAAAACGTGAAAGTTCAATTCAACGTTCGAAATACAAATTAAGTACTATTTTGTGTATATTTATGCATTTGAATAGTAAAATTGAATTTAGAATTTGATAGAGACCGCAAAATCGGTTTTCACTAAATGGAATTGATTTTTAATCCAACGAAAGTAGATTAAATTGATCGATGAAATGGAATGTTAGGAGATTATGTCATTGATAAATCTAATTTGCATTCATTATATCCATCAATTGGTTTAAATTTCAATGACTATGTATAATATAGAATATTTCATTTTTTTAAATATGACATTTGCAAAAACTACTTTCAGGAACTTTAACCTTCATTGTAATAACATAGATATTCGTGTTTCATTTGGGACACAATTTAAGTACAATATAAATAATCTTATAAAAAATATTTTTTCTAGAAAAAAAGAAACTGTTCTTAATGCCCAATTAACAATTTATCCAGAAATAGTTCTTTTAGTTTTTTGATAGATAACGTAGTTAATCATATTTGAAAAAAAATAGTAAATTAATGTTGTTGGTTAAAGGTTGATTTTGTTTAGAAATATTATAGTTTTTCTTGAAAATATCTATTTTAATATTACCATAGTTATACATACATATTTCGATACAATTTAAACACAATCGCACTCCATCACATCACAATAATTTTCCGAACACATTACGCAAAATTTCGAATCGATCGAACAATTTTCACGCACAAAATTCATACTTGTTTGAAAAACGATTGTTTCCAATGTTGAAATTCATGTCTGATTAATTCGCGGTGCGATTAAAACACAAACGACACCCGAACGCATTTAGACATTTGAATATTTTCAATCAAAAGCGAATCGATTGAATCGCGCAAAAATTATACACGGCGCGTTCGAAAATCCGCCGTCGTTGCGCTTTATGAATATTTATGGCGGGAAATTTCAATTTCGAATCGTACCACTGTTTTCGCGACCCTTTCCCGCCAAAAACATAACCCTTTCGAATTCTGCAGAGAAAAGGGCGCGAAAATGCTCTCACTGTGGAACAATAGTAAACAGAGGTTTCCAACGTTTGATATTCGTTAATTTTAAATGTGTCTTTTATGTGATAGTATGTACTCATTTGTATGTGTGTTCTATGATAATGATGCTAAATTCGTCTCACTTATAAAGGAATATTATTAAAACGTTTATTATGAATATTACTCAAATATTACATTTTTATTTATTAGAGAAATTCGTTGATGCTCAACGGGAAATAAAATATTAATTTAATTTAATCAACTAATCTAATAACCGTCTATCGATTGAATACTAATTTTAATATTTCAAGTAGTTTAATCAAAATTTAACTCGTATAACATGGTCAATATGATAAATTCATCAATCGTATTTTATCAAATAGTATTATTTGAAATTACATTCTACGGAACCTTAATGAATATTCAAGTTTTTACATAATATACATGTATGCTCATTTAATATTTTCGAAAAATAAATCGTTAAATCCCTATTATTTGAATATTTTTTGAATTCGGTTTGGTTTTTGTCAAGCAAACCATCGGCATAATACACAATTTAACAATTATTATAAAACAAAACTCGATCGAACCCAACTTAACCTAACAACAAAATAAAAGCTATCTCAAACTAGCCTAAAAAAAAACAAGCTAACCTAAAAAAAGAACCAGACTTAAAAACAAACCTAACCTATCCACTTCCACTTAACTCATTTTTTCTACAAGTTACTTATTCTTAAGAACAATACAGTCATCTCCCGTTTAAAGCGATTATTTCACAAGGTTGTTTCAAAAAAATATCGAATGCGTATTTAAAAAAAAACCTTTTGAAGTAATCTCACTAAACGGAGGATGATTGTATGTATTTTTTTCATTAATGGATATATCTATGGATACCTAGGTTTCTTCATATACTTTTTTCCTATTAAATAAAAAAAAGTTTACAACATCTGATTCAAACACATCGAATGCTCATTGTCTTGAACCATTGTATTATAAAACGAAGGCTTTTGTTTTAGTCAGTCGACCTCGGTTATCGAACGAGCATCTGCGGAATTGTCCCGCTTCACGTAGTAATTTGCTCTGCGAAAAGTGTACACTCTGTCCCGCGAACGGGACACACTTTGTCCCGCAAACGGGACACACTGTCCCGTGAATGGGACGTACTCTGGAAAGTAGGTGCTTCGCTGAGCTCGAAAGGGTGGACGTTAGTTGTGTTTCTGGGACGACGTCTGATTTATGGTCTTTTCATGCAATCGTGGTCTATTATGTATTTTGTATATGAGATAAATGAGGTCGCTTGTGAGTTATTCGATGTCTCTTGATAGATGATCTAAAATCTATCATGAGATATGTATGTATATGAGTTGATTTGTTATCATTTTGATGAATCATATATTTTTATTTTTAAAAATCAATGAGTTGTCTTGTTGAGTCAGATTTTACCTCAGACAATTTTCATTCTTATTTGAAATTATTCAAAACGATTGAACCTAAATAATTTAGTTTTTTAACCTATGTAGTGATGAAATAAATTAAAATTATATTTTTTTATCGCATCGTAAAACATTAATGAAATTGTATTTTTATGCGTACGTAAATTATGAATTCTATTGTTATATGTATTGTATACTTTTTCGATGTCATATCCGAAATTTTCTCAGCACATTTCGGCGTCTCAATTTATTTTCGTGCAGAAATGAAATTGTTATTTCAGTATTAACGAAAAAAACATTGTTTCAAGCTTCAGCGAATTTAATCTTTGAAGGTCAAAGAAATACTTTTGTACTTACAAAATTACTAGCAGCAAACAAATTGGTTTCTATGCAATTGAACGATTCAGAAGTATCCCATTGAGTGTATTAGAAAAAAATCTAATAGAAATGTTTCGATGTACGTAGATTTTATTCACATGTATAAAATACCTACAACATACATTACAATAAATGATAATAGAATTGACCCATTATAATTTTAGATTTGAAAACAGTTATCATCTTTTTTTTATCATAAAAATATCAAACTCAAAATGACCTGTATTCGCGTATAGTAACTATCTCCACACATACATATGGTTCTTAAATCTAAAAACATACTTAATATATGACGAATGAAAAAGCCAAGGGATACAAATGACATTTTTGCCGAAATCGAGCTATATACAGGAATCGCTTCTATGTTCGCTCATATATTTTGTGTCAAAAGAATATAAACGAACATGGAACGAGTACCGAGACATATCATCAAATCACTCAACCTCCTCCTAATACATGCTCAACTTTGAGCACACTTTTATCGAAATCACCGAGAAGTAACTTGTACCCTTTAGTCTCCTTTAATGACTTAAAGAAGACTAATATCATATCATAATTCTCTAAAAAAACTATAATCAAGACTCATCGTAGTGCACTAAAGGCTTAAGCAGAATTCTCTCACAATCGGTTCTATTGTGAATAGTGCTTCAACAATGTATAAGCACTATAATATAATATTAGGGATAGGTTGATAATAATGCAAAGCATTTGAAAAGTGGGCCAATTGAGTCCGCGAATGTTCTTGACCTCTTTCAGTCATATCATAATTCTCTAAAAAAATTATAATCAAGATTCACAGTAGTGCACTAAAGGCTTAAGCAGAATCCTCTCACAATCGGTCCTATTGTGAATAGTGCTTCCACAATGTGTAAGTACTATAATATAATATTAGGGATAGGTTGATAAGAATGCAAAGCATTCGGAAAGTGGGCCAATTGAGTCTGCGAATGTTGAGGATATGCTGCAGCCCTTCGCAGCCTCCGAGGGGTGAACAGCCTCGTGACGTCATTGTGACGTAACACTGCGTCACGCGACACTACAACGACTTTCAAACTTTTCCAAAAAAAATCACCATTTTTTTATAAATAATATATTTCACTTTTCAATATATTATGAATCTGTGTCATTTGGGATAGTGTTTTATGTTTGTGTTATCGATTATTATTACGACGATGTGAGTTATAATGTGGTTTTTGGTAGGTTTCTTATTTTTGAATTTTTTTTTTTATTTGTGAAGATTCTAAAATTGACATATTTTTGGAAAGTTACAGTTACAAAGTTTAACTTAAACATTAAAAAAATATTTTATCATTCGCTCATAAATGTAATTTTTATTTGAAAATTCACTTTTTACATTTCCTAGATATGAAAATGTATAATATAAAATGTTCCCATGTTGAAGCAAATTATAACATCATATTCTTGACGTAATTTACTTATTTTATAATCTTTCAAAAAAATTTTCCATTTTTTTCAAAGCTTGATGAATATTCCCTTGTGAAATATTTCTTTTTTAAAACCTGAATTGACTTTTTGAGGTTTCATCCTACACATTTTCTGTGTAACTTTTTCGACATTTTGTATTTTCTCGTAATAATCTTATGAAATATTTATTATACAAATTTAATGTTTATTCATAACGTCGTGAAAATGAATGAACGAAATTTATTCATCACATTATAATTTAATATATACGCACATTCATCATATCCTTTCTCAATATTTATGTGCTCCTGATCTCAATATTTTCCTTTCATCGATTATAATATAATATTAGGAAAAAATCTTCGATTTATTTACAAAAAATAATTAAAATTATAATCATATTACATAAAAATTTACTAGATTTAATTTTTTTTAAATAATTAAAATTCAATGAATTGTTAAGATATTCAGTTTTAGTCTTTCAATGTTCGATAAATGAATCAAGTAGATGTGAATTCATTACTTAAATTATGACAAACTTAAAAAAAACTATTAATTTTCAAAGGACTTAATTTTAAAACCATTTTATTACACATGCAATGTGCTTATAATCATACAAAACAAATCCATATGAAACATCACAGTTCATTAGTACGTAACGAGTGAATTATCCAGCTCGGTTCGTTTCAAACCCAGTAATAATTACCGATGATTATGTCCATTTACGATTATGCATTTATGCAAACCGCGCGAATAAATCAATCATGACAATGTGCGCTTCACGAACTTATGCGTGCGTTTCGAGCTGTTCGAATATTGCACTCGACTAATTCGATAGAATCGCGCAAACTTTTAAATTTGAATTGCGAACGTATGTGAAAATATGAAATTTTGAACGAATGTCGTATTTGAATTTAATATTTTAACTCTTGTTCGTTCCATTTATCAAAACGTTCGAAGACGATTCGATTTTTTGCAGTGAAATGTAATAAATTTCCCATGGGAAAAATTGGAAATTTGAAAATGTTTTCGTTCAATTTTAAAATGATCGATAGTTTGAAATTGTATTTCAACTGAAAAACTATTTTGTTCTTTTTTAATTTTAGCAGAATTTTTTGATGAAATTTTTTTGTACAGCTGTTTGATTCTCGATCTTTTTTGTTCATAGTTTTCAATTCCATTTTCATGTGAATTGTATTGAAAGCTTCACATTACCTTTTATGCATATTTTTTCAAAAGTTCTTTTGAAAAAAATATGTTTTATTACTTACGAGTACTGAATAAATCATTCATAACAATAACCTTCTGATTCTTATCTTTGACTAATTCATTTAAATAAAACCAAAAAGAACCTAATCCCAAAATTTGTATAGATGCCATTATTTTCATAACACGAAACTGTTTTAACACAAAACTCATCCCTCGTGCTACAAACGAGTTTTCTGTATATATTTATGAATAAAGCGCAACATTTCCTCAAAATGTCCTTAATTTCATCTCACATAATCGATTTTTCGTGTGAAATTAGCGATATGTATGCGTGGAACGTTCTCGGATCGCACGAGTTGCTATATTGTCCTCGTTACCGAAACAAATTAATGTAAATATAACTCGGATCTCATGCATAAGGTTGACATTTACGTCGTAACCGAGATGTACACTGAGATAACGATATACGTTGCCCATTAGTCTTCTATCTCTATACAATTATGCAAAAGCTCATGTCTCGATTGCATATTGAATTGTTTGATTTGTACGGTTTTCTATTTGAAGTAGAAAGTTCATCATGACTCTTCCATTCCATCTAACATAGAACAGATTAATTTCTTTTTCAAAAAAATATATTAATATACTCACATCTAGTAATTGAATGGTTAAAATGAAAAATTGATAAGTGATTTTTCAATATTTGTGTTTTTTGGATAGGGTCTTATGTTAATATATTCTGAAAATATGTTCTTTATCTTCCATTTTTGGTTTTATTTCAGATTATTCTTTTATTATGGTGATGGTGCATAAAGTTAAATCGAAATTTCATCGTATGCAATATGTTCGATTTTCCTATGAGAATTCTCTTCCGGTGCGTTTAGCATGAAATTGTATTTTGATCGAATTTATGAAGATTCTCTAAAACGTTATTTGATTTATTATATTATGAGAATATTTTTCTTATATTGAAGATAATTCTCCGTTTGAAACCAATTTTTCATTAAAACACTCATGATACAAATGAAAATAAAAATTTCAACATAAGTTTTCCATTTATTGTTATTTACAAATTCGTTTCCTTTATTCGCATTTGTACACTTCATAAAAAATACTAATATATTTTTTCATGAGTTCCAAAGAAAACTCATCAATCACCAAAGGAAATTGAAAAAAAAATCAATTTACAAAACGTTCCAGTCGATTCGCTCAGAACATGATACTAATTTCTGAAAAAAATACCGATACTTCCATTACAAAATATTCGATTTATTTTTTTCACTATCAAGATATAAAATTCTAACAAATCGCCAACACAAAAAAAAAACACTAAACGCTCGTAAACATAAGAAAAACTCAATCATCATACATCGCATCCTAAACTTATTTACGACCCCTATTTCGAACAATAATAGAGTTTATCCCTTTTCAGTTAGATTAGGAAAAAAACTCGTTCCATTCTGTATATCCATATATACACAGGAAAATATACATATATATATATAAATATATTTCCCCAGAAAGGCCATTTCACCTGCTTAGACGTTTTAGACCAGTTGGGCGAAGTCGAATTAAAAGTTGGACGTAGTCCGGCCCTGGTTTGCAGAGCCGCCCCTTCGGCGCATTTAACTTTTTCGCATATTCAAACTTAACGCATTGTTTAACTTGAACGTTTCGAAACTCGTTACTGGCGAGTCACCAGTTCGACTAAACACTGCCAGCTATTAAAGTTAAAGGAATTTGAATTTAACCTCTTCATTCAAAGATTTTCTCAAAAATTCTAATTTAGTATGGAAAAGTCGAAATAATATGTATTTTTTCCATTAATCAACGAAAAATATAATAAATTGATTCGTACAATAACTTATAATTTGGTCAAATATTGAAAAATTAATGTGATTTTCAAAAAATGCTATCTTTCAAACAATTAGTGTCGAAATTTTAAGATAAACAGACGTTAAATTCAGAAGTTATAGCAAGAAGAAATGTGAATTTCGTGAGTCAAAACAATATATTTTAATATTTTGGTGAATCGTGGAAATTTTGGTAATTGATGTTAAATTTATGAAAAGTTCCTTGATCTTTTCTTTAACACATCTATGGATATTCTTTAATATCCAGTCAAAAATATGGTAACAATTGATACAACAAGTATCCCATTGTTATGAACATACATAATTACTGTTTATATTGAATATGATTCTTTGATTTTCAAATAAGCAATCAAATCAGTTTCAAATTTATAATCAGATAAATAAAATCTTTCAAAGACAATATGATAAAACGAAAATAAAGCATTTCTTAGAAACAATCTAATACGAATCAGTTCTGACTTTCTCATAATGCTTCAACTACGAAACTTTTATACTTTGTACGATATAATAAAATCGCAACTGCGGCCACAGAAAAGTTGCGAAATCTGACCGAAGTGGATCGTTTAACGAATCTAGATTACTTCCACAACATAAATATTTACAGTGGTATCAACTTTCGAAACCCATTTAAACATTCAGTACAAAGTGCGCAAAAAATATCGGATACAGTTTTCCCATGCCTATTAAAACTTTTTCCGAAGTTAAATGATATTTATCTCGAGTCGAAATTATATTTAAAATCATAATGAACTATTAAAAAATGAATTAGTATCATATTATAAAAAATTCAGATGAATAATGAACCCTTTTCAAAAGTCACTATTCATATCATATCTAGCTTCAAAAATAGTTTTTAAAAAAATAGTCTTGACTAAACTGTGACAGATATGAACTTTTTATACATATCTAGATTCGGTGAAATGTTTGCTGCGAAACTGTGACGTTTTTACTACTTAACTTTGCTTGACAAAAACTCGTAGTGCATCTCTCCTTTGTGTATGTTGAAGTTTCAGAAGTGCGAGCTAAGTTTAATTTATGCATAAGAACGTCTCTTTACATGACACTTTTAAACTATGCGCGCGAAGCGAAAGTCGTTAAATTTGAGTAAATTTGCGTTAAATAGGGCTTTACCTTTTCAAGAAAGATTTAATATAATCATACCCTTAAT
This sequence comes from Cheumatopsyche charites, assembly GCA_024721215.1. NCBI lineage: Eukaryota > Metazoa > Arthropoda > Insecta > Trichoptera > Hydropsychidae > Cheumatopsyche > Cheumatopsyche charites. The sequence continues at coordinate 1,825,574 of CM045579.1, forward strand.
TATTCTGTCTAAAATAACGACAATTATACTATAACTGTTATATTTTTTTATCAAAAATTTACTTTCAATGATATTTTTCAATTATAAATTCATCAGTGATCCATATTTGTTACCTTTTTAACGAAAACTCTTAAGGTAAATTTTGTCAAAAACTTTATTATGTGGAAATTTGTGTACCAACGTCTACTATTGTAATTATCACAATCATATGAATTCTTTTAAGATGTCTCTGAGTTTGAGAAAATAATAAGTTATAATCACCCAATACAAACTTATTTACTATTCAATTGCCACAACAATGAATTGACTTAACTGAACCTAAATTTTGACTTAATTTCAAGAAAAAAATAACCTAAAACAATTCATTCGAACAAAACATGAAAATATTTTCCATAACACCCATCATTTATTTCAAAACACATTCAATTCAACTTTCAAATATAAAATCCCTCATTTCCCAACGTTCGGAAAAGTGGCCAAGTTTAAGCGTACGTCGAATCCTCCGAAGGGTCTGCGGACATTTGTTTAACAAGATTGCAACATCTGCGGCCAACTGGAATCCCCTTGACTCCCTTGACTCCCCTTGACTCCACAAATTTCACCCCCCAAAGCCTCTTTCTACCCCTGAGGAGTCTCATCCCTTATTTTATCGTCTCGGTGGTGTTGCGGGTTTTAATCCCACGGTCCGCTCTCAGACGAGCGTTAACCGCAATAAACGTTATCCGTCTTCTTCGCCAGATTATGACACTCCAGAGGAACTTTTCTCCGCTTTTTTTCCAAGTCCTTTAGAGTTCTCTGTGGGATAGATCAGTGCTTCTCGATTTTTTTCTAAATTTAGATTGAATTTTGTATCTTAAATGCTTAATAGATCTTTCTATTGAAATTAATTTTAGTAATTAAATGAATTGGTAAATGTTGACTTAAACTTTTATTAATTATTAGCTATGGTAATGTGAAGTTACTTAAGATCGCAAATTTGAATTGATTGTGAAGTTTCATATAATATTCATGAACGAAATGCAAAATATTTGTCATAACATGTTAAATTAAGCGTAGTGCTTTACATGTTTACTAATGCTGCTCGACTACAGCAAAATCCACTCCGTTAAATGTCTAAAGATCATATTATTATCGATTGTTAAATTTAAAATGTAATAGTGCAGAAACCTTCCCAGAAACTTACCCAAATATAATCACAATACAATAAATTTGGATTTTTTTCATCATGATCAGATAAGTGGTACAGAAATGTACAAATAATACAAACCACTAAGATTAGGATTAATTAGGGAAAGCTTTTATTTTGTCTAACTAGAAACTATTATCTTTCTCGCTCTAATTCTATCATCTAGATTGTAAAAAGTAATGATTTTTAGCCAGAATGTACTATAACTATTGTAGGAATGAAAAGCATTCCCCTCAAAGTTGTTGTGCGATAAAAAAACGCTCATCACTTGTCTAGCTAAAAATAATTGACATTCTCAATATATTGCTCATATTTAGAGCAAGAAACGAAATGATTTCTAACTAGTCTAGCAAATCTAGCAGCTAGCTAATCTAGCTAGTATCTATATTATAAATACGCTAACGATGCTCGAAATTTTCAGCCACAGCCGTGCCTCGAACCCGGGCGTTCAATTTATTAGCCCGCGCCTTACACTCCGAACTACGCGTCATAATTCTAATAATCTAGCTAGAAATGAATAACGATTCCTCTTACGAATCTATCACTGATTTACCATTGTCCATCCATGCATACCACAAATATAAACAATCTTATTCATATGAATCTTTATGTAAAATACTTCAATTTTTTCGAATTTAAATTAAAAAATAAGACTTGAGAACCTCTTCAGTCAAAAAAACCCTTTCTTTTCCTTTTCGCTCCTAGCAAATTCGTCTCTGAGGACGGATTTGAGCGGAAAATGCACCCCATACACACAGGTATTCGACGCCGTTATCAATCATCGGTTCGGGATTGTGGCCCGGGGGTTGTTCGCTTTGAATTTTAACCCCTTGCCCACCCGATTCATGTCCGGAATGTATTGGGAAAAACTCGGTTTTCACATGTGCCCGTTGCTCTCTTTGCTATTTGGGGAAAACGTCAGCGGATTTCGTACGATTCTGTGTATAGTGTGGATCGAAATAGAGTTTTTTTTTTTTGTTTTGGTTTGAAGTTCTGTTGATTTTATTGATGTTGGTGTGAGTTTTAGAGGAAGAAAGATTATGGTTTCTTACAAGAGTTTGGCTTGGAATGATATACGTACTCCCTTTTAATCCATGCGTATGTTAAGGTTGATATATTAATTGAGATACTCTCGAATATTGGCAAATTGTTTCTGAAAAGTTCTGATCTGAAGCGAATGCATTTTCAAACTGATTTGTATGAAATCTGCAAAACTTCCGGGTTTTTGAAAGAACCTATTAATTTCAATGATTTTTGTATGAATCAAATTATATTAGCAAATATTGAAATGAATTCGATGAAAAACGTCGTATCAGATGCTTGTCGAGATTCCTTGAAATGAAAGACCAATATGAAAAATATTTCAAATAATAGACATCAAACGTTTTAATTTTTCATTTTAAAATATCAAATCGTTAAAAACAATCGATTTCAATGATAAAATTAGAAGTTAATTAATAAAAATATTATTTTTTCATCAATTTTTTGGTACATCCTATATTTCGCAACGTGCACTTTTCAGACAGTTGCGAAATTGCAGTTTCATGCTTTCGACGCTTTCACAAAATGGCAATACACGTATGAAAGCTATAATATTTTTCAAAATTTCGAACTATTCTTGCCAAATCTGATACTATACCGACCAATATTTCTCAAACTTTTTTGTCCATTGCACTTAGTTTTCGAAATCTAAACCACATGAATAATTCAGATCATTCGAAACAAAACACATGAAAATCATCACAAACTTATTTCTTTTTAATATCTACATTTTATTAATCAACATTTCTTATATATTCAAAATCTATTATAAATTTGAATTTCAATTAAAAAATTCTTCAATCTTTCAGCATGGAATTTTATCAATCATTAAATTCGTACGGACGTTGAATCCGAATGAAATTCCGTTTTAATTCCACTTACATAAGTCCCTTCAATGCCAATCTTCGTTGAATACAAGAACGGGCACATTTTCCGATATTCAAATCGAATCGAAAGGCTTTCGATTGAAAAATTGAAAAATTAAATCAGCTTTAGTCTCCATTGTGATCGGATCGGTTCGAGAGTCATTTTTAACAGATTATACGATTTACACTGAGCCCGACTTTTGTGTGCAATTTTCGACGTTCTCCTGTGCAATTTTCGATATTTTCGTGTGAAATTTTCAACATTTTCATTTTTCAATTTGCAGATGGTCGCAGGGATTGCTTTTTCATCAGGCCATGGTCGATTGTGCAAGAGCTGCAATATTAATACCATTAGGAATATCCATATTCAAATGTCAACCTGTCAACAAATGTTCGCTGGTCGAAACTGCCTTCTTATTATTGGTGAGTATTTTTATTTTAAACAATTTATAAGTGCCCTTGAAATTTGAAAAATACATACATATTTAAGATGATAAATTCATATTTTTTAAGTTAAGCGCAGAAAATGTCTCTGAATATGTCTATTCGTTTGGTTTTGAAAGGTATCAAGAATTGTATTAACACATATCATCAGAATATTTAACGAATTTTCAATATTATTTAAATTATAATAGTATATGTAGATTCAATTTTGAATATTGCTATCTTAAAGTTTAATCTTATGTATTCAAATCTCTTAGCTCCAATGTTTCTCATAAAATAAATGAAATTTTCATAAAACGACAGATGCGTGGTTTTGTAAGAAAATCGCCAACAGAAATACTGGGTTAAGCTAGAATTATTTCTAGTTAGCTGAAAATTAAACATGGATTATATTCAAATGCGAGTCAGAAGTTCGTTATATAATAGCTATCAACTCTAGAAAATAAAAATAAGACCTACGATCAACCTACTAACATCGTATCTGAGATGGGCAAGATTAAATTGAAATTATTTTATTCTAATATGGATCAGAATTCTGTTAATTTCAGTCTTCAAAAAGTGACGGTAATTAATTAAAATCCGTCCAAATACATAATTACAGCACTCAATTTTCCTCACACATTTCAATTTAACACCATTCATCCGCACGAAAAACCCTTCCATTTGCAAATGAACAAAGCCACTATAAACGAGCCATTAAAAATTCATCATCACTCTATTTTACATACACACACACACACACAGAAAACTTTCAAAATTAGCGCGAAAGCCTTCTTTTTCGTTTCGTTTCGAAAGAGCCATTATGACGACATCGCTCCGCTAGATTTAACCCTTTCCGCTCGTTCGCTTAAAATATATTATCCATCTATTATATGGGATGAAGCCTCCCCGTTTCACTTCATCGTGTCGGCCATACGTCACTGGGAACTTCCCAATGGGAAATGCTTGGAATCGATCTGGGATTATGTTCGACGAAGAACTATCAATTATCGTCAAATTGTTAACAAATCGGTTCGTTTCTTATTGATTTCTGTGTGTCTGTGTGTGTGTCCATGTAACGCTCCAAAACTGCGTTGATATATTCAACGAGTTGATTGCTAGTTCGATAATATAAGTAGTTTTATGCAATATCTTGTTTAATGTGCACAAATCTGAAAAGTTTGATTGAATTCTGATGAAGGATTTGTTAAATAATTGAGTACACACAGAGAAAAATGTATTATTTTTTAGTCTATCCTATTAGAGAACATCATTGTCTTTGACAATTTTCTCGTATCTATATTCATTTTTGAAAAAATCTGAAAAAAAACGCGATCGGACACCTTTGAGGATGAATAACGGGGTAGAAACAACCCCCTCGACGTATTACCCTTTCTAGATCAAAATGCACGGTTAAAAACTACACATACCCAAAATCTTATGATTTCTGCCAGCTGAAACCATAGACTTGAGTAATTTCCCATACTGGGTCATATTTTCATTCTGTGTTTGACTAGAATTCATTTTCAATATAGATACAAATAAATCCAATTGAATTGATTTGTTTTTGTACTAGCCATTTAATTTATCACCATTCAAAAATAAGCCTAAATACAATTTCTTTCGCATGGGGATATCCCTAAAACAAATCTCATCTGCACTAATTCCCCAAAATAATTCATTCATATCCTTAAAAAAATAATAATAAACAACATCCAATTTACTTTTTACACCAACATTTTATAATTTGAAAAAACCCAGCATCCATAAAAATTATACGATCACCACGCAACACGAGTGTCGAACGATAAAAAGGGCACGTTTCAACGGCTGTGTCATAAAGGCGTAAAGGCTCATTCACACGGAACAATTTATAAAAATTTGATCCCAAATTATTTATTTTTTAATATATAAATCCTTCATCAAAAATTTTCTGATTCAATTAATTTTCATTATGTTCAAACATCAAAATTATTTATGCACAGTGTAAACTCTCCATTAGCACGTTGTAATGAAATAGTGCAACCCTTGCTCGCATGAAATATTCACATTGCAATTTGTAACGTTTCAGTAATGGGGGTCTGAAGCTGAAGCAGGTGTTAAGTTGTATCGGTTATGAGCCTATCGTATGAATTTATACGTGCTGTACTACACCCTTGATTGAATTAATTTCAGAACACTCATCTTGTAAAGGGTTGAATCTTATTTGACACGTGTCAATTTTCTAGTGTCAGAAATGAGATGGGTTTCTGCGTTTTGATTGTTGCGTTGTTTGAATGTTTGGTATGTGTCCGTTAGTCTGATGCCACATTCGAGAATACTTATCGTACATTAACAAAGGTCAGGTCGAAATATTATAGTTAGACTCATTTTTATTCATCTGTATATTTTATTCTAAAATAAATGTCTATTTGTCTGTCTAATTGTGTACTAAATATTCTATTTAATCATTCGACAGATTTCAATAAAATCAATATAAAAATTCTGACGTCGCAAGCAACACTAATTGTATGTTAATTATGAAGAAAGTAAATAATTAGTTAAGTATCAACATTTTTTTTTAATTACAAAATTTGGATTGAACTCCTCATATTTTTTTGTATGTATGTAATATAATACTTTGAATTATCATAAAAACTTTTTTATTTAAAAAAAAATACACAAATTACGACCGACCCTTATTCGCATAAATTCCACCCGCTCGAAATCCCGAACAACCTTTATACCCTCGAGCAGCTAGTTTCGTATAAAATTTAACGTTCATACAACGAAAAATATAAAAATACAATATAATATAATACACAAAAGATAAAATTTTACACCTTCCACGTAAAATTTAGCATTAACACGAACTGAATCAGCGCAAATTTGAACGAAGAAAATTGCAAGCGCGGCTGTCGCATAATGAGACATCTACAACAGGAAGAAACCTTTATACAATCGGATGAAGTTAGTTAGAATTTCATAGAAGAGCCTAAAATGATTGAAGATTTAAGAACTGTTCGTATTTTGATTGAAAAATAAATAAAATTTATATTTTTTATGGAAACTAACTTATGATTTAATATGAATAGGTGAATTTTATTTGATGTTGAAAAAATGCCACAACCAATGGGTTAACACGGAAATTTAATCAGTTTTCTTTTATTGGTTACTATTTTAATGAATTTTTATTAGAATTTCAATTAAAATGACTATTTAAATACGTGTATATTAAATTTACATTTAATATAGATCAGTTGTATGTGTTTTGTGAAATTATTGTGTAATTCTCTGAATGGTCGAAATTTATGAATATCTATATAATATAATTGCCAGTATTTTAATCTTGACGATAAGTTATTCAAAGGACAGTATATTTATCTATTATAACTACTCATTCAATAATTATTTAATCTTTTTCTATTTAATATTTGAAAATCACGTTCAGTTCATATGAAATACAAAATATCAGATTTGACTTCGAAAATCCTTTAACCCTTTAATCCCCGACGAATCCTCGCGCAAAATATATTATTTTTAATAAAATAAAAATATCTTTTCCAACCTTTTAAGCTTTTTTTTTCTAGAAATTCGCACTTTAACGTCTTTCTGCAACGGACTCGAGGACGCTCTCATAAATTTTTATACGTCTCAGATTTATGAGTGTGACGCTTTTGACCCTTTCTGTGTACATTTTGCAATACGAAATAAAACTTTTCACGAAATGACACGGTATAAAAATTGCGATCGAAGCGAGTGTGACATAAATTGAAATTTGCATGATGTATCTCTTTTTATCATCGTATACAGGATCGGTTCGAGTTCTGACGTATTTCTATGTTTTCGATTGAATGTTATCTTTTGCTTTCGTGTGAGTAAGCTTCGTTTGCGATTTTGATCCATTCGAATAAAATTTGCGGTATTTTTATTCAATTTCTATTTATTTGCATGGAAAATCTATGGATCTTAAGCGATTATAGACTGTTATACAGTATTTTTGATAAAAACTAACATGTCTGACGAAATATGTTTAATTACGTATGTAGGTCATGTTTAATGCTTGTTGTGGGTTTTTGAATGAAAGTCATTCCATTTGACAAAAGACGTTCGAAATTCTCTCAATTGTAATACGAATTAATGCAATATTTAATTAAAATTGAATAGTGAAAAAGAAAATAACTCTAGAAACTTTAATTGTAATTTGATAAACGATAAAATAGCACATAAGGAACACGTAGATCGAAAGCATTAATTTTATTTTCATTGAAAAAACTGATGAAATATCTGCTTACAAGTAGATATTTTTATGAACTAAAATATTTTGTCCTTTCTATGAATTTTACTGTTCTGAATCAAATGTATTTAAACATAAATTACTTATTTTATAAAAATTCGATGTTCAGCAATAAACGATTTTTATAAAATATTGTAATTTAACAACCGGTTGTAGGTATATAAAGACTATTTTCATACAAACCCTAATATATTTCAATTTTTCGTTCCCGCTCGAATTTCCAATCGTGGGAAAACGTCGAAATAAACTCGACATAAAAACAATATTTATTTTTTTTCGCTATTTTCTTGCATCAGCAGTATTTTCATATTTTCCATATACAATACACACACAGAGCCTTCTCGAATCTGGGACGATTGTCGAATTTCATTGTCGGATTTCGTTCACTTGCGAAGAAATGAAATTGGAAATGCAAACAAATACAGAGCTTCATACACTCCTATCTGAATAATACAGGGTGTAGTCGAAAAATCGGCTAATAATAATAAAATACATTTTCATTTTGAGTTTCAGTTGAAAAATATATCTATGAATTCAAACGAAACAAAATAATCAAATTTAAAACATAAATTCAAACAAACACTATCAATTTCGATATGGTAAGTTTGAATTTATTAAGTTAATTTTAGTTAGTGAAAAAGCATTAATTTATTTTAAAAATATTATTTTAGGGTCTAACCCTGCTGTTGATGTATGTTTTATATGTTCGTAGGAGATTTCCCGTTTTTTATCATATTTCATGAAAAGAGCGTTGCGTTTTTTCGAGCAAAGATCGAAAAAAGCAGAAGCCCTTGTTGAATTTAATTCGCATAATTCGCGTACTTTGGTCTGAGTGCTTTTTCAAAACGTCAAAGCGGGGATTTTCATCATATTTAACAAGACAAATTCGATTTCTATTACTTAACGTATTTTATGTATTCGCATTCATTTAATACGAACCGTAATATTCACAAAATACATAATATCATACGACGAAATCGTGAAAGTATTGAAATAATAATCTTACTAAAACTTTTGAATTCATTTTCTATAATAAATTGAACTTGTTTTCAATGTTAAAATAATATTTTTGTATTACAAACAAAGAAGTTGCTAAATCAATAAAAATGGTTTGATTGAACATTGCGCTCATTTTGAGCAGCGCTTCATTAACCAGCACCTTTATTTTGATATCATTATATTTTTACTTCCGTAAATAAATTAATAACCAATTATCAACCAATGAAATAACAAAATTATATTTTCATGTAATTTAGAAACTAAAATATCAACAAAATATTTTTACTCAGCCATTTTCGAAGATTCAAAATGGCGACGATATGATTCTTGAATCTAATAGAATCATCACTTTTTTCAATGAGCTTTCTAAAAATATGAAACCTTACTAATTTACCATACAATAAAATTAAGCTTCATTCGAAACCCAACTACTATTTACTTCAAAAATCTATTTTCATGTAATTTAGAAGCTAAAATACCGACAAAATATTTTCACTCGGCCATTTTTGAAGATTCAAATGGCGACCATTTGACTCTTGAATCTGATAGATTCATCACTTTTCTCAATTAACTTTCCAAAAATATGAAACCCAACTAATTAAAATCCAACAATTTTATACTTCATAAGGTATTTTTTGGTCTTTCAGGTGACAGTATCCACAGTGAACATGCTCACAACAGTCCTGAACGACAGTCCAGTGTTTCCCGAAGGCGAGGAAGACCAGGCAGAACTGACAGGACCCCTACTGATGGACAGTCCCCAGGTACAGTACAATCCCGTTTCGTTCTATACGCGTATAGATAATAGTTTGTTGGGTTTTAATTGGGTTTGAGCCGTGCATTGGCGTCGCGGGACGCATTCGTTAAACGTAGAGTTAAATTACACGTGTTTGAACAAGACCGCAATTGATTACACGCTTTTACACCATCCTACTCATTTTGTATTGCTTGTCTCGGTTTGTATTGTTCAAGTACAGGGTGATCGGTAAATTTGTATTTTTTTAGTATTGAAATTAATTGAAAAAATTTGCAGGTTTAGCTGAAACTGATAGAGTATAACGAGACGAATTTCATGAATATCTTTTTGTACATCAAAATGTTGATCGAAATTTTTTTTTATGATTAACATTATCTATGATTTTTAACATACAGGAAGCTTAAGGGTGGGAACAAGTGATATATTTGACGATCGAAAAGGCCAAGGGGTACAAGTGACATTTTTGCCGAAATTGAATTGTGTACAAGAATCTCTTCAAGAAATGAAAATTAGAAGATAACTCTAGTAAATTTATTTATCACTGCTACTCCATGACTTATAATCTTTCATTTAGTTTTTATGATAATCTAAAAATAAATTGTTCGAATCTATCGCTTTTGAATCAAGGGCGAATCATTTATAAGTTTGAATTGAATTATTTGAATAGTTTATTTAATTATATTAATAGGCTGTGTACTATATTTAGAAACGTACTGTAAGTACGTCAAACGTATAATAGCCCTTATAATACGTAAATGCCACGTTTATACTTAGCCTTATCTAAATATCTACTCAGCTTATTCGATGTGTTTACACGATGGTGTTAATTCTAATATACAAGCATAGTACGACTTAGCTTTAACATTAGGTACTATTTACGAACCTCCTTAAAAGCGTCAGTTTTCTGTTACGACAATATATGGTATTAGTTCATCCAATTACCGAATGCTACAAATAGAAATGGAAATTCATTTGGATTATAAAAATTTCCAATCTTCATATCGCCGAGATTGATTTTTAAATTTTCAAATTCAATTATATTTTTATATCAGATTTTTGCTTTTATGAACTTTTTTCGTAGAATATGACAATATGAACTCGCACAGTGTGCAAATACTGGGCTATTTGTACTCAGATCAAGTATATCCATATTTGACTTATTTAATGGTGTATTTACTTGACTTTTCTTAATATTCTTATTATATTACTTAAAAAATATATTTTATATTATTGAAAGCTCTTTCTAAATGAATATAACCAGCGTTTCCAAAACATTTTTCGCTCGGCAAATGCGCTCGTTTGCGAAACGGCGTCGACGTAATCTCTCGTCTCTTTTCGAATAATTATCCAATTTATCAGCTTTAATTTCGGAGCAGGATTTAAAAAGACGAATCATTCGTGTCAGACTCGTGATATAAATCAATTAACAAAGTCATCTGCGAGGCGAAACAGAATCTGCGATCGTCTCTTTTCGTTTCTGATTTTATTTTATACGAAAAGACAGAAAATCACAACCGAAGATTACGTTTCAATTATATAGAAATTTATTATTAATTTAAAAAAAAAAATTTCAATAGGCAAAAATTAAATTTTTAATCAATACTAAAGACAGTGCACTTCGCATTGATAAAATTTAATGCATTGAATGGGAATAATTCAACAGTTTGAAAAACTTGCAGAAAAATATAAGGCGGTAGCCACTAAATTCTTTTCAGTTCTTTAAATTCATCGAGTTTGAAACAAATTGATAAAATCAGAACTTGCAGTTATTATGAAAGTGTTTTTATCACATTTCATAAAATTCAAAATTCTTGCGAACTTTTATTAATAATTGAATCTTAACTTTTATGACATATCATGTTCATATAAGATATGTCCTTTTCAAGTCATAATTCCATTATAATTTGAATTTAGGATCATTTGCAACACTATTATACTATGCAAAAATAGGTTTAAAGTTATTTTAATCACACTCAATGCAAATAAGTAACATTCTTAATCGTTCTTCTCTAACTTAATTACGATTTTATCTTTCGCTACTTAATTTTTCAAACTGTAACGCAATAGTGTTTTGAATTAATCAACGTCTCCTTGTCGCATTTATACACGTTAAATCAAGTTTGGTTTGTGAGAAAAATTTGCTAAAATTTATATTTTTCCCGGGAAAAGAATGTGCAAAAAAAACTTGTCCGATAGACGCCGAAGAACTTATTACGGTAACGTGTTCAACTTTTTTTTGCTCTATTTCATCCAGACTCTCTGTCTTGGAAATCCAACTGCGAAATGAAACCGAAGCTCCCCACGGTCTCTCTTTGAGGATAAAAATAAGGAAAAAGAGACAATATAATGTACGATATATATAAATCTGTAAAAATATAATACAAACGGACCACACTATCGGAAACGATAAAGATTTTTTCAGTAAAAGTCGTATGAAAAAATAAATGTGAAACTCTTTTCAATTCAGAAAAAATTCAATGTCAATATTATTTTCGAATAAATTTAACGAATTGAATTCTAATCTATTGGTGTGGGCTAAATTTTCTCTTAAATTCTTTAGATTTCTATAAATCATTTTAGAGTTCTTATGTACACATTTAGATAAGTTATTGTATCATTACAATAATTTTATAATGAAAAAAAAATACAGTTAAATGAGTCGAAAATCTAATTTGATGCTATATTTAATTTTTATGAATTCGAATTTAATACGTATTCAAATAAAATTTTATTCATTTGTTGAACTCAGTTGCGTAGTTACATTAAACTGTGAATGAGTTTTTTCAGAAGTTAAATAGTGATAATTCATCGAATAATCGATTTACTTATTTTCACAAATCAAAGTCAATAGAATATCGAGCAAATCTGAGTCACAGCACTTATTGTAAGTCTATTACATGTTTCATAGATTCGACGAATGTCCAAAGTGTCGGACGCTCCTTTTACAGATTGTACGTAGATTCTTCGATAGTTTCATACTTTTATCGCTTTACATAAAAGCGCACAGTACAATCCAGTTTCCTCACATTGTCGTTTCAGCATTTTCAATGCTTTATTCGTCTGGAACGCCGTTGTCCCGTAAGTGCTGTGTCTTTTATTCCTCGCATTCACAATACGCTTAAATAAAATTTCATTCTCTCGCGAAAGCCTTCGAGACACATGTACTGAGGATGAACACTGAGATTCAGCTGTGATTCTGATTTCTCGGGAATTTTTCATTTAAAAAAAATCTCGAGATCTAACTATACAATAGTGATGCTGAATAAAAGCGGAAACATACCTGTTTGAAGAGTTCTGAGACGTCATAAAAGAAAGAGATGAACAACCATTCAATTCTTAAGCGCCTTCCTCTACCTCTTCTCTCTGGCTTTCTCACTTGTACACAAAAATTTGAATGAATTGCTCCTTTTTCTTTATTTTATGACGTCTCAGAACTTCTCAGACCGGTATGTTTCCGTTTTAAGAGTCTTGTCAGATTTTTATGTGAATCGAATGTCATTTATCTGAATTGACATGATGTTTTAATAGTTTTTTAGTAATAGTGAGAAAAGCATCGGCAATGCGAATGACAACAGTCACATGTGAACGCTGTATAAGAAATATATATTTTCACAAGACGAAAAATGGAAGTGCGAATTTCCTCTGACTTATTTTGCATTATTTTCACGCCTTTGAAAATCGACCGGTGCTTATTGAGCCGGTGCTACACACCGAGAGTGCGCCGATTGGCAGGCGATCAATCTAAACACTGTGCAGCATCATCAATCATAAACTCGGATATTTCGAGTTGCTTGCATCCTCGTCTGAAAAACTCGATCCAACTTCAATTTCCTCGACACGCCACTTTTCTAATAATCGGAAAACTCGGGGAAAAGCTCGGAAAAGGCTTAACAGTTGTCAAACGTCGAAGATTTGTTATTTTCTGCAAAAGTTTCATTCGGCGAATATTAAACGAAAATTGCGGAAGATCTGCTATCATTACGTTAGATTTGAGATTTCTTATTTGAATTATCATTGTGTGTTTTTCCGAAAAGAAAATCTCATTTGTTTAATCTTTAGGACGATCATGAGATTGTTTTTAACTCTAAGCATTGATTATGATGCAATTGCTATTTGCATTAATTTTAAAATGAGTAAGCAGAATGCACCATTCATATTGTTTAAATGAAATTCAATATGAATATATATCGATGGATTAAATTATACTCAATAATATATAGTATGTTTTCATCAATATATGAAATAGTTCTCTGTTTCGAAAAAAGTGAGATCCATTTCCGTCGCAATGCGAAGCGCATCTCAATCTTCGTCTCGGAAAAACTTCTCCAATTACAGTTATATGATTAGTTTCAGATGAAAATCTGTAATATAAGTCTGAAATCCCTGAAAACTTATCCAATTAAAGCCGAGACGAGTCACTGTTGTAGCGCACCTCGCTACTGGATCAAACTTATTCAAAGTCCATCCACAACTGAAAGTTTTCCACATAAACATCTCGAAATTTTCAGCGATCAATCAATCAAAAATTATATCATAAATATACTTGAATTTGAATTTAATGAATATTTAACGTAAAATTTGGATCAAAATTCAAATATTCCTTCTAAAACTCGTGAATTAAAGATCATTTCTATAAGCTTTACTAACAGCTGTATTTGATTTATCCATATTTTTTAACTCCTTCCAACATATTATTCATCTTTCTTGAAAAAAACATTAAAACTTGTCATTTCAATTTAAATCTCCCTCCAAATGTCTTGGAAGTAAATTGGAAATTATTATCTCCGAGGACTTTGACCAAAATCATCCCTTATAATGAAAAATTACAACTGGTTCTGATTAACAATTTCCACAAATAATTCTGTATTAACATTATTCGAATCTTGAAAACACAAATCTGAAACAAATCGACTGAAACAAAATTGTCTGAAGAGCCAATCTTGTACTCTATTTCAGCCTTACAATCTGCTCGTTTGGTCCATATTAGAAAAACGATATTATTATTTACGGTGATGACATTGTAGGGTTTCGTAGTACGAAGACACTCGGTTGAATCGTGTGGCCGTAATGCGTAATCGTAAAGCGAAATTGGTCGTTTGTGAAATTCACGGGTACGTAACGGTATTGCCCGGGGGTGAATTTACTGCAAGATTATGACGTCTTAAATTTGAGATGTTTTTAATACGTCGCCATTGTTGCGTTAAATCCCATTGTTGAGAGGGTTTCGGTCTGTTTGCGAATGAGATGTGGGAATTATAGCGTGTATTTTAATATAAAATGACTTGTGTGTATGTGTATTTAGTTCATTTTGATGAAGATAAGTTCAATTTTATTTAGGGTGTAGGTATATCAATGCTCACTGAGTGCAAATATTGGGTTGTTTGTACGTGCAAATTTGTAAATACTAGGTTATGTGTACGCACAGAGTAGATGTCATATACTGCCCTATTATAAGTTGAAGATTTCATTAGATATCAATTTATACTTTTACGATTCACTTTAACCGAATGTTAGCTCTATTTCAAAAACTTCTTAAAAGAATTTTTTCTCCAAGCTTTAATCCTCTCCATTTTCCTAGTTTTCCTAAAATCGATTGTAATTGAATTTCAACCTCGAATACAGCTCGATTGACATGTTCGTTCATTGTTCATTGTTCGCAAGTCTAATTTTCCATTTTACAGACAGACGTATTATTCTGTAAACTCGCGTTTCAGATCAATTCAAAAGCTACTATATTTTCTATAATGATTCATTTAAATATTAATTAAGAAAATTTATAAGTTAGCAAAACTTGCTCAAAATTGAGCAGGTGAACAATCTTGATTTAAATCAATATTGAAATGTATTACTATGTATTATTTATTCGAACAGATAGATATGCGTACCTTACTCATCTTGTTGTTGAACCTTGTTTGGTTTAAGGCTTACACTTTGTTAAGTATGAAATATCTTCGTAGACATTGGGATCTTGTTGATCGTATTATTCGAGATGAAATAGTTGCGGATACGTTCAAAATCTTGCCAATTTGTAAATTTCATCGATCTTAAAATTGAAATTGAACTTTCATGTTCTGTTCAAATGAAAATTGTTAGGTTAAAGTAGTGGAAAATTACATGGCAATAAAAATTCAGTGCAAAGCTATTCAAATGTATGAATGTGACAAGAATTTTCATTCACAAAGCTCGAGATAGGAATGTCATATTAAACTACGAGAAAAAGTAAGCATTTAGAATCGTATTTAACATTAATTCCACTCGAAAATCTTTTCCGTTTTGCTCTGGATTCTTCAAATGCCACACACTCTACTTGCGTAAGAATGAAAATCGTTTAAAACTCAGAATTCCCGCCAACATTCCCACTCAGAATTCCCATCTGTGTACACAATTTCCAGAGTGAATTTCCCTCGCATTTTTCCACTTGAAATAAAATGAGAGCAGACAACGTTTGAAACAAGCTTGTTTGGGTCGAAAATTATCAATTTCACGAACAAACATTTACCGGCTCGATAATTTCGATTAGTTTTCAGCTGATTCGGGTTAACTTAAAGCTGATTTATGGCTCGCAAACAAACTCTATGACACTTGCACATACGTTCGATAAATTATGGATTGTACATTATGATAATTACATCTATATATCGTCTTATGCGCATAGTGTTGAGTAATTATAGATTAGCAAAAGTAAGAGTTTCGACCGCGATAGACAAACAGAGAAATTATCTATATTATTATATATACGCTAATGATGCTCGAAATTTTCAGCCGTGCCTCAAACTCGGCACGTGCACTTTATTTATTTATAGCCTTACGCTCCGAGCTACCATCGTAATTACGAAACTGCACCGTTTAACGTATATAAGGCGTAAAATCCAAATGTGGGATATTTTTTTATTTCACACATAGATGGCAATACGAAGTTTTATAAAATTCCGAATAATATTATTTACACATTTGATTAATTCCGAACTGTGGCACTATAAGTAATATTAAATTAAATGTAAAATCGTTGCCTCTAATGTATTTTTTTTTAATTTTTCGAGTGTTACAGTTTTTGGGACGTTGTTTTTCTTAGGTTCTCGCAAGTGTCATGTTAGTTTATCGCATGCGAATTTTATCGGATCCCAGCAAAGGACACGGAGTTCTGATTTACGACCTTTCAGCCGTCAAATCCAGGAGCGGAATTAGAATTTAGAGGCGCCGCATTACCCGATGCGGCCCATGACCGTCTTCAGAAGGTCTGAGGAGAGACCATAGAGTATAGGAGAGACAATGCCTCAGTACGTCTTGGTACTTTCGGTATGATTCAGCAGTTAATGGACTTAACTTATTCTAAAAAAAAATACTTTTTTTTTCTTCCATTGCCTGGAATCGAATCAGTAGCGGTTATAATTTGGATATATAGTGATTTTTTTGTTTTTTAGCTTTCTCTATTTATCTATATATCTAGCACATGACACATCTCTTACGAAAAATCATAGATTTGACGTACAATAATTGACTTTTCCCATCGCAGTTGTGATGAGGCGTTTCCAGTGCGAACTAACACTAACAGTCACTCAATGAAACAATTATAAACAATCAATTAAGAGTTGTTCTTTTCGCTAACCTTTTCTAAACTATAACTTGGCTAGCTTTTTTCAATAGATACCTATAGTTCAAATAACTATACTGTACTTATAGTAACATGCTGAGTTCAAAAACACGCCTTAACAGCTTTCAAACTGAATAGGATATAAAAAACGCTAGCTAAGTTAAGGTTAGTGAAAAGATTAATCATGAAATCTGGTATTTTCACTGCTTCAGTTAACTAACCAGAGAGTCACTGTCAGACTTTTCACTATAAACTATCAAAAGTTCGCAGAAGAGACAAATTTTTGACAGTTAACAAAGAAAAGACTGACTTTAACTCTCTGGTTAGATGTGTTAAGTCTGGCCATATGTTAAGTCTTATAAATTCTCGAACACACCACGCATTCGAATCGAGCGAAATGCAAATCGCATTTACATACATCGCCCACCATCGAGACGCCATTTTCGCCCAGACGAGTCAAATCGACCGTTTAACGCGCGCCGCAGTGCCGCCAACGTACAATTTCGAAACGCGCTCACTTCGCGCCAAATGCACCGCGAAACGATATCTTCGAACGCGTGCACGTTCGAGAAACTCCCGTTCGAACACGATATCGATATTCAAATTTGCGTGTGACGTGTGTCGAGTACGTGTGTCACTGTGTCACGTAAATGCGTACGTTTAACCGTGTAGGAGGAGATGGGGAGACTTGATACTCCATTCTGTTTTTTGCCTATAACTCTCTTTTGGGAAATCGTGTTTTCAAAAAAATATTGTCAATTTGAACTCAATTTAATTACCAGTGTATAAACACTATTATTCCAAATACACGATTTTGCGAAAAGTAGTTGGAGGAAAAAACAAAAGGAGGGATCAAGTCTCCCCACATTCTTCTATAGCTTTGCGATTCCGCGCGTACGTGTAACTATTCAACATTCTTTTGTTTGAATACAGGCAGTCTTTCAACTACGAACTGTCAAAAATCCACGTGAGTGATGAAAACGAAGGTGCACATACATGTTACGTATATTCGTCATAATTTTATCTCTGTCTTTCGTCACTCAGAAGGATTTTTGACAGTTTATAGTTGGAGAACTGCTTGTACCCTAAATTGGCGCAGCTAAGAACGGTATCGTAACAAAGCGCAAAAAATTTACGAAAAAAGTTTGAATTTGTCTAATATACTTGTATGTGAAACGAAATTAAACTCACAGTAGCAATATTTTGATCATCGAAAGATTATGCCATAGATTTTATGGAAAATTCATAAATTATACAGCTTCAAACTCTTTTTGACTGTTTTGTGCTTCATCATGATACCCTTCTTATTTACAACATTTTTTGGTATCTATCTTATGCTGATGTGCATATTTTGTTTCTAGCTCATTAGTATCTGTTATAGATATAGCTTTTTATTATGGATGGAAAGTATATTTGATTTTAGATTTTGTCAGTCGAATGTCCAGATTTCATCCCTAAATCAAATAATTTAATTTCACTCGATTTAAATCAAAACTTGAGGCACCGAAGATATGAAAAATTCCCAAATTTTCCAAAACTCACAAATCGAGCGCCTCGTATAAATATTTTATGTAGTTCGAAAGTGTCTCTTGCTTGGCAACGTTCATCCGAACGCACATTTTTCAGCCTTTCACGTCGACAAAGTTTCAGATTTTTCATACAAATGAAGCGTGTGAAATTTTTAACGCATGGAACTTCGCCGCAATGTTGCGAAAATTCCCGACGCCATATAATTTACAACGTTTCATTTCGCGAAAATGTTCGAAGCACGTTAGAATTTTTCGCTTCGGGATTTTATTATACATGACTTTTTTTTTATGGCAGAGTACGTGTTTTTTCATTCGTGAAGTGTTTTCGTTTCACTACGTGGTGATCGACGCCCTCAGATGTATCAATAACCATTATCTTTTCAGGTGTAGTGTGCTGAAAATAGTTCTTTATGGTATTGTATTTTAACACATTGGAAAAATACATGGAATTGAATGGAAATAATCGAATCGAAGTCTGCGTATCGTATCAATCATTGTCAGTACATTTGAAAGCTAAACTTCAATATCGAGGTCCTATAAATAGATTTCTCTAGTGTGTAACATACAAGGTGGGATCAAAAAATACAGTTAATTTATTTTCATACCAACAAATATTGAATAAAATCTTATTAGATGTTATATGACGACTGAAAAGGCCGAGGGGTACAAGTGATTTCGAGAAAAGAGCGCTCAAAGTTTTGCTTGTACCTGCATGTATTAGGAGGAGGTCGAGTGATTTGATGATATATCTTGACACACGTTCCAAATTCGTTCATATCCTTTTGCCACCAAATATATGAGTGTACATAAAAGCGATTTCTGTACATAACTCAATTCCGGCAAAAATGTCACTTGTACCCCTTGTCCTTTCAAGTTATCATAAAATCACTAAAATAGTTCATGAACAAATTTTGACTTTTCAATAAACTTCTAGAACTGTAAGGATGAAGCTATGTTAATCTAATTCCAAATTTCAAAATATAAAAAGACTAAGAATTGTATTGACAAAATCTCATTCCGATCGAAGACATAACCTAACTTAACGTAACCTGAAAAAAAAATCTAACATAACCTAAAACCTAAATCACCTTAACATAGTTCATGAAATGTCATGCCAATTTGCAATCAACAAAAACCTTTTTTCCACTCAATTTCTCAATGTATCCTTAAACTATCAAAACAAATCCCTATTTAAAAAAAAACTCACGGTGTATAAACGACCTTTTCGTACTCCGTCCAAAAACGACAACTGCCATAAAAGGGGGCACACGGGGGCCCCACTATGGGGGGCGAAGTCTCCGCGGCTGTCGCCCCCACAAAGCCTCGCATTCGTCTTGAAATTTTTCGGCCATTGTCGCCGCGGGGTACGAACGTTTATCACTCGGGGTGTCTACACACTACATACAATACAACAGTCGACAGTGCGAAACTGCCACCCCGAAGAGGTTTTAGGTGTTTTGTATTAAATCGACTGTGATGGAATATTAATTCTCTGCGCTTTTATATGATGTTACCTTTTTTTTGAGAAGCTTTTATTAAATACAAGTTTCTATGACTTGAGATGCTTTAATTCTACTATAAACTGTAGTATAGTTCTCGTATTAAATCGACTGTGATGGAATATTAATTCTCTGCGCTTTTATACTATGTTACTTTTTTTTGATAAGCTTTTATTAAATACAAGTTTCGATGACTTGAGATGCTTTAATTCGACTGTAAACTGTAGTATAGTTCTCGTAATAAATCCTGTCGGTTGGGTATAATATAATATTTGCTACTGGATATAAAAGTATTTTTGTTTTTATTAGCAAATTGATAATTCCTCTCTTTTATAAAATTAATGTTTCAGGAATTAACGTCGTTCAATTTTAGCTAAGTATTAATCCTGGAAACAATTTCGATAAAATCAATTTCCCATACCTGAAACCAAGGGCTTTATAATTAATTTCATCGAAACATCTCAAAATAGAAAACATTAATTTGGAACAACACTTCCATAATTTTGATCGATAATAACTCATACGTTTAGCGCTCTTCGTTAAATCAAAGCATCTCAAACTTTTTTCAATTGAATTAACTTTCTCAAGTAATTTCATATTTTTTACAAAAATTCTTAAGAAATCAGAATTGCTACATAAACTTTTTTAGCTAAAGAACTAATAAATGTTTTAATACAAAAATTAAAGATGCCAATACATTCACTGTATAGACAAAATTTGAATATAAAAAGTTAAGGTGAGTTCACATTACAGTTATTTCTATCCCTTTCAGAAAGAGATGGCTGTAAAGCCTTATAGGTGTGTCTCGTTTGTCAATTTCTGTCCCATTCGATACATTTGCAATACAAATCGACAATTAAACTCACAGTTTTAGAAGAGCTACATACGTTTTCAAAGTGTCTATCGTATTTCCGATATTCAAAACCGCTTTTCACGAAGAAACGAGAGAGCAAACAACCAACCATCCAACGGATTATGCGAAAATATTTCGCCAAGTTTACGCATCCGAATAAACAATTCATAAACCGTGCTCCGCATCGAAACTTCAAAAGAGTTACTCGCTCGATGTGGAAGCCTGCTAATGATTAATGAACGTAAACAAAAGCCTCCCTCAGTACAGCAGGAAGAAGCAGTCCTCGGAAGCCTTCGTCGGTTTTCGATTCGCTTTTTATGTCAACTTAGCCCCTACGGTGTTGATATTATCGTATAACGATACTTAAAAATAAAACACGGCTAAATGTCAAAAAAAAATGGTAAAGATCTATCTAAAAGAAAAGGGATTTAATCGCCCAGGAGGTTTTTTAACACAGGTGATATCCAACCATTTATACACAATTTTATCTATTAATATCATCTATTTTTAAAGTGAAGAAGTAAGTCGTAATGCATAGACTTTTGAGATTATGTCAAAGCGCACACAGATGTCACTAAATAGATGGAATTTAATCGAAACATTTATGACGATTGCAAGTGGTATTTTACTATGCGAGACTAGGGTATTATTTCAAAATTATGCTCGAACATTAACTGTACTAATGCTAAGTGCGTTTAAGTCTTTGCTGTGCTTGAAACTGCAGCATGTTTAACATAATTTTTAGATAATTACAAGAGAGTCGTTACGGATTCGCCGCAACCGGATTACACATTCTAAATTATTGGGGAGTGCGGTCGTACAAAACGCGTACGTGTAATTAGGCTGTAATTAAACGAGACAATCCAGTTCAAATGACCAGTACCGAAAATAAAGGATACTTAAAGGCGATTCAAAACGTAAAATACTTAACATAAATATAAAGTATACAGAATAAAGCATTTTTTGTGCCACGTGAGACTTCAATATTCTCATGACGCTGTGTTTGAATCCTAGCGAATCACATTTCATTTTCCTTAATTGATTCGGTGATTCTTTCGAATATTTTAATATTCCAAAAAAATTCGAAGCTTTACAAAATAGTTCCTTAAAATGTATCTCCCATCTGTTCGTATCGATGAAATTTGATTGATATTAGCGCCATTTTTGTATGCTGACTACTCTAAGGAATTCCTAGCACTAACGGCTTGTTCTTCGCGTTAGAATTGATAATTAATTGAGAGATTTTAAAAAAATATTTACCCAGCATCTGCTACACTAAATTAATAAGAAAATATTAATTTCCCACAAACAAATGTTACACTCAGGATAAAAATACTTACACCCCATTTAACCCCTTTTTACGACGACATCGCGGGATCAACGACCCCCGCGAATAAAATACACTCCCCGTATACAAATTTCTCTGGGTTATCCATTAAAGCCTCCGTTCCTCGGGCGATTCTTGCACAAAAGCCTTTTACCTGCCGTATTAACCTCAGCAGACGGGTATCGGATATGGCCTTTTCGAACGTTTCAGCCTCAAAGTACTGAAATACTGAAATGTTCAAGTGCTGAAGCACTGATGCTGCTTCCTTTTGCCGCTAAAGCCTCCTCTTCATGGTATAAAGAAGCCTTCGAAGGCGTTTAATTCGAATCTGATGGAAATGATCGATTGTCCTCTTTGTTTTGGGAAGTGAAGGGTTTTGTTGTTTTCGACGGATATTTCAATTGGATTCTCCTAACTAGGCTTCGTATAATCTGTGTAGATGTATTGATCTTTTTTGAGAATATACTTTGAAATTTTTCATATGAAAGTAGCTGTAAATTATATATTACTGACAATAAGATGCTTAATAAAGTTCTTTCACTACATTTCTATAAAGTTTTGTTGAAATCAGTGGATACCTATGTATATGAAGCCTTTCTTTGTAAGATATTTGCAGTTTCATTGCAGTCTGTAAATATCTTAGTATTTGAAGTCACACCGACTGCATATAGTCACATTCTAGTAAAAAATAAATAATTTCATATGACGTGGCATCTAATTATAAAAAAGACCATATTCTTACATAAAGGACGTATAATCATCATTGTTATATATGTATGTATTTAGTTCGAATCATTCTTTGAAATTTGGAATTATATGTATTTTCACATTTCTAAAAATTTTGTATATTTCGTGTTATACGAGTATTTCGACGAATGTTGCGTTTCATTGTTTTCGAATGATACATGCTTTTCGTGTGTTCGCAGTAATTAATCACGAGAAAAATTGTTTGCGCTTCGTTTTAAACGAGAATAAAGGATTTCGCACTTCAATTTATCTCGAATAGCATTTTTTTTCATTGTTCTTCTCAAATCCGATTAAATTTCATTTTTTTATAACACGTAGGTACAACGACGTATACCGTTTTCATCAAAGATTCAATTTCATTCACGAGATTAATGCTTTGGAAACTTTTTCACTATCAATCATTACATTTACAATGAAATATTAATGATTCAGATACGTGAAAACATATTCAATTTTTCATTCCTTGATATAAAATCAGTTTGAATGAGTGAATATTTTTATAATAAAGTTCAAATATACAAGTACTTGAAAATATAAATTAAAGGAGTTAATAATGAAAATTTCATGATATTTTAAAAACCTTATTAATCCTTTTTATAATCATATAATACTTGTAAGAATATATGTAGTTTAAATTTTCCAACAATTTTCAAGCAAATTTCACACAATAAGCAATTTCGCTACTGCGACACACACTTTTTCCCTCGTGTTAAAATTAAAGTACGTAGCTTAGAAAAGATCCAATTTTCTGAACGTACTACGTAGCCAATTAATAAAAGTCGTCTAGGAATTCCTTAGAGAAAAGAATTTTCACGTTTCAGTGCCTAGTAGTGCATTTAAGGTAGAAATTTCATGAAAGTTGGCTAATTCTACTATTTTTCAGCTTTTCCTTAAATATTCATGCGAAAGAAAGAATTCACTAAAACTTCATATATCTATGTATATTTTATAAGTTTCAAAAAAAACGAAATCAAAATGTAATGTAATAAACTAGCAGCTAGTGTCTATTGTTGCATGAAAATTGATAAAAGGTCGTATTTGGTATTTAATTATGAATTTGAAATTAAAATGGATTCTAGGAATGTTATTAAAAGCTAATGGATTTCGTTTAGCATTTAAGAAAGAGTCGGAAAATCGTTTGCTGATGAAAGAAGTCAAACCAAGTGCAAAAACGGTAATGAAAAAGCTCACTTTGTAAAACGGCGTAATGAAAACTAAACATCTTGTACTTTCTTAAGAGATGGGTTTTTTTTCTGAAACGCTGCTATTTTCTACTCAAGTACATTTTTTTTGTATAAATTGAAAAATTGCGCTAGATTAAGAGTTATTTCTTCATTATAAAACGCTTTTAATGAATAATTTTACAAAGAAAAACTCAATTAATTTCACTATATATCACTAACAATAAGAATATTTAATATACTTTCAATTTAATTATAAGCATTGAAAATATGGATCGAAATTTACTGACTTTCTTCTTTTAAACACACTTTAACATTAAAATTTCTAAAATTAGAAAATCGTCGAAAAATTACACAGCCTTAAACGAACCGAACATCATTTCCAATTTTCTTAATGTTCTCTCGTTCAGATCGTTCCCAACTTTTTTACAACTCGCGCAAAATACTTTTCCCACCGAAAAAAAGCAAGATACATAAATAAATATATTTCAGAAACGAAATCTTCGATTCGCGAGATACACACGTTTCCCGAAATATCTCAGCGTTTTTTCTTCGAGACAACCCCTTTCCCTTTCATTCAGGATAGACAAAAAAATTACAGAACTACAAGCTGACGTTATTTTTTTTAATATTTCATTATTGTCGTACATATTTAGCAAGTTAATAGTGCAATGGTATACCTAAGATTCTTTACTGAACTAAGTATTTTCATAATACTAAATTCGTATCGTATCCTGATGAAATTGATTTGATTCTTTCTTAATGTGAAAATTCAATATTTTTTTTATTCGAATTTATATTCATTTATTATAATCTAAAAATAAGCAGTTTTTATAAATCTATCCAATTGATTGACTGAATTGATCGAATTCGATTCTTATTAGCAATTCTTTCGTATACCAATTGACATTAGAAAACTTCGTCCTTTTAGTAACTACTTACATATAACCTTAAGTATATTTGACGACTGTAAAGGTCAAAGGGTACAAATGACATATTCGCCAAAATCAAATTACGTACAGAAATCGCTTCTATGTACGCTCATATATTTGGTGGCAAAAGGATATAAACGAAATCGGAGCGGGTGCCGAGATATATCATCAAATCATTCGACCTTCTCCTGATGCATACATGCTTAACTTTGAACGTTGTTTTTTTGAAATCACTTGTACCCCTTGGCCTTTTCAGTCATCATTTAGATTAACATTATATCTTAATTCCTATATCATCTAAAATTTTAGCAGTCTTTTTTTGTGTAATCGATCTACTACTAGCATCAGCCTCTCACATGATTTCAATGACTTAGATCACTCTTCGCACTATTTACATAATGAATCCAATGATTTCACACATTCGTATGTATATAAATAATTGAATTTACACCGATTCATACAAATTCGAATCGCATGGAAAAAATCCGATTTTTTCTCAAACACACCGAGTGTTTCATATTATTTATGAGGCGCCTTTGCTTTCGTGCGACATTTCACTTCTTCTCCGAGAATCGTTTCAGATTTACAGATTCACAAAGGCGCACTTTTGAGGTAGACCACCAGATCCTCGAACGTTTCCTCTGGGGAACTCGGTGTCAGCTTTCAGACTTTTCTTCAGCAACAAAGCCGAGAAAAACGACCGACTCTCCACTTTCATACTGAATTAAAACCGTACCCATAATACCTATGTGTGTAGCCTTAAAATAGTCTGAAAGTGTTGGGAGCGTTAGAGCTAATTACGGCACAGAGGATGGATCGTGTGTAAAAAGGTTGATTGTTAAAGTTTCGGACTTTATTTGATTTTAGCTTTTCATTCTTGACTTTTATCTTTTCGATTCGAATATTTCGTATTTAAGATATCAAAGAAGATAGTAGATATTTTTATCTACTTTCAATTATAAATAAAAAAGTACTCCATTTAACACATCAATCAATACGTTTATAGACGACATAAAAAATATTCAACTATTAAAAAATTAATAAAATTTTTGATAAGCATAATCTCTTAAACAATACTTATCGAAATTTTATAGCAATATGACGTTTTATTATAAAATTATAAATATCCAGTAATAACTGAAAAAACCAGCATTCAAATCTATGTAAATTTTAATGCGCATAGGAACTATAAAAGTTAAATTTAGTCTCGTTTTCGTACTTTTTATTGATTCATAAAAAATGAATTTATATGTAATGTACGTCTAGTGTATTTTTCAGTTGTAAAAGAGAATTTTTAGCGAAAATACCACAGCTATTTTTGCAAGATTAAATTTATTCGAGCCGTGTCTGATAATTATGCACTACGTGCTTCGCATTCGCGCTGAAACTCTTCCCTTTTTGCAGCACTGAAACAGAATGTCATTCATCTATTTTAAATTAAAATTTATATTAAATTCGTGAAAATATTATATTTATTTGTAATACTTGCCAGTTAAACAAAATACGTAATTAAAATTCCTAGTAATTCAGAAATTCGTTATGAATAACATAGAAAAATATCATATAAGTACTTGAAAAATATATGAAAGATAATAATTTATTTTATTTTTATCATTTTACTCTATTTTTGTTAAATAGAGTTTCGAAATTCTATTCAAATTCAATATTAGATTCATCAAAAACTGAACCTAAATATCTATTATGAAATTTTCATTTTAACTTTTTTCATAAAATCATTCCGAACATTAGTGTAAATTGCAATAATAAAAACCATACTTGTTTATTCTTTGAAATACAAATGAAACTTTATATGATCCCATTTACAGAAAATTTTGCGAATAAAATTGAAAAGACTACTCATTTAACAAGAGTATCCACTAATAATTCCACTAATGTAATTAAACTCCATATTTGATTTTACGAACTCGACCCAGATTCGTTGAAAATCCGTTAAAATATCAGTTTCAGATTCGTTTAATCTGAAAAAAATCTGAAACCCTATATTACAAAATTATTCTTATAATGAAAATACACATTCACAACATACGTTTTCACATGTATAACAATAATGTAGAACGTCGACGACATTTTTCGATTATTATCGCTCGGTGATGGCAAACATCTAGCAATTCCCATCTCGTAAATTTCCTTTATACACTCATTTAGCCAACTCCTCTAGAGGAAAATCCCGAAAAAACAATAATAACACAATATAATCTTCGGCGGTGTGCTTTCGCATCATCCCTCGAATAATGTCCGGATAAATAACCGGATCGGATCCGGAATGGCAACCCCAAAAGCGAGAATAAATATGAACGTAAAACAAACGCGGCAATTAAAATTTACATATTTTTAGTGAACGAAAATACAGCGAGGAACCCTCGTATATTCTGTCGTAAATGAACGTGAAAAAAATTGTATGAAAAGTAGATGAAGGGATGTGAAAATCGTATCGAATTCTAGTTGGATTGATTCTAAGAATTTTCTTATAAATAATGATGTTATTCTGTGTGTTTGTTAGAATAATTGTTCATAAAGGGCTGAATACTTATTTGATACATTTTATTATTGAGAAGATTGATAAATAAACTCTTTCATCTGTTCTTAGCGTGGAAATTGCAAATTTTTAGAGATACATTTATGGTAGATGAAAATTAGTTAAAATTTTAAAATTGGTACTTTTGAGATAAAAATATACTTCAGATGCTATTTTTTAGTATTTTTATCAATTAAGATAAACGTATTTTTAATTTTATTTTAAATAATTTCCATTACAAATAAAATATAATATTATACATAACCCATTTCACGTGAAATATTTCCTATTCTCTTACAATATTTAAAAGAAAACGAATGAACATTCATCGGAAAACATTTTAAGTGAAACGTAAACTATTTTGATTCAATTAAAAAAAAAACATATTTACATAAAATAAAATCAAAACCTTTAATACTGGATGTTCAAAATAAATGTTTTTAGAATAGAAAAAAAGTTTAACAGTCGCTGAAATCATATTTAATGATCGATAAATTAATACAATTTGTTAAAATTATCAGTAAATATGTCAATTTTATACAAATTGAAACGAAACAAACGAAACACGTTCGTTTTTGAACGAATCGCGTGATTTTTTTTCGCATCCCTGATTTTTGCACGAATTCAGCACTCGTAAATCTACCTTCAAATAGCCCCACTAATTACATTGCCACTGAATATCAAATTATGAACGAGGCGAATCTGCCATAAATGCAAAATATTCACGTCGGTCCGTTCTGAAAGCGTAATTCAATTCGAATCGCATAAAAACTGGAGATTTCGACGAAACATTCGAAAATGGCTCTTAAAATAGATGCATGAAAGTGTGCTATTTATTAAAAAAAAAAATTCTTTTTTTTGTAAAAATGTACACAGATGAAATTTAGGACACTTCATGATATATCTTTTTGTGAAAATGCATTTTGAAAATTCCTTTTAATATTCACAGTCACATACTCAAGAATAGCGCTTTTTATTTTTTGATGACCGTATCAAGTACTTTGACATTTTTATTGAAAAGTAGTTATATAAGATCAAATCTGAATGACTCAAATAATATTTTATGAAATGACTTCAGTATTTTTTAAGAAATTTATAAATATCTCATGTCATTAAATGACACATATAAATTATTTTCATGTATAATTTCCTTCGTGCGTCCATAAGTGCGTAGTTTGCAAGCTGAATCGCAATATTTCAACGTAGGGCGTTTCTTCGTACATTATTCAACCCCCTCGGAGGAGGTTGGGGATATTTTACCCTCGAAAGTCTTGCCATATTACCCTATCCTAATGGACGCTAATCGGTCAGCGAAATTCGTTTATTGCCCACATTACACCCACCCAAGATGGCGCAGAAAAAATGTACTCATCACTATGATGATGGTATAACTCCATAAGATAAAAAAAATGAATTAATTATTTATTATTTTATTCAAATTATAGTAATTAATTATAATATAATTTAAAATTTTAGTGAAATCTAAGTATTTTTTCTTAAATTATGTACCTTCAAAGTCAAACGCATAGTATTGTAGTCAGTCGATAACAAAGCGGTATAGAGTGTTAGTGCATCTCACGTCGGGTCAGTGTCCTCGTGATGAGTGATGTCAAAAATTGGACTTGTACCATTTACAAAATTGTGGCCACAAATGGCACATCGAATCCAAGTCTTCGAATATAATAAAAATGTAAATACAACGTTGTTTTCGGCCATTACGAGCTGTATGCATACGAGATACGGTGACCCATCAAAGTTGGCACGTTCGCAGAAAGGTCGTAAATTTTATTGCGATCGTAACATGTTAAAAGATATATTGAGAATTTTTCAATATTGCCATGTAGCTTTTGCAACATAATATTATATTTATTTGCTTGAATACACGTGTAGTGTTCCATCGAATGTGCTAAATTTGAATTTTCGTTGAACTAACATAAAAGCTATTTTTTTTTTCAAAACAGCTTCTTCAATTTGTTTCAATCATATTGAATCATAATTAAAAATATTATTGAAAACATAACTATTAATAATTTCAAAAAAGTCATTTAAATTATCTAGTGTCGAAAAAATGACATAATTACGGCTATTCGATAAAAACTCCCACATACATACGTTCGAACACCAATTAAATCATCAAAAATAATTTGAATTGACTAAGTAGATAATACTTTTTAATTAATCATTAATTTTACCTCATATTTTTGATTAATACATGTAATAGACAATGTCAATATAGTTGAGAAAATTTAACTTTCATCATGAAAATACTATATTATATACCTTCTTTGTACTGATGTCAACATATTCATTTCTCCTTTCGCCAATAGGTAAGCTTCCACGTGTACACCTAGTACAAGACCCTCATATAAAAATAGCTCATATTTTTCGAGGATTACATTAAAAGGAGCGTTTATCTTCTTTTGTTGTGTATCTTATTTTTTTCTCTCGTCATCCTTCATCCTTTCGCTAAAAGGGAAAAAAATAGAAGAGAGACGTCACGTTCAAAATCACCGCTTTATTTTTCTGGTCAAAATAACAGGCACAAGTGAAAAGCGTAATCGAATTATTTTTTCGAGCGATTAATCCCTCAAAAGAGTAACTTCAAAGTATTTTTCGTTTAATATCGCATTTGAATATTTTTCGAAATGGGGAATCTTTTACGTATCCGCGGTATTTTAATACAGCTACGTGCCTGAAATGTTTCACGGTGAGAAAATTTGATTTACATTATATGTACATATATTCGCTTCTGGCTATAAATAAGAATTTAAATATTTTCCTATATTTATATATGTAAATTTTAATAAATACATATATAAATTTGCTTTATACAAACCAAAAAATGCTAAAGTGAAGTTTTAGTAAAAAGGATTATGATTAAAATCATTTTCAACTTCTTGAACTGCAAAATATGGAATGTTTCACAGTATATTTCATTCAATTTCGGAATTCAATATAAAAACATTTTCATATTGAATAAAACATAAATTACAAAATAATACAATAGTCATATTCTGTGTGTTTGCATGTCATGTGTACCCCAATAACACTCTTTCAATTAATTTCGATATAACTTCGTTCAAACATTTAAAACAATTCAATGTATTTGATGTTTGAAATGTAATGCTTTATACCGAATCAGAATTTTACACCTTTGACTGTAACATAATTATTCATACACATGTGAAATATAAATATACCTTAAGTAAATCTATATTACAG
The DNA here is from genome assembly GCA_024721215.1 of Cheumatopsyche charites. Classification (NCBI taxonomy): domain Eukaryota; kingdom Metazoa; phylum Arthropoda; class Insecta; order Trichoptera; family Hydropsychidae; genus Cheumatopsyche; species Cheumatopsyche charites. The sequence goes on from CM045579.1 coordinate 1,856,539, forward strand.
AATAAATATAATTTTTCTCTTCTTTCAACGGTTAATTAATCAAAATAATATGAAAAACCAAATACGATAATTAGACTCAATTACTCTTAAATACAACCATTAATGTGTGCAAAATAGTCGACAAAATGCACTTTGTAAGCGTATGACAAAAGTCACGACAAGCTTCCGAAACTAGGTTCAGAAGTGCGGAACGTGGTGCAGCGCAGGCTTAATTAAATTACTAAGTCGGCTTCGCAGCGAACACATCTTTTATAACGTAATTATTCGCCGGGCTGTAAAAGATTTTCAACTGGAAACACTCCATTGTGTATAGAAAGTACGTATAATACTTGTACAGTAGGTACAAGGTGCGCTCTAAAGGTATGTTCCTTTTTATCGCGCCGTACATTCTCCGTTTAATCCGATTATGAATAATGCATGTTATTCCGTACTGAAGGAATATTATTCTGATAATGTGCGATTTTCTTTATATGATATTATATTTTGTACGTGATTTATCTGCATGAGGTGATATAACCCGTTGAATTTCAACGGTTTTCAAGGATAAATTTGACGTAGATATAGCTTTCTGTGTATTATTTATTTTATGATATACGAATGTTTCAATTTAATTCAATTTCAAATATAATGTATCTACCTTATAAATATTAACCTTTAATAGTATATGTTAATAAAGCTAAAACTCAAATGTAAAATACGTTAAATTATATCAGATATTTTATTAAAATCTCAATGAGTTGTCACAGTTCTATAGCATTAAACTTAAACACATGTACACAGAATAGCGATATTATAATATTATTTTTTTTGTAAAAAAATCATATTAGAGTGCAAATCTTCGAATTAATACTTATCTCGATAATTGCTTTTCTTTTCGCTGATAATAATCAACATGCAATTTACCTACTTAATATTATGAAATTATCAATATGAATTACTTTTACTAATTTATTTTGCCACAAATTGTAAATTTTTTTTTTCATTTCCACATTTTCATTTCAACAGAAAAATTAAGAGGATCACAAGTTTTCATCCAGCTTTAATTTCAGTCTTAAACTTGTCGACGGAGCGTTAAAAAAGCTATAATAAGATTTTTTATCGATTTTTAACTTCTTCAACGACCGTTAACGATCGCCACCCCTTAAATTATTTAACGGCCGTACCCCGAGAACAACAGCGTTTAATTAACCCCGAAATGCGCTTTTTTTTTAGAGAAAAGGCCGCGAAGGTGTTATGAAAATTTTATTCAGTGCCGAGGGTCGAAAGAAACCCCTAAAGGGTCCCAAAGTGTTATGGATGAATGAAATCGGGGGTGTGTTATGTGTTGAATAACATGAATTCGAAATGTACCGCAATAATCGGATCATGTCTTGATTTTGTTTACCTTTGTGTGTTTTGTATTTCGAAAATGCGTCTTAACATATTATCATATACATATTTTCTGATTCGAGTTGAATATTTTAAATATTGAATGAAATCTGAGGGTTATGCTTTATATATCATGAATTTGAAATGTACCGAAATAATCGAATCATTTCATTATTTTTTATCATGAAAATATGTCTTAACATGAAATGTTAATGATATAATAAGTAAAACACTAAATTATTTAAAATAATATGACTACTTATGTAAGTTGTGTGCATAAAATTACACACCAGTTCTGAATGAGTTAAATCCCAAAGGAAAAAGTGAACGTATGTATGTATATCTTACACGTGTATAATTTATAAAGACTCAGTCTTTCAGAGGTGCAAACGAAATAGCTCCCTTTGATAGTGAAAATTGATTAATAATGTACTACACTAGCAACACTTAGTTAAACGTACATTAGTGCAAAGTAGACGAATTCGTTCCGCAGCAGCCTGAAAGCTTTGTTAAAGTCTGAAAACATCTATTTCCATATTCTTGTGTGCACACACGGAAATCCCTTACAACTGTTGTAGCTTAAAAGCCTTAGCACCGAACGTATAATGCAAAAGTTAATTTTGCACTACACGCCATTATAATGCGTGTACGCATTTTCACATTCGCTTCGACAGGCTTAACAATAAGTGTAACTTTATAAATTAACTTATACTTTCTTTAGAAAGTAAATGGCTTGATTTCGCTATCTTTCGATATATATTTTATATACCTAGAGTTAAGTTACCTAAATTGTACCTCTAAAAATAAATCTTTACTTAAGTTAAAAACAAGGTTTAAGTCGTTCCATCTTATGCCTTAAGGCTACTTTCACATTATTTCATATTTTGAACATATCTTATCTTAATCTTTCTCTCATATTCTATTTTCAATCTATCAAATTCGTGACACAAAGAAAAATAGTTAGAAAATAGAATGCGTGAGACGAAGCACACTTAATCAACGTGGCATAAATCGTTCTGTAATACTTTAACAGCATAATTAACAATAAATCATTATTAATTGTATGATAGTAAGCAACACTTTTTAACAATCCAGAAGATGTATTTTGATATTCTATTCAAAAATTTTCAATTATATCGAGCGGGAAATTCAAAATTTGAAAATTCTACTTCTGTACAGTGCACGTACGACAATAAATCATTCATGCAAATGAAATGCGCACTTTTGCGCCATTTTTTGCTTTATAATTTTTTCCACAGAGGCCTAAAGGGTAGTTTATACTCGCCAATGGGTCTCATCTGGCCTCTCGTATGCGAAATAAATATTTTCAGCACACTTTTGGTTAAGATTTTTTTTTTGTAAAAGTTGCAAGTTGAATTTTTTCCGCTCTAATTTAACGCATATGAAATTTTTATGGAAGCACTTGTGCATATTTCATGAGTAATTTTCTTGCGCGTTTACGTGAATTTTCTACGTGTTTATTTTATTCAGTCGCTATGATGGGAAAATATTTTTGATGTACCGTGGAAATGATGAGTTTTATTAATATTCATATCGCTCGGAAACTGGAAACAATACTGCTTTGTCTCGAAACATTCTCCAAAGTTTACAAGATACGTTCATTAATTATTTTCGTGTTCACATTAAATATCCACTATCTCTAATTGAATATACATCTCTATACTTACTTCTATCATGAAATATTCTATCTACATTCCAACATTCACTTTGAGTATGAAGTTTTATAATAGCTAAAAATTGATTCAACCTTGAAAATTTTGAAATCCATGGGACAGACTCCTTTGTGTATTAAATTGTAAAACAATTAAATAACTTTTGACTGACATTTGAACAAGAAAATATAGTAGAATCACTCAATTCATCCAATTTAAAGAACATGTGACGAAATTATATCCATTAATTTAAACTGACGAATTTATATTACTTTTCCTTGCATATTTTTACCTTACTCTCTGTTACAAAATAAAAATTTTTGCAAAATTAAATTTTTCTGGTCAAATAAAGCCTAATTATTATAAAACATTATGAAATAATATAAATCATTTAAACCTACTATCGATTCTCAATATAATTTAAATAGCAAATAATGTTCAAGAAGTAACGCATCATATTTTCATTGACACAAAAATTGCTACAGTGTATTTTAACCAAATGATATAATAAAAAAAAGTTCATAGTTCAGAAATAAGTCTAGTCTTAATTTTCTCAAAACAACTAGAAAATCAGAAGAGTGTGTTTTTGTAAATATTCATATTATAATTTTCAATCACATTCATATATGTATGTATAATAGATATCATAAATTATATTCAATACTAAAATTTTCACAAAATTCGTTCCACAGACAATTTTTTTTTTCGAAAACACTCAACACAATAAAAATTCATCAAGTTACGCAATTCATTACGTTTCCATCTAAAAACTAATATTATCCCCAACTCATAACAAAATTTCCTATAAATACATCCCAACAATTGCGTCACAATCGACCTCAAAAGCACGCACCACTTCCAACTTTCTTTCTTGTATGCTATAGCCCTCGTATCGTTTACGGCCGAAAGCTGCTAAAACTATCACGTACTTGGGCCGCTTGGGCTATATTTTCGCACAGACTTATCCAATCGCAGACGGCCGCGTCCAACTTTTAAGCCCCGGGCTTAAACGCGCACCAAGAGAATAGGCGTAATTACGCAAAGGCGATTTTCCTTTGGTACCATTGTACAGATTCTGGTCGAGGTTTTGATATCTCGGTGAATACCGGAATTACCAGAAATACCGGAATTACCGGAAAATGTGGAAAAATTTCGAGATGCGGCTTAAGTGCGGACGTGGCTATAACGTTCTTTCTTTATTCGGAATGTTAGTTTTCTGGTCACATTCGGTGTTTGCTGTTAATTGTTCGTTTCGTATGTGAGTAGTTTTGGTATTTTTTTGAAAATTGTGAAGAAAAGGTTCGTTTGTTCGTTTTACTTCAAGCAAATTCATGATTATTTTGGCCTCAATCGTATTTTTGGAAACAAATTAAAAAATATCTAAAGAAGTCTGCTTTGATATGATTCTGTCAACAATAATTTACAGTAGATAACAGCTTGAGTATAATTCAAACTCGCTAAATTAATACTATTATATTATGTGAACCGGTTGAAATTAAACGTGATTAACTCCATAATTTGAAATTTTGATGCATTTTTCAAAATTCTCTTAATTTCCTTCGTTATTCCATTTTTCAGAAATTAAAAACATTTGAAATTTAGTTATACTGAGTTATGGATGTGATCAATTTACATTAAAATATAGAATTGATTAAAATAACTTCTGAAATAAACAATTTAATACAAATTTTGTAATTTATTACTATTCATCTTTATTATTCAAAAAAGATATTTTACACATAGAAAGTTGACTATAATTCGCAAATGCTTTGTCATTAAAATCTCATTTTATTCATAAAGTTAAATTAATCACGCTTAACTCTGAATTCATCATACATACAATATATAAAACGAGTAATCAACTTGTTAAAAATATCAACGCATGCCTAATTCGAGTAAAGTTTTAAATTACTTCACTACACTATCAGTATCTTTTTTATGCAATCATCATAACAGCACTAGAATCAAACTACAACTTGAAGTCCCCCAAACGAAATACATTATTATATTAAATAGCGATCAACCCCTTGAATATATCAACGCAGATTTGAGCGTTACACGGACACAAACCCACACACACACACAGAATAGCGCTATTACACAGTTAGATACCATCAAATTGAATCCCATCGAATTGAAAATCCAGTCAAATCGACCCCCCTTCAAAACAGCAATCCTTGCACAAGTAACGACGAAACGCAGCTCTTAAAAAAAAAAGCAAGCAACAGCCACAAAAAGAAAGTGGAAAATTCCGTTTCGCGTGCCTTCGGTTAGGTTAGGTTAACGTAACGGCCTTAGGGTTGTGGGGTTAGGGTCGTAAACTTTTGAGCGGCACTCGAACCGAAGGCGGCTCCTTCTAATAAACGCACCGCGAGGTTTATTCGGAAAAACCGGTTCTACGCTTACATTTTCCGGACGGTTTATGGTATGAAATATTCTCGGGGGGATCGCAGCACAGAATCGTTTAACGCTGATGTAAGATTTTGTGAGTTTCTAACGATGGATGAGATGTTTTTAGGTTTTTTTTTAGTTTCTGAAAAAATAAGTGTTTAGAATATTTGATTTTATCAAATTGATTTTTTTCGTGTTAGGGTACAGTTTTGTAAAGTTAACTTTCGAGTGTCGAAATTTTCGAAAAGAACCTTTTGAATCTTATATAATCATCAATTTGACGTTTAAAATAAAGGTTTGGTTGTTTGCAGTCATTGCAGTTGTTATTCATTGGTTATTTGCAGTCTCACTAACGTGATTGATACAAGCATTATGCGTATTCTCTTAAGCTGAACAGAAACTAGAAAATTTATCGTCTGTACTCTGCTTCCGAATTAATTTTGATTGTTCTGTCTGTTTTTTTTTATGACTCTAATATGTTAAGTTTTTTTTAATGTAGATAAAATTATTAAAATTGTATATCTATCTTGATATTTTTCTACAATTATCTATAATATTAGCTTAATATCTTGTTAATTATCTTCATAAGTCTCATAAAAGTATCGAAAATATTAAAATTGTGGAAAAAAATTAATGAAAAACTTAAAATATAGCGCGTACTCATTTGCAGAACGTTCGTATTTCTCGCATCAATCGACGGCAAATAACCTACAACCTAGTAGTCAAACCAACTGTCAATAGCCACCTTCTTTAACTAAACATTCACTAATGAAAAAATAATTTATTTTAGATTGTAAAAATACTTTAAAACCCCAAAAAAATAACATCAAAACCAAACGGACCATATTTTTAGGAATCTTTCGAAAGCGAAATTGAATGCCGCATAAAACCGAAAATCGAATCATTTCCAACGCCCACACTCACACTATAAATATGGAACAGAACAACAGAATGTAAAGACGGTACTACAGCACGTATAGCCGACGCCTAGCCGCTTTACGATCGCACATAAATCCTATCTCCGTGTAAAAACTAATGGCGCAAAGCAGCCCCACTGTTGTCGATGTTACGACCGGTGATAACTGCTGAGGATTTCGGACGATCAGATATCTCGTGTATCCATAATATGGGATGATGATGGCCGATTTTTGTCCACAAAATATAGTCGAATCTCGAATTAAGAGGATGCTGAAGCCCGACGTGGCGGGCACTAACGCTTCATATCGCTACGAACATGGCACATACTACGCTCTCGAGGATAACTATAGTGACTATTAATATCTAAAAGTAAGCTATGATTATTTCTTTTATAATAAGATTTTCTATAACTCAAATTTTTATAACACGAGAAGCAATTATTTCATAGTTTAATTCTAAATATTAAGTCTTCTACTCGATAATGTCGTTTTTCTTATAGTGATTTTTGATCATCAATTGTATCTCGACACATACAATATATATAACAAAGATATGATACATATTATTCAATTTTTTTTTTTTGTAACATTATATATATTTTTATATCATTTCCCCTTAATTCATCCAAACAAACTAACCTCGAAAGATGTATGGACTCCATTTTTCCTATAATATAATGCATGTGGTTCATGAAATTTTATTAAGTTCAGTAATTATCTAAATATTTTGAATTATACAAGGTATCAATGCTCTAGATACAACATTCTCCTCTCTCGATTAATAAAAATAAATTAATTCTTAAAAAAACCTGCATTAAAAAAATTCAAATAATAGTGTTCATCATAAGCAATTTTTAATAGATACATACATACTCGTATATAAAAGTGTGCTTATTTAGAACGAAAATTCCTTTTTACCTACGAAAGGTAGGCTAAATGACAAAATTATTATTAGAATATATGAAAATATTTCGAAATAAAAATGGTTTGAGACTCCACTGTACTCGAAAACCGATGTCCAGCTAAAGTTGGGATTTTGTTATCTTTCACGAATGAGCCATATTGGTTTCGTCTTTGTTGAAAAGTTAGGCTCGTGTTTTTTTTTTTATACACGAAATACATTTAAAGCGAGGGTTTATGTTGAATAATTCAGGGTTGTGAAAATTTGCGGCCGCGGTCCGTTGTTATCCCATGCAAATCTATTCTAAATACTTTGAAAGTATCAATTGATGAAATTTGATGAGCCGGTTAAAATATTCGATTATATTATAAATTATTTTAAATATTTCGAATACTTATATTTTTTGATTTTTAAGGGAAAATTTTCTCGATTTTATATGAAAAATTATATTTCACATGTAATCTTATGTATGATTCGGCGTCCTTAAAAATAATCATACATATGACATTCGCATTTTCAAATGAATCAAATCAGTCTTTCGAAACGAAACATATCACGCTTGAAATATTCCTCTTCATTTTATTCGAATGAACATAGAATATCAAACCCTTAAATCGGTATTTCTCAAAGATTTTTTTACAAATTATATTTATTTTTTAACATAAACTCTGATTAACTAAAAATATCTGCCTCAATATTCATAATATCACACATACAACGTATGACATCATGTATTATAATAAACTGTCAGTCGAAACAATCGTGCACACCAATTACTGCATACCAAGCATACGATAAAGTGACATGTGACACAATAATACGAACAAATATTAGCGAAATGGCGCTTATACGTGCCTAAAATCGTGACACGCACTTACACTTTAATTAAATTTCGATCCATTTTTCATTTTTCGATGAAAATCATTCCAAAGCCTTAATTCCGCACGAAACCACCGATTTCATAATATAAAGGCCAAAGGGCACAAGTGACATTTTTGTCGAAATTAAGTTATGTACAGGAATCGCTTCTACAAGTATTGAAAGGATATAAACTAATTCGGAACGTGTGCCTTAATATATCATCAAATCACTCAACCTCCTCCTAATACATGTAGATACATTCTCAAATTTGACCACGTTTTTCATGAAATCACTTATACCCCTTGGCCTTTTCAGTCGTCATATGTATTTTCAGACTGAAAATGAAAGTCACACACACATGTTGGGTTGAAATCGTCGATGCGAAACGCGACCTCATTTTCCACGATATGAATTATTATCGTCGAAGATCAACCTGTCTATCTCACGTGTTGTGTACCTGTCTGTTCGTGCTTCTGGAAATTTCCTTGCTTTAAGGACACTTATTGTACTGCAGTGGATTCTTGTAATGATATTCATAATAAATATTTAATTCGAAATATACGAGTGTGTATAGCCATAGTTTGAAGTTTTCTATAAGCGACTTTTCTATAGTCTTAGTTTATGTTTTGTATTAAAACAGTGTCGTGTTATAGAAAGTATGGAATCTATACAAATTTTAGGTAGGTTAACATATTGTAAGATAATTCTAATTGAAAACGCTTATTGTAATTATTTCGACATATGAATGTGCCCTTCTTTCACTTTCTTTCCTAGAAACACATGAATGTCAACACATTAATCTCCCTAATATAGATAATACGTAAATCTTAAAATCCTCTCATTTTAAGAATTTGAAATTCAGAACCGAAAACCGATCAATTGACTTCAACACACACTTAATTACCTGAAACTCTTACCGATTTAAACATATCGAGATTTCAGTACACTTGACCATATGAATAATCCATCTACTCTGAAATCAGAATAAATAGATATACCCATACAAATTAACATATTACAACTTGTACCTCTAATAAATTTTCATTCCAACTTACACTCAACTGCAATTTATTTTCACTTGCACGTTGAATGAAAATTCAAAATATTTCAACACATACGAATCCTAATATGTAGTTCAATCCCTATTGTATTATTTTTCATTTCCGATTAATTAAAATATCGATTATAAAAAAATATATCATCTAAATATAAATAAAAACGATTTCATTCATTCTACTCAAGACGTACAAGACGCCATTTTGAATCGTCCGAAATGTCTATGAAGAATTCCAACGACCCGGAACAAAAATCAATCAATGGACTTCAACACACCCTCAATCACCTAAAACACTACATTTTCGGCATATTGAGGTTTCAGTGCACTTATCCAGGGGTGAATAATCCATCCCCTTCGAAGGCAACGCTGATACGTCCCAATCAAATATTGATCGGCGACCGCACGCGCTCATTTACTATTCCATTTGTCTTCCGAACGATTTTCTTCCAGGTGTAAACACGGTTCGGAGCAAATCCGAGGGTTTTTTTTTCAGATGGTTTTTGGAGGGAAAACGTTCAAATCCCTCACGAGAGATACGTCCGATGTCGATACGTTTATAATTCCCGGGATATTTATTGCTCGGGATGCCGTTTTTCATGCGGACGGGAAAATTCAAAGGAAAATGCTTCGATTTATTGCTTGTGAAATGTTTGTATAAATATAATTATATATTTGAAAACTGTAATTATCTTTTCATATATGAAATTATTCATTTGAAGTTCGCCTATGATAATGATACTTCTCTGTACTGTTGTTATATGTAAATGTTGCATAAAATCATTGCAAGTTGTATGTTCGATTATTACAATTTTTTTCCATTGATACATAAAAAGCTATAAATTTATTAATATAGATAAAAAATTTAATATTGCTTTGTGTGTACTCAATTTTCTATTTAACAATGAATCAGAATTCGATAAACTTTTCAGTCTTTTTAAGCACAACTCGGAAGAAATTTTGCATCATTACTTTTATAATTTACATTTTACAATAAAAAAATAAGGGAAATAATCTGATACCGAACTATGCTTTTATTTTTATAAATTCAAATTTAATAATTAATAAATTCAAATTTAATAATTAATTCAATTCTATGAGTTTGTTTAATTTGGTTGCTTAGTAACTTCAAACTAGGTAGGAGTATTATGAACTTGCTTTCATGAAAATCATATTTTTCCATTAATAATATTCGTTAAAATTCAAAAATCAATTCGATTCATTTATTTTATAAAAAATAACAAATGCTCTTACAACAGATATCAATCGCTTAAAATCCATAATATTTGAAGCAACTTCAGATCACATCTATAATATTAAATATCGATACATAATGAGTATTAAACACCTATTTCTCAATATCATATCAGAATATTTCACCAATATTCAAATCAAATCAACAAAACGAAAAATTGAATATAAAAATCAAACCACTCATAAAAAGATCGCAGTTGAAAAAAAAGCAAGACGAATCGACGACTCTCGGGAAATATGTCCCGAGAATTCTCGAATCGCAGCCGCCGTTACAAATGTAGGTACATCTAATCTCCTCGAATCGTTTTTTTTTCTTCAGCTCTTTATACAAATGCGCGTCATATTTCAGCGCTGAAAATTTCCCGAGTCAACGTTTCGGAACAACGTATCGCGGCTCGTTCCCGAAATGATATGCTCGGAATCGTCCCGGGATTTTTTTCCCGAAAGCCATTCGAGAATTGCCGCCAAAATTTAGCGAGAGATAATGCCAGGCATTTATCGATTTTATGCGTGTACGTCTTTCGGGGATGAGAGAGGAAAAGCGGTGGAAATTCGCGTTGGAAAATTCGAGGTGTGTTAATGGGTTTTGTATTTTTTGATATTGAAATTTTTGTATGGATTATTTTGTGTAATTAATAATTCAATTTATGAAAATCGGAAAGTTTGTTTATTTTTGTTTTCCGAATTATCAAATGAATTAGGTATTAAGGTAATTTGAAAATCGATGTGATCTTACATCAATTTTTTTTTCTCAATTCTGAAATATTAGCATATCGAACTTTACATTTTAGGGTTTCTAACGAAAGTTTGTGTTTCATTAACATACAACTATTGACATTGAGTTCGGCCTTTCAATCGTTGAATATCGATTTATCAATCAGATAAACACTATATTCTACAAAACTGGCAGCTATATTTGACTTATAAACAACTTTTCGATAATTTTTAAGTTTTTGCCTTAAAGTACATATATTAAAAACACCAAAATTTTCATAACGAAATATATAATTTTCCTTATGTCATTTAATATGAATATTTACTAAACTTTTCCATACATAGAATTATCACACAAACATATTTCTGCTCAAAAGATAATATTTACAAATATCTAAGCACCTTCGATAGCTTCAAAACAAACATTAATTTGAACAAGTTCATACGATAGTTCATCGATTGCATGAGACATGGCATTAAAAAACGCATCAATACGCATCTTCCATACAATATTTGTTAAAAACTTACATTCAGAAGCGACATAGAACAATTCTCTAAACTTCTCACATCGAAACATTTATATTTGATGCCAGTTTTCCTCCGAACACGAACCGGATCGATCTCAGAGTCGAAACACGTTCGCGAGAGCAAAAGTGCCAGCGGCTCTTCACCATCATACAACTCGCATTCTACCCAAAATACCGCATTTATACATACATATATACCCAAAATACAATTCGTATATAAAGCTATATTTGCACATTCGTGCCGTGTGAAGTTTTATTCAAACCTGTATGTTTTGTACTGTCTGAAAGTTACGATGCAGTGGTAACTTCGTGTCGAAAATGTCTGAATAGAGATACGTTTGAATTATCAAGTGTTTTGTGAAATTATTAAATATTCGACGACTGAAAATGACAAGGGATATAAGTGACTGATGATTTTGAGAAAATTGCACTTAAAGTTGAGCATGTATTAGGAAGAGGTCGAGTGATTTTATGATATATCTCGATGCATATTCCAAGTTCATTTGTATCCTTTTGTCATACATAGAAGCAATCCCTCTATATAACTCGATTTCGTCAAAAATTTCACTCCTACCATTTGGCCTTTTCAGTTGTCATTTAATATCAGTTTTATTTTAGATCTCAACTTAATTAATTGTAAATAAAATGATGATTTCTCTTTGTTTCAGTGCGTTGTCTTTGGAACTTTCATGATCTGGTTTGCTTCAATCACCATAAATTTGGGGCCCACTTTCCTTAGTGGGGCCCTGGCTGCCAGTGCCGACAGTGGGCCCAGGTCCCCATCTTGCCCTTTAGTCCATGGGCCCTATAGGCATTATGTGCTTAATGTACTTTGGATAGCCATCAATCTGATCTGCGTACTTCTAACCCTCTTCCATCTCAGGAAGCTGCACAGAGATCTTACTAAGGTACGATTTTTTTTATGTTTATTTTTTTAGTATTTATTATCTTAATCTTAAGTTTTGAAAAGGGCATATGTGAAAACGATGTGAAGAACTTTTCAAAATTTTCGATTCATTTAAGGTTTGTTGGGTGAGTAAGGCTCATGGGGAAAATTTTACTTGAATCAATATCAAAGAAATTCCTCTGTCAAAAACAGAATTAATATTAAGATTTTTAATGTATTTTTAATATCTAAGATGTTTTTGCCAACTGCACTTGCCTAATGAGCCGCACTTAACCCGATTATATGAAATATGCACTCGCTAAGTTGATTTTCAAACAAACATTTTGGATTTTTTAGTAATTCTTTGTGTAAAATTTTTAGCAGCTTTCGTTCCGAGTGGGAATTGATTGTCTTGTTGAAAAACTGATTAGATAAATATAAATATTTGAATTTTGAGTAAATTAGAAATATTATGTCAGAATATAATAAGTACAATAATATGATTTGAGTATTTAATAAAATAATTTATCAATATATAATAAAAGCCTTTTTCTTTCAATCAAATTCAATTTCTTAGATATAACAATTAATTATTTAATATTTTTGATTAAACATTAAGTTATTCCCTGAAGCTTGTTTGATAATCAACTTAGCCTCTATCTGTATAAGAAAATAACAGTAAAAGTTCGCTTTAACGCAATATAGTCAACGATGCTAATGTAATCAATCATAATTGACCCAACAGTTAAAATTACTTACTATTATCAAAATTGAACAATAATCAATAGTAACTGTGTTATTTTGCATGAAACTAAAATTGAAATAAACGATTTTAAAATCGGTACACTATTGAGCTCGAATTGCGGTGATGCAATTAAAAACCGATTTGCATAGTGAATCGAAATATTATTGTACCATCGTAAATGAGCTATTATTTATTGGAAACACATTATTTTAGTTTAATTTTGTTAACCAAAATTTACATTGAACAAACAACACTCGTATTTACATATTATAACTTTTTGTATAAGTACACTAGTCTCTTGAATTATGCAGTGAACGTGTTACACAAAAATATTTGAAATTATGAGAATTATATTATATTTTTTGCGTATTAACAACCAATACGACTGCAAATAATAGGTTGTTTGTAGTCGATACATTGGATGTAAATGAAAATTCTGTAATTAAATTTAAATTTAAATCCTTAAAAATCTTTATATTATGTAATAATTTTGAGAAATGGATATGAAAAGAGACTAGTGTATTATATTCAAAAAAAACTTACAAAAAAAACACCCCAACTCATAGTCGCTTTATCACCTTCAGCCGAAAAAATAATGGAGTATTTTTTTCATCCTCTTGAAAATTTTTCACATTAAAAGTTTCCATAAATTAAAGAGTTGAGAAAACGTAAGTCACTCGGAGTGTGTTTCTGAAAGATTTCACTTATCTTCACTTAAACTGGCCTCGAGCTAAGGGAGCTTTGACACGCGCCGAATTCAAAACTTTTCCTTGGGCTCACGCACCAGAGATTATATCGACGACACGAAAGCCCAAACCGAGATATTAAACTCAGGTTATCTAACTGGTGAGTTTCCTTAGATGGCATCTGAGAGAGTTCTGTAGAAAAGTCTCGAGAAAAATCTATTTTTTACGTGACAAGTGTGTAGATCGTTCGTCCGATTGTGAGAGTTTTAAATTTTATGCGAATAGGAAAAACTCTATCACGTTTGTTAGGTTACGTGGATAGTATATTAAGGTTTTTACATAATTTGAGTTTGTATTTTTTTATGATGCATTTTTAGTTGAAACAAACACTAATGTTAATACTAATTCAATTGTGATATCCAAAATGTATCTCTGTTACGTGGTTTTTTGACAGTTTGTAGTTGAAGGACTGACTGTTATTCAATAGTTAGTTAACTAAAGCAGTGAAAAATCGTCTCTTAATTGCATAAATTTAGCGAATCTCAAATGGAGATACTCTAATAAAATATTTTCAAGGGAATAATACGACTAGTTTTCAGTATAAATAACAATTTATTTCAATATAAATTTTACAATTATGTAATCAGTTGTAAATTATTTTACATTATAATTTATCAGATTTGATCAAAAAACTTATATAAAACTTCCGATAGTTGAAAAAAAATATATGACGTCATTTCAGCTCAATTTGTTAATAAATTAAAAGATTTTAATTCAATTTTTACAGATTTCAATTACCAATTTAATGCAAAATATGCGAAGTAAACTAACTTTTTCTGTAATATTTATATGATTTTCATTCTCTTCCGAAAAATGGTTAATAATTTAATATATGCAATTCGAATAATAAATTTGATACAAATTATCCATAAAAGCACAAAAAAATACCTATACCTAAAACAGTTAAGAACCACTGTCTACGAATAAACGAAACGATATCGAATCACATACAAAAGCATATCGAAACAAGCATCGTACCAATAAATTCGGGTCCACTTAACCGACTCATCGCGTTTTTATTTTGGTTCGGTTACAATACAAACAGCATAATTTCTTCGTCAAACAATAGCCCTTATACGAGAGACAAGCAAATAAAGCCACGGCAATCAAAACGACGGCAACGAAATCCAAAACGTAGTACAAATACCACGCAATGCGAGGATGGCGCAAATGCTCTGTTCCGTTGTGCCTCAAAACGTATTCTATCCACCAAATTGACCTGTCCAAGGGTTTCATTGGTTGATCTTCAATTAGTGTGGCCAATTTGGCAATGTTAGATCCATAACTGAAAGTTATAAATGAAAAGGTTAATTTTTTTATCAATATATTCAGCAGTTGTACCATTTTTCCCCAATGATCTAGTTTTCGCCACATACAACTTTGAAATGTTATATAAAAAGAATATTAACTTTAATAAATATTGCATATTGTAGTTTATTATAATACTTTATAGAAACTCTAATATGATTTAAGCTGTTATTTACATTCAAATATGAACTATTTTAATGAGTTTTCTTGTATGAAAAGTCAAAATTTCTTGACGAAAGCCATATTGACTGTATTTTTACCATTTTTTTAGGATCTCTGCAAAGTTTTTGAATCTTCTTATTTACAATATTTATGAGATATATTTTCCAAAAGATAACTCAATTCTTTACTCACAATATTAGTTTGAAGTTGAATTGGCTTGAAAGTTGAAAGTGGCAAGAAATAAGACATCTACCTAGTCGCGTTCTTTATATTAAAATTTAGATTTTCAAAACCTAAAAAATATCATGTTTTCTTACAATGTAAGCATAGAGAAATATAATCTATTATTTGCTCTTATAAATTTAATTCTAAGTAGAAAATATGTCTCTCATTCATTTTCTATCCATGAAAATTAACTGTATCTACAGTATGTATATCAGAGTAAATGGAATAAAAATTGTAGTTCAATCTACATATAAGCTTTCCAAAAATATACAATTTTTTTCATAATTTCAGTTGAAATACATAAAAATTCCGACTAATCCGATGGATTTTCGCTAAAAATAAACCGTAACGAATTTTCACCATACATTTCACGTTATTCGGTAGCGTAGTAGAAACATTTTTTTCAGCATGTTCGTTGTGTATATTTATTTAGTCGATAGCTGATTTTCAGCCGTCTCTCGAGTATGGTGTTTATTGAAAGGAAAATATCGGGAAAATGAAGGAAAACTCTAGAGGTTTAATTCCGTTCGAAAAATAAGCTGGAAGGAAACTGGGGAAATCGAGTTATCCAAGTTGACTCAATTAAACTGAGCTAGTTAGAGTCCGATAAAATAATATTTTCAGTATTAGCTTCTGCTTTTAACTGAAATATCCAATGTATAATATTAGTAATTTATTGAATTTTACATGTTTTATCGATTTTATGAGCTTTTATTAAACACAGAATATTAATGACACAAATGGATTGATAGATGAATATTAACATTTATGCAAATGTAATATTGGAAACAACCTAAATTTGGGTCTCTAATCAAAGTATGATTGTGTAAAATAATTTATAGAAAAGCGTGCTTTGAAAATATATGATTTAATGTTTAATATAATGAATTTAATTTATAATATTTTCATCTCTCGCTTTCACTCTTAGTTATATCAAACAATTATTTCTCAATTAGTTACTCTAATCTACAACATTCTTTAATAATTTTATCAAAATTGAAAATTTGATTACATTAATTAAAAAAAAACTATTATATTTCTAAAATAAACTCAATTCAATGACAAAGCGAAAATTCACTCTATTACGAAAATTCCCATAGAATCATCAAATAATAATATCGCACTGAAAGCTCATAACGACGTATTGAAAATGCTAACTCGCATTATCTTTTCAGCTGAAAATTTTCCGAATGCGAACGCTCTTTTTACGTCGAGTCATCGGCTTATCCGAGAGTCATTCGACTTTTTTTCCTATTTTTTTATATTTTCTTTCATGAAATAACGCGAAAAAGCTGATAGTCGTTATTCAAAATTAGAACAGCCTATCGGAGGCTGCAGCTCGCTCTTAAGTACGCAATTTCGAATCGAATCATAAATTATGCAAACTCGATATAAGCGAGCTTAATATGTACAGATTGTATTCGAATATTGACGTGAAAGGATTTTCTCTTTACAATATTTTGTAGGTATTATACATACTTGCTTTTATAGAGTTTAAGCTATTATTGACTGTTGTATAGTATCTATATTATAAATACACGCTAACGATGCTCGAAATTTTCAGCCACAGCCGTGCCTCGAACCCAGACGTTCAGTTTGTTAGCCCGTCGCCTTAGCTCCGAGCTACGCGTCGTAATTACGAAATTGCAACTTTTAACGTACTCGTATATATGGGATATTTTTTTCGTTATTTTTTTATTTCACACATCCGTGGCAATACGAATTTGATTAATTCCGAATATCTATAAAATTACGAAGTATGAGTAAGTCATGCTTATTATATTTGACACAAACGATACACAAAAACTAATACGTCAAATTTTAAGCACTCGAAATCTTGACTATTGTGTAATGTTAATTGCAAATTACAATTATAATGATGCGAAAACCTTTTTAGATGTGCTCATAATAATTCTAAATAAAAATATTGTGATCGGATAAGCGATGTAGGAGCATGACATGACATAAATCTAATGTCCAAATATTGAGTGCTCAATAAAAGCCTACCAAAAATATCATTTTAAAGTATACAATCTAATATATTTAGGGCTTTTCGATAGGATTTGAACTTTGAAAGTTAATTACGGACAAGTTAATGAATTTACAACTAAATCATATGAATGAATCATAAGGGATTGTTGTTGTTTTATACATTTTTTTTAATTTAATAAATCGAGCGTTCTCGGTGAAAAACCTATACATAAATATGTAAAAATCGTACTACAAAAGGATCAACTGTATAATAATCAAATCTTTACCTAAAAAATATTAAAAATCACCAAAAAATAAACACCCTTAAAGCCTACCCCTTCAACAAACAGCCGCATACAAACCGCCCCTAATCAACCACAACATCGAAACCCAATCAACTCGATACGAATCGGAAATCATCCAAAATCAAACAACAAGCGCCCGAATCGAACATTCCCAATCAGACCAGTGTTTGTCAAACCCACCTGCCGTCCGTCATCATCTTCGTGATGAGATCGATCAGGTCATGTTCGTGGATGTCTGCGAATGCTATCATTTCTGCAGCACCCCACTTCATCAGCTTCAGCAGGTTCTGTCTCTGGTCGATGATCATCGGAATGCCCAAGGGTGGCACCCTGTACTCGAATTTGATGTTAATTATTGAGAAGTTTGAGTGATTGTTCGCTATTTTGGGGAGGAATTGTGCTTTGATCTTATATAATGACTGAAAAGACCAAGGAGTACAAGTGATTTCGAGAAAAGTGCGTTCAAAGTTGACCATGTTCCTACATGTATTAGGAGGAGGTCGAGTGATTTGATCATATATTGAGGCACACGTTCCAAGTTCGTTTATATCCTTTTGCCACCGAATAAATAATCGTGCATAGAAGCGATTACTGTGCATAATAACTCAATTTTGGCAAAAATGTCACTTGTACCCCTTGGCCTTTTCGATCGTCATATGTGTATACTAGGTCAAACAATAAAATCCATATGAATGATGAATATTTTTGGACGTATTATGTATGTACGTGTGTTTTTATGTGTTTTTTACTTTAAATAGTATGCAATATGTATGTGTTTGTGTGTGGGTGTAATACATGCTTTAGGTGGCTGTGAGTTTTGGATTGAATTTTCAAAAAATATTTAACACGGGGTGTCAAATATGCTATGTTATGACAAATATGTGAGCACGTTATAAGTTGAATTTTCTTTGAACTGTCTCGAAGAAAAATTTCCGGAAAATATGAAGAAAAAGAACGGGAAATCTCTCTTATGACAGAACATCTGTATGAATTCTCACGGTTATAATGAAAAAGCTTCAAAAATAAAATATCAAGATAGATGTTACAAACTATCATCAAAATTAATATCTAAAATAATTTTAGTGATAAACTTGTGTGTATGATTGAAACATTTCAATATATTGGTTTTCACATTCGTTTACATACAAAATATACATGAATTCATAAACTTTCCAATAAAGGCTAACACGAAATTAAAACAAACATTTATTCAACATTTCAATTTCAATAATAAAATTTCAAAAAAATTGAATCATACCTGAAATGTATAGCCTCTTCGAGCGACTGTAACCCGCCCTGCATCATGAAAACCTTCACGTTTTTATGAGCTGAAACCCAAAATGGAAACAATATCAAATAAAACTACAATACGAAACGTAAAACAATAGACGTTACAACAATAACTCGGCCATTTTTTCAGTCGTACACGTGTCATTTTTTCAAATCCGCCATTTTTTTGCCAGTCGGCCATATTTGGCGGCGCCCTTCTAGGGATCGACCTCGCAATTGGCCCTGTTTAATTAGGGTTTCGGCAAAAAGCGGTCCTTCGAGACCCGATTCGCAAAACGGGGATTCGAATTTGCGCGGGAAAACTCTCTAACGCACTCTATCTTCGTCGAAGTCGGGTTTTTTGTTTTGTTTTGGGGGAATTTTGCGAAATTGCGGGTTTTGCGCTCTCTAGAGTCGTGTTAGATCGATTGGGATTCGTCATTTGGGATGTCTGATAAATATTTTCGAAATTCAAGTTGATAATTTTGTAAAAATATAGTATTAGTATTGATATGGAATATCAGTGAAGGACGAAAATATGACCAATTTGTGATTTTCTAAAAAAATCAAATCTATTTGAATAACTCAAAAATTGAACTTCATTCTCAGTAAATAAAATTATGAATTTTCATATCACAAATGTTGAAATTCTTTCTTAAATTTTATAAAAATAATTATTTTGAACTCGTAGACATATAATTTGAACTTATGTCGTACGTGAGAGGAAACTTATACGAGTTTGAAACATAACACTTTACACTTCAAAACTAAAGTTTTCGAAACGATCTTTTGCGATAACATTTCAGACACACCTCTGAAAATGATATAACAAATATACTTACTTGTTATAACGAAACTTTATTGCATAAAACATATTATATTATTCAAGTTTTTCTCTCCAAATTAAATTATAAATATGGCTATTTGTAGTTCATATAATACAACTGCAAATATTCGACTATTTACAGTCATCCCTCACTCGAATCAATGGTAAACAGACAATTATTTAACTAATGAAAAGGCCAAAGGTACAAATGACATTTTTACCGAAATTGAGTTATGTACAAAATCGCACCTATATACGCTCATTTATTTGGTGGCAAAAAGATATAAACGAACTTGTAACGTATGCCGATATATAATCAAATCACTCGATCTTCTCCTCGTACATGTAATTACATGCTCAATTTTGAGTGCGCTTTTCTCGAAATCACTGCAAAGTCACTTGTACACTTTGGCCTTTTTAGTCGTCATTTGTAATTATTGACATTAAATAGCTTCATAAATAATTTCCATTTTATGTGAAATATGTTTTAATTCAAATCCAATTGTTCAACTTTAAGCATTGTATGAAAACAATTGAACTTAAGACAAATATTTAAATGGTAATGGAAAATGTTTAATATAATACAAAAATTATTCAACATGAAATCAAAATTAATTAACTTTAATTATTGTATGAAAACAATCGAACTAAAGACAAATATTTAAATGAGAATGGAAAATATTTGATGTAATAAAAAAATATTTTACGTGAAATCAAAATTTTTGAACTGAAATAAAAATTTTGTACCAAAATAATATTGTATAAAACCGTCATATATCAAAACTTTTTTGTACAAAACAGTCTTAAACGAGCCCCTAGAGTATCCTAAAAAAATCTCAACTTAAAAAAATAACTAAAAATACCTAAAATATCCTGCTGAGGACACCACTGGCACACGTGCAGATTTTCCAAACGGGCCGGTAAATTTTCATTCTCCCACTTCCACAGCACCTTGTACGGCACTCCAGCTATAGTCTGCGAAACCACAATCAGAATATATTATTATTATACACAATATATAGTTTAGCAACCCTTTTTCTTCCTCGCAACGGGGATCAAGCGAGGATCCCCATCGGAGATGGATGGCCAGCCTCATCAAGTGATGGTGATTAATGGGGTTCTGTCGTCGTACGGCAAACAATTACGAGGAACCTTCGGGCTGCTGGACTATGGTGTAAGGGTGCTGCTTCATGCCTGATAATGTGACAGGACTAAGCTTATTAGCTTCCGAATTCTGAAGGATTTTTATTGAGAGTGGGATTTTATAAACTAGGTTTTAAGGGAATGAAGTTTTGGGGTTGAATTTTTTTTTTCTGTGGAGGTGGGTTTCATAAATTAGGTTTTTTGGGGGAAAATTTGGATTGAAATGATTTTTTTATGGAGCAGGATTTCATATTCTAGGTTTCAGGGAATCGAGTTTTGAGATTGAAGGACTTTTCATCATAGAGCATGATTTCATAAACTAGGTTATAGGAAATGAAGTATTGGGGTTGAAAGACTTTTTATCATAGAGCACGATATCATTAATTAGGTTATAAGAAATAAAGTGTTAGGGTTGATATTTTTTTTCCATAGAGGTGGTTTTCATGAAATAAGTTCCAAGCAATAAGATTTTGATGTTCAAAATGTTTTTTTTTCATCAAGCTGGGTTTAATAAATTAAGTTTTCAAGAACCAAGCTTTGGTTGTTAGGAATATCAACATCCTATTTACTCACAAGACATTAAGGAAAAATTCGAATTTAGGTATGTAAATGGTAAAAACTTTGACATCATACAGATGATGAACTATAAAATTCAATTAAAATACAATTATTGAGAAAACAAACTTTAATTTGTTTATAAACTCCATAAAAAAAATATTTTTCGTGGATTTTCATAGTGAAATATTAATTATATTGCTCTTTCACTCATGATTTTCTAATTCTTTCAATCGATTTTGATTGCAGCAAGCAAAATAACTTCAGACTTTTAAAAATAAAAGACCTTGAATCCCTAATATAGAAATTGAAAGCACGAGAACCTCATTAATCAATCCGCATTCGTTTTTATGCCTCCGTACGAAAATATGAATTTCTGCATAATTTATTCAAAAACCTTGAATATATTTGGCCATCGACGATCTAGATACGCCCATAATTACATATATAATAACCGAATTAAAAATCGAATTACCTTCAGGATCACGTTCAGCTTCTCTCTGGGCAAACTGCTGCTTTTAACGTTCGACCCCATGCTTAAATAAATCACCCCTTCGTCGGCCGAATCCAAAAACGACTGTAAATCCTTATGAGAGTAAAAATTAAATTTATGATTAATAAAATCGTGCTTTTTCGGCGTTTAGAAGCCTTTTTCATTCGAAACAATCGCCGTTTGATTTCCCGCGGGGGACGGAAATTCGAAATTTGGTCAAAATGGGACACGCGCAATATGCTTTGGAAAGATTGGTGAAAATTTATAATTAAATATGCTATGTATATACTCTTAATTATTCGAGAATAAAGCATAAATGATGATTATACAGATAATAATATTTGTAGGGTCATCTGGGGCAAGCGAATTGTGTTTCAATATTGAAATTACATTATGAAAGTGAGCATCAATATGCCTCATATACAAATGACCCACTTCTTAGCAGTTATTTAATTTTAAATTGAATTTAATATAAAATATTCTAGAAATTCGACTCTACGTGTAAGGTTTTATATCAAATGTAGAGATTTAAAGTTATTCTGACGTAAAAGTTTTAATGAGACCTCAAAAAATTATGCGAGATTAAGACTTTTTCCCTTTTTTCTTTTGATCGTTAAGCTTTCGGTAACTTTTCGTCTGATCGACACTTTATATTTTCAAACAGATAAGTTTCACATCTATCCATAGAATCAAAATTTAAACATGTTTCGAATTAAAGACTTTTCATTAAATTGTTCATATTTCTAAATTTTCAAAAATCTTACCTTTGGCAAAGGTTTCGGTTCTTTGATATGCAACATTTCAACATAGAGCATTGTTGGTACTTTAGCTTGTTTATTGAAGACTGTATTTTGATTAACAATGACCAGACTGACGTTTTCAGCCATTTCAGTACAAGTAGGTGAATCTGGTCCGAAATATTTTTTCATTAATGCGTCATGTTTCTTATAACCTCCGACGTACAAATCGTACCTGAAATTGTACAAAAATACGAAAAGAATAAAAGGGCATATGTTTCACGAAGGATCGTCCACATTGTAGACAACGAACTGCAAATATTGTACATGTTTGTTTAAATTAAATTAAAATTCATGAATTTTGTCATGAAATAGCTTTATCGATTAATTAATATCGTTAAATCATACTTAATGGAAAGGTTAGTTCAAGGAATCTTTTAAAATTATTTAAAAGAATGTGACTTTATTCATTTTTAAATACATTCGGTATCGTAAAGCAGTAAGTTTTTAACTTCGAATTAAATAATTTCCATTTAAAGGTTCTTAATTTTCAAATCAATTCAAGTATTTTTTAATTCAAAGAGAGTATTTTCCAATTCGTGAAAAAAATATTGGAAAATTAGAACAAATTATTTTTTAAATTTTCCTGAAACGTTCCGATTCAGTATTGAAATAATTCAACTTGAAATAAAAATTCTTCTTTTGAAATTAAAAAAACTTGTAGGTAAGATATAATTCTTCAAATAAAAAAAAATCATTCGTCGTTCGCAATGTGAACACTCCTTTACTAAAACGAGACCGTCTTCAAAACAATTTATTACACACGAAACGACAGGGGTGTACGTATCGAATTTCGCACCCTTTTTGCACCTTTTTAGTGTCGCCCGTATCTTTTAATATTGGATTTCGCATTTTCAGCACGGCGAAAATTGCTCTCTGTAAAAAAACAACAAATACCTGAAAATCGCGTGATAAGCAATGCTCTTGAACCTCTCCCAAGTAGTCATTTCGGGTCCGACGACGAAATCGAAAAAGCTGATCGGCACCAGATAAGGATGCGAAGGGTTGTACAAGAAGTCGTGGCCGTCGATGACCACGTCCAGGCTGATTATGCCTACCATGGGACACTTGAACCTGTATGACCATCCGTATATCGCGTGGTAGTAGATCCATTCGGCTATGACCAGGTCGAAGTGCTCTTTTGGGTTGTTGTTCAGTTTTTTCACTTCTGGGTGGTTCAGTTGAATCTCGGTCATCGAATATAGGAGCTGATTGGATTTTATTGTAATTAGTTTTGATTTTATGTGAAAATATTATAATTCAATAGGCATAAGTGGTTTTAATTCATTAGAGTTTAGTGCATCTCTGGATATGTTTATTCGTTTGGTTTTGAAAATGAACTTGATAGCTTGATAATACTTAACTATCTATATCTAATTGATATTCAACTTTGATTATTCTTCTCAACATTTTTTATCAGAAATTTGTACTTCTATATTTGAAAAGAAACAGGTGAATTGTGAAAATAAAGTAGGTGTTATGTGAAAAATTTCAGAATCACAAAAGGCTCCGATGCTGAAAATATTGAGAACCTCGAATAATTTATATAACATATGGAGATTCTAGAACCAATTTGTTACTTATATCCCTTGACTTCTAGGATTTTCATAGACAAATCGAAACTTAAAAAAAGTGACCTTCTATCTATAAGTTTGTACAATGATTCTAATTGATCATAAGACGAGCTGAATTTTGAGTATTCTCGATGATTCTCAACTTTCTTTAATTATTTACGCATTATTTAAAAATCCTAACCTAATCAATAATAAACAAACTCATTAAAAAAAGATAAATTACATCAATATACAACTTGTGATTATCTCTGAGGTCCATCCCAGGAGTTCCTTTATCGAATACAGCCTTCCATTCCAATTCACTAGAGCTAACATCAATCTCAGTCAAATTTTCTAACCCAACTTTGTTTTTCAATGGTCTGGTAGTAATACTGACTACTTGATGACCTCTTCTGACCAACTCCTTGATAATCGGCTGATAGACAATATTGTGACTATGAGTAGGAGTGGGCACATGAAATAAAATTCTAGCACTCAAAGAATACACCACTAAATGCACTAAGCACAAAAAAAATAGTGACACTCTCATGTTTTAACACGATTTACTCAAAAAAATGAAATTTTCAGATTTATATATGCAAGTACACATGACGAACTTTACACACTTGAAATATAATAATTTAGATAAGAATGACACGTGGATTTATTTATTTTGTCGTATTTATGTCAATGGCAAATGTGGAAATTGAAACAACTGTTACTTTTGACTTTCTAATTTAAGAGTATATTTTATAATATAGCCCGAAACATTTTGACGCATCAATGAATTATTTCAATTCATTTTGTGAATCTTATATTGATAAGAGTATCTTAAAAACTACTTGTTGCAATAGAAATGCTCATTGATACGTCAACTTATATGGATCTACTAAATAATATAAATATTATTTTTTTTAATATTTTATTATTATTTAAATCATAAGTAGCACTCACCATATATAATACATGGTACAGTTCAAAGTTTCGCATTTAGCATTGACAGTAAAATCGAAATGTTTAGATAAGACCGCTTTATAGAAGTTAGTAACATATATTTTAACCAAATGTATAATTGAATATTTATATGAAAGAAATATCGTAAAATTATCCATATATACATGTAGTTTGCTGCATGTCAAATATATTTAGTAAATGTAGTGCTAAAAATATGTATTACCATAAACATGCAACCATTAAAATATCCATTTCATTAAATAAATACAAAAAGGGTGCCTGGTCCTGAAATAAACTAAAAAATATTACTTAAAAACAAATCTAAAAAATATTTATAAAATGTGCTGTTGTTTTTGCTTTTAGTTTATACTTATATTTTTTATTTCAGATATTCAAAGAATACATATGACTATTCTGATTTTTATATTTTGTTATAGAAATATCTTATTTATAACACACGTTTACATAAGAGATTTTCTCATCACTCAAATTCTAAATTATTCAATATACAGAAATACATTATTTTTTCAATTTATTTTGCTTGTTACGGTTATTTTGTGAACGAGAAAATTCTACAAAATTCGACATCGACTCTAAATTATATTTTAATAGGTTTTGTATTGCATTCAGGCACGTTTTCAAAGCAATCAAATACCATTCGAACACGAAACAAATGCAAATTGCAACGCACATGCCGAACAATGACGTCACATTTTGAGTATTGTACAATATTATCGGCGAAATTCATGACTTGCATTGAACTGGTTAAAAATATCATTTTGTATACTGAATTGTGCGAATTTTGTATTCGAACGAAATCTGTATTTTGCACAAAATAGCTGATGATAGTGCTGTGATAATTTTGGCTCAAAATTTTATATGATTCATAAATTTCACTATTTTTATGTTAATTTTTTTTACTAATGATTATTGTCATTAAAGAAATGTTTTTGAAAAATGAAAGTAAAAATCATATTAGAATTCTTATTTGAGAAACTTTTAACGACAGCTCTTGTTAGCATCATATGATATGTACTCATTAAAACAGAACATTTTTCGTTTTCAATCTTACATTTTTTCTTATTAAAAAATCATTTTTTATTTGTGCTGTAATAATTCAATGAAATATTTTATCTACAGCTTATTAAATGTATTTTTTGGTTCATTTACGTTTAAATAATATTATATTACAAACATTAAGTTTAAAAATCATACGGGCATATGAAAACTTTTCAAATGAATCAAACATTATATATGTACATACGAAGTTTGAGTAAATTTATAATAACGGCATGCATTAAACGCAAAAATACTACTTTTAACTTAAAATAATTCTACATATGCATAATTATATCAAAAAATATCTTCAAATCAAAAATTATTTGAGCTTCGAAGCCGTGCCAATGTATTACAAAATCATTTACAAATCCAGAAAAAATATTTATTTTATTATTTAACAAAAAAAAAACAAGAAAATACGCAAAATATTTAATTTATATACAAAAAAAATCGAACAGAATCAATGCGAACGTGACATAAGGTGTTGCGTTGACCGTATGTGTTATGTGTTGTATGTGTGCAGGCAAATGTTGAGGCTGTCCGAGTGGCCGGGCTGGTCACAACCTTGGTCAGCGTCACCGGAGGACCTCAGGAGGCCAACGGAGCACCCAGAGTTAGTGTTGACCACCCATTTGTACCCCCTGTGTGTCCCTAGTCCCCAGAAACCTGAGATGAGACCACACGGCGTTTCTGCACCAAAGCCGGCGGCTTCCGGCCTCTGGATGCCGCCGGCTTGAGTGTGGATGCGCCTTTTAGAAAACAATGATAATTTGGATTCAATTCAATTCAATTTGGGTTCATTAGAACGACAATTTGGTTTCGATTCTCATTTCACTTTGGAAAATCGACTGAAAGATATTTCTAATGACATTTGAATTGAAATTGAAAGGATGATGCACATCTTTAGCATCCCCTTTAAATATAAATATCCTCAATCCACTCCATGGACTTGTCAGTCTCCTTCATCATCACCACATATCGCCGCTAGAGCTAATTAGTGCCTACAGCCAAAATTGTAGCTGCATGATGGTAATGTTACATTTAATTATGCCCTAAATCGACTAGAGGTTCTTCAAATTTATATCCAAGGTCTGTATCACTATTAAACCATCGAGAAATCTTTGTGCAATCTAACATAGTTTGAAGTAACATAATTCAAAACTTCTAACATCTAATTGGACGGATGGATAGAGAAAATGCAAAGATTTCTCATTGGATATTGATCAATGTTTACTATTAATTTTTAAGCTTTTCCAATTATTTTTTTATAATAATAATTCACAGTCGAAAACCTTATGACTGAATATATTTCATGCGCATTATGAAAAGTAAATTCGCTTCCTTTTATGAATACTTTATCTGGGTAAAAAAAAGGCAGCTCTTTCACACGAAGCTCGGAAAATTCTCAAACGCTTACACTGCAACGGCTTTTGAAAACGACTCTGTAAACTTTTCAGCGCTGAAAGAACTTTCAGAAAAGCTCCAATTAAACTACACGAAGGTAAATCATTGAGTGTGTTGCAGCACGTGTTTTTCAACACGTTTTTATTTAATTTTATTTTTCGACAATTCAATTCTGATTTAAATATATTCCATTCTGAATATAGTATGATTAAGTGCAAATTTTCCATGAAAGTGGCTTAATATACAGTGAACAATTGATGGATTATGTTTGATGTCGTTTCATTCGACACCCACTTCGTCGAACGTGTCCGTTTCATTCAAAATGGGTACGTTTATATCTGGCAATGAACAGTAGATTTAATTATAGATAAACTGAGACGAGATCGCTCTGTTTCTACCCTTAAATAATATAGTGAACGAAAAAAATGGGGAAGTGACTAATTTATTATACTTCAGTTCAAATATAAGATGAATGAAAAAAGTCATTATATCGTAATCAGGTCAGATTTAAATCAATTTTTTTTCTTATTTCTTTCAATTACTTTGTGTCAGGTTTAAGTCAACATTAATTTGGTTTATCTTTTGGTCAACATTAGATCGATAGACACTTTTACATAGGGTTTTTCAATAGATCTGCTCAAATTTTATTTGTAAATTACTTCCATAATTGTATATCTATAAATAAATCGGATTAATAAATCATATGAAAACAAATTATGGAAATACAACTTATACAGCTTGTTCTTTATACCATTATCAAATATCATAAATGAAAATTTCTTAGTAGTGGTGGAATAATTGTTTGAGACGAAAAGTAAAAAATATTTTTCGTTTAATGTAAAAAAAATTCACAGATTTAATATTTTTTGACCGCTAATATGTGATTTTTACATTAGTTTGCCATTTAACCATCTCTAGATACTACAACATCATACATTCGACTATCAATTTAAAGACAACAGACCTAATTTTTTTCAATCAATAATTTTCCCTACACTCATCCATTATCATCTCCAACTATCGATTCAAACGAAAATAGAAAACGACCATCTATCACAGAAAAACCTTATACACCCCCAGCGCGGAAAAAAAGTGATCGGTAGCTGCGAGAGGAAAAAATACGCCCTTTAGTACATAATTGCTGACGTTTTTAGCCGACGAAAGTTGGCTAAGGGTTTTTCCTACGTGTCCCATTTTTTTTCGACTTGGGGTGGCATCGCACTCAGACAAACGTTAAAGTGTTCCCCGAAGGGTACGACGTAAAGGAGAGGTCGCCATCATCCGAGATTTTATCTGGTGAGACGTCTACGAAGGTTCTGCGGGGGTGGAATCGAGACAAGGGTGGAAAAAATTGGGAATCGGAGTCAATTTATATCTTAGGAGTCAAACCTGTTTTTCTTTTTAATAATTCAGAGTCAAAATTAGGATTTTTAAAGAAATCGAGATTGATTTTGTGTGGTTTTTGTGAAGGTTTGTGGTTTTATGGAGTCGGGGTTGAAAAATTGGGAGTCGGAGTCAATTTATGCCTAAAGAGTCAAATTTGTTTTTCTTTCTAATAAGTCAAAGTCAAAATTGTGATTTAAAGATATCGAGATTGATTTTGTTTGGTCTTTGTGAAGATTTTTGGTTTTGAGGAGTCGGGGTTGAAATTGTATTTTTAATGATTTTTGGGAATTTGAGCGTGAATTAGTCGATTTATTTTTAGGATTTATGGTAGAGGAGTAAAAATACAGATAATCGAGCTTGATTTTGTGTGGTCTTTGTGAAGATTTGTGGTTTTATGGAGTCAGGGTAGAAATTGTTTTTTTAATGGTTTTTGGGAATTTGAGCTTAAATTAGTTGATTTATTTTCAGGATTTATGGTACAGGAGTAAAAATAGAAACAATCGTGCTTGATTTTGTGTGGATGCACTTGTAAGTTTTCGTAGAGCCGGAGTCAAAATATTGTTTAAGTGAAAGTATTTTTTTTAATATTCTTGTTTTTAATATATAACTAATTAATTCTTAATACACCAATATATTTTCATCAAATTCAGAGTCAAAACAACACATTATGTATCTGGAGTCAAAATAATATTTTTTTACATAAATATGAAGTCAATATTTTTTCCTGAAAATAACCTAAAATCGTTTAATTTTGATATCATTCTAATCTTTTTCTTTTTTAGAAACAGCAGTAATTTTGAAATCTAAATGAAATCCAAAATCATTTCTTACTTTTGTGAGATCCAAATTAAAAAGAATTTTCAAACTATTACCTGAAAGTAATGCTGAAACTGCACTTTTGGCCTATTTAAGTCAACATTCATTTTAACAATAATATAAAAAACGAACATTGATAAAATCTCAAAACTATTAAACCCACATCACATACTCCCCATTAACAATTTAGTACATCAGGAAAACTCAACTCCCCGACAAGCAGTTAAACACATCAAGAAAACTGAACGCTCAACAATAGAACATTATAATAGAAATCTATAAAAAAAAAACTCAATCGATTTTCCCTTAAAATACGCACATTTTCCCAACCCTAACTTTCAAGCACACAATGGTCTAAAAAAAAGAAAGGGTTGACTAATTCAATTGATACGTATCTGTACGTGAGGCAGATTCGGACGTAATCGAATCGTGTCCCCATCAAACCTATCCACGGTGGTCCGATTGAGCTGTTCCACTGACAAATGGCAGGACATTTGTCCCAGATATACGATTTAATTAAATCTAAACCGGATCTTGAGGTGTGACAGTGTCGCACTCGTCGAGCGAATCGTCTTCCAACGCTCAATCATACTTTGAGGTTGTGAATTGCGATCGATTGTTCGATGTTGAGTGATTGCATTTTGATATTTTTATTCAAACTGATTCAATTTATGTCTTCTATAAGACTTTTTTCTAAAGCATGATCTTCTATGATACGTGCGAGATTTCTTCTATGTCTAGTACAATTCTAGATAGATTTATTGGGTTGTCTACTGGAAATAGTCGTTTTTTTCTTTGTGACTTTTCATCAATTGCATTTCAACTCTAGCTATCGGCTAGCTAATTAGCATTTGCTAATTGGTTGACAAATATATATATATTTAGTTCAAAAAACATTTATAAGGAAAAAAAATGCACAATTTATATGAATAAATAAAAAGTACACAACCTCTAATTTCATATGCTATAGAAGGGCTGTCTATATTTTTTTGATCTCCTTTAAAAAATACATTATGTAAGCTTAGATTAAGTTTTTTATTCTTTATACTAGGTTAGATTAAGTTTTTGATTTGCTAGTCTAGTAAATGTCGAAATGGAACCAATCACAAAGATGATTTTTTAAACCTGTAGTCCAGTTCTATTTGCTTCAAATGATCTAACCACACTTTACTTATTCATATTTATTCCGGATTCAAATACATACAAAAAATACATATTATGAAAAATGTCATGAAATTTCTAACATTGTAAAACTTGACGTATTTCCCAGAAGAAGAAAAATGTAATTTCCAAAATCGAAAGCATTTATAATTCACAATGTTTTTCCCTCTGTTGATGGAATATGTCCATTGTCAATTAGCGTTCAAAACCGGTTTTCTCTTTTCGAACAAATATGAATAATTCAATTCCGGTTTCAAGATGGCACTTCAGGCGGACATTATTAGAAACCCTTTTCAAACGAAACGCACGAACGAAACAATTAAAACAAAATGGAAAAAAATCGTATAAATATCGGAACGCTCAATTTTGCATTCGGAACTCGAATTGCCGCCATTTTTATTTTTTCAATTTTATTTTCCGCCATTTTTCGCTCAACGAGAGTTTTCTTTTCGCATTTTCGTTTTTCAAGTAGACGCTGAACGATCGATATTTGAATCTATTGAGTGGTGCAAATAATATGAACTAATTTTACATATTTTCGAATCACATTTTGTCATTTGATACAAATAATAATATGTATTAAAGTTATGATATTTAATTGAAATCAAAAATAAATTATTAAAAAAAAAACAAATTGAACGTAATATGCTCTCATCTTAATATTACAAGCAATATCTAAACAATTTACTCTAAAGAACTTTTTTTATATAATAATAATTTATTTGAATACAGTAATCCTTTCTATATCTAATGCAAATTTTATAGAATAACCTTTTATAACACATTTGACATTAACACGATTTACAATATATTTTCAATAATGCGATACAAGTTAATATACAAAACTCATAATAATTCACTTTAATGAACTATTCTAGGTATTAAATCGATTCTTTTGGAATTTTCTTTGTATTAGAAATCGAATTGTGGTTTTTTGCAGCACCCTGTATATTCACACACAATAAGTATACCCCCAAGACGAATGCTCGTTTAATTAACGGCCGTCGAAAGAGATGGCCACGTTGGGCTATTAGCGGCTTAAAACGCTCCACTTAATCATAATATTCGAGTAATGTCTCATAAATTAGGCTCGTTTTTCTCCGCAGGTTCGTTGGGTCTTAGTAATTAATTCGCCTTAAGGCTGCAAAGGACGAATTCCTTCTAAGGACGAGAGCACATTTCAAATAGAGGGAACAATTATACATAATTAATGAGTTTTCGATTCGGTTCAACAGTCGATCGCAATTTAAATGTTTTTAAACCTTATTTTTTGGTTATTTGTCATATTTAATCATTGCAAAATAATAATTACAGAAAATATTTTTGAATAAAATAAAGGTTTTTTCATACGAAAGTATCGTCTTTATATACGAGTAGGTATTATAGAGGTAAAGTTTATGTTGAGTGATAAAAACTACATTTTCAAATAGGAAACCTAATGCGTGTATTCAAAATAGTACCTACTGTTTGAAGAAACATCGCACATGTTATAGAAAGTCGTACTATATAAAGAATAACTATGTATATTCTTATTAATCTACAATCTATATGAAGTAAATAAGATGAATCATGTCATAATTGTCTAGAGACAATTTGAACTATTTGCGCAATTTTGGACAACATTCGATTTACATATGGCTATTGCCATTGGTATTTCTGTTGAACCTTCACATCTAACTCTCTCTAGCATTTACAAGAGAGATTTAAATTACAAAATTAGAGCAAAAACAGCAATTGCAAGAGCTACATGTAAAGACCACAAAAATTTCAACTTATACAATTATTGCCCACCATTGCTCTTAATGGACGCTAACCTCAAGCTTCTTGCTTCAGTCGAAATATCCCACATAGTATAATATACGTATGCAAGAGCTATTGCGTTAGTTGGGGCTATTAACTATTGTGTTGCCGGTTTATAAACGATATTGTTCACACGGGATAATCCGAGTGTAATTATTCAATGTCTAGACTGGGGTTGACTCGCGAGCGAAATATTTGCAATTTCTAGCCCTTGAAATTTGTAATTGTAATATGCGGGGTTGATCCCGAGTCTGATTTATACGTGTGGAAATTTTACAGGGTGTTTCGAAAAAATTTAAGCATTTTCTATTGAAATTTCTCGAACGCTGATGTCGCTCAACTTCGCTAACGAGCGCAAGAAAATTCGATGTACGGTGTTTAGTGGATTCGTGTACTTTGAGCTTGACGAAGTTTCGCATACAGTCATCAACTTCATTGTAAATTACGCATTAATTACCTTAATGAACGTTGTTGTGGTTCGTAATCAATCATAGCATCGAACTTGTCCTTATAGGAAACGAAACTTTCGGATTGTCATGCGAATAATTATGATGAGTCTTTATTAGAGTTAAAATTAGTTTTTGTAAAAGGTCATAAGCAAGTTAATCTTTTATTGATATGATTAATAATTGAACATTTGTATGTATAATCAAACTTTTTATAAGTGATCTGTAATCATCAATTGAAAATATTACAGACTAGCTTATGTGATTCAGGGTTACTCTAAACTCAATGGACATTGAATAATTGTGAATTGCTGCATTATTTATAATACATTCATAACAAATTAAGAACAATACGTGTGTAAAATTATAATATGTTAAATTGCGTTATGTATAAAGGGCATAATCATTAATCTACCACACATTTGTACGCGAAAACCGTTACATCAAATGTCTAACGTTTAGTGTTCAATTGATGGTAAACTTCAAAATGTATTAATACAAAAAATTTCCCAAATGTACACACAATATCTCAAAAAAGTTTAATCATGATTATAAATGTGGTTAAAGATAGCTATAAAGATAAAGATAGCGTTAAAGATAGTTAAAGATAGAAAGCACAAACGAATATAGACAAATTAAACAAGTTTGATCCATATTTTTACAAAACAAAATTAATCGCTTACATTTTAAGCGCTCTTGGCGTTTCATCTGAAATTCACGATATTTTTTCAGGTGTTTAAATCGGGATTTTTCAGTCGGAAATCCTTTGTTTGCGCAAATTAGAGACGAGCCAGGAAAGGCACTGTGTTAACACCTCGACCGCTATCGCTTGTAACGAATCGTTAATCTCGTTAAGGCGTAAACATTTCCTAACGGAGCCCGCATGACAAACAAATTTTATATAACACCTACGCGTGTTAACGAAATCAAAGGGCCTCGTTAATTAACGATTGATCAAAGCGCGATTATGTCTTTGCGTTTCCGATCTCGGTTGAATTTTGACGTTTCCACAAATTGACATAATTGATCTGTAACGACACATGATGACTTTAGAGGCCAAGGGTACAAGTTATTATAAATTTTTGCCGAAATTGAGTTATGTACAAGAATCGCTTCTATATATATTTGGTGGCAAAATGATATAAACGAACTTGGAACGTGTATCGAGATATATCATCAAATCACTCGACCTCTTCCTAATATGAACAACACTGAGAGCGCTTTACTCAAAATCATCGCAAACTCGCTTGTACCCCTTAGCCTTTTCAGTCGTCACATATTAATTCCATTTTTATATTATTTAAATGTTTCAATTGTATTTTTTAAAAAATGTAATTCATTTTTTTCCATTCTAATTCAATTTGTACGTACGATAACAATTGCGCGTACGAATTAATTTCGCAAATGAAGAATGTAAACTTTGAACGTTTACATAGGACAAGTACAATTAAACCCAAAACCATGTCCACACGTGTGAAATTCGACCGAATCGTTTTACCTTTTATAGAGCTACCCAATTAGGATCAACACACCATCCAAAACCTCAAATATATAACACGTACCTATCGTATAACCTTATTTTATCAACGAGGTTTAGTTTCACATATGCAAAACAGCTTTTAGCTTCAATATGTATTTGAAAATTGTAGTGAAAAGCTGTGAATGGTATTTTTATATAATACTTACATGATCTGGTTCTTAGTTGGTTGTTCTAATTCCAAAATGAATAAGTAGGTCCACGTGCCTTTATCAAGGGATGCTGCACTGGGTAAGATCAAATATTTATCTCGGCCCTTGCGAAAACTGGGAATTTACGAGCAACCTGAAAAAGTGGCGATTAGGCTTCTGAAACTTGGCCACGACAAATAGTCGTATACTACGTAAATGAAATTCATGCCGACCCCTTTATTTCGACTCTAGCTCAGGGTTGTGTGTGCTGAAAATTTTCCTGAATATTTCTTATGATCTCACATATATATTAAAAATGTTAAAAATAATCCACGACTTCTGTTTAAAGTTTTGTAGACACTTATGACTCACAATTCCAATTAAAATAAATTGATAATTTTGACTCCTGATTCATATAGTTTGCATAAGATTTATTCAAATTATAAATTCCAAATGTAGATCAGATTTAAATGGATTCTTATAACTCCTATATGATTCTATAACTCATTAAAATTCTTGTTACTACTATCAATAATTATGACTCCTACTTGGTAACTTAAAATCCATCATTTTTATGACTCAACTTTTCAACTGCAACTACAATTTATTTTGGAATTCATACATGATTCATACTTCAAATCAACTGTTCTTTCACTTATATAAATCAACTTAAATTTCTAAGTCCAAATGTAGTTCAGATTTAAACACTCTTATTACTTCATAAGACTCGTTAAAATTCAGATTATTAATCTTCAATAACTATGACTTCTGCTTGATGACTCTTAAAACCAATCATTCGTAAGACTCAATCTTTCAACAGCAACTACGATTTCGTTAAAAATCCCCAACTAATTACGACCATTACGACTCTGACTCCAATTCCTGCTCCTTCTTCACAACCTTAACATCTATTGTGATACTCTCAAAAGGCTCTCCCTTGATAAAGCCCTCGGTAAGTGGTGGAATGCTTCCCTCGATAAAATTTGCATGATTCTCCCACTTCATTATGTTTAGAGTAGATTCTTCTGAATTTTCGTGTCTTCTTCGCTTTCTTTCTTGCCTCGTCTGTGACCTTCTTTCTTTCTTCCTTTCTCGGCTTGTAATATAAATATCGTTCGGTTTTGTTTTCAACAGTCGCACAAAAAGTCGGAAAAAAGAATCTTTGCTCCGCAGAGACACATTAATCATTCCTGGCGAGTTTTCATTATCAACGAACACTGAAACTAATTAATCAAACAGACATATTGGCATTCTTATCGTCTTCGATAATAAAGCGATTTTATTCCGGACTCAAACTCAATTTAACTATTGTCATTTTCGTGTTTGTTTTGTTGTTTAAGGCGATACGAACTTAATCGACGATGAATGTAAGTAAAATTGAAAATATTGTAGGTATTTTGAATTTACTCTGATGCACCTTATTTACTAATTTTGTTAGAAATATAAACCTGTGTGTTTTCAAATAGAACTCTGATTTAATTTAGAGTTCTAATATTATAAATGATTAGATGAACCTTATTATGAAAATCTTTCAATTTGTCTGTCTCTCTTCTGCAATGTACATTATAGTCAATCTCAGTTGAAATTAAAATTTATTTACTTTATTCATACAATTATAAATGATTGAAAAAATGAAAAAACTGAGATTGACGAACCAATTTTATTCGACACTTTCCTATCTTTTGCATTTGAATGAACCTCACTTAGATCTATCATCAAAAATTATAATTGAAGAATTTATGATGATAAATCTTAAATATTGAAAATGTGTTTTTAAATCGATCAATCAATACTATTTTGTAAAAATACAAATTTTATGTATGCCTTTGACTCAAAGTCCTGTTGAACTTAAATTTAACACGAGACTAATATGGACAATGCAATTGAATTACTTGTATGTTCGTTATGCAATAAGTTTCATGATCAAATTGAAATAACTTTCATAATAAACTCACAATAACTTACGTAACCAACTTCATAATATTGTGCTTATAAACAGACAGGATGTTTGGTTTCCCTTCATAACATACAATATCGATATGAAAAAACACATTTTCAAAGACTTTTACCTATTTTCGACAATATTTAACACCGATCCATCCACAGAGTGCAGTCGAAGAACATCGGCGTATGCGCAGCTACCTCCAGAGAGTAGAACGTGAGGGTGTCCAGAGGGTGAGGATGTTCCTCATCATCACAGCAGCTTATGTCCTCTTCTGGGGACCTTTGTTCCTCGTCACCCTAGCTCATCATCCATCCCTAGGAAACAGGCTAGCTTACGAGGCGAGTTTTATTAAATTGGCTGATCCAAAGTATGGAAATGTGGGCAATGACTATGATCTTAATCATTAATTACACTAGAGACACTATTAAGAGACATCTGTATCAATATAGATGAATAAATAAGAGGCAGGTGAAGATACATAAATGTCTATCTCATTATATGTTCACTTTTTTCATGATTTGTCTACGTCAGGTTATGGGCCCTGTTGTCCATATTCTTTGGATCTGTCCTTGATTCATAATTTTGTATTGGAATTTCAGTTTTTTCTCGTCATGAATACAAAAAATTTGTTCATTGTGATGATTTCAGATCACTCTTCACATTTCATATGTGCATGCATTTGTCAACCCTGCATTGTTCCTGTGTCTACATCATGCTTTGAGAAGAGCTGCTGTTCAATTGTGCTGTGGATGCTGTGTTCAATGGAGCCGCTGGGTACTTTCATTGACAGCGGCAGGTAAAAAAAAATGAATTTTTAACATATTTGACCCATCCGATTGCAATCTGCGCTATATATAGCTTAACGATGACTCGGCAATACTTTCAATTCAACTTTATAAACGAAATTTTAAAATAATTAAAGGTCTGCTGTGTGTTCTCCTCGATTTTTTTTTTAATTTTAACATATTTCACCCATCTGATTCCAATCCGTGCTTTGTATTGCTTAACGTCGCCTCAGTACATTTTCAATTTAATGGAATTTTAGAAATCTATTCTGAAGGAGAATTTTGAGTGAAGCTCTGCTGTGGACGACATGCTTTGATGGGCTGACCTAATTAATTTCACTACTAACAGAACTAAATAAAATGAGTAACGTCATGATAAATTAAAATTGAGTTTCCTCAATCTATACATCTTCCATTTTAATTAATTTTCAATAATCTCAAATTATAATTAAAATTTCATAACGAAAAAGATTCATATCGAAATACACGAAATTCGTGTAATCTGAAATATCATCACAAATCCTCAAAGGGTTTCAGACCTCAAATACTTCGCGGATCACCTCATAATATTTTAATCAAGCCCTTTGAAGGTTCCGCTGATAAGTGCGATAACTTTAACCCTATCTTGAAGTCAGAAAGCGAGCTTTGAAGCGATAAACTTTCGGCGAATGTTTGTGGTGTACTTTTGCACTTTGAGGCACAAGGGTACACACAGCACATATAAAACTATTCCACGGGTGACCTTTGGTAGTTACACGTGTTCGCATTGTTCCCAGAGACGTTAATTATCTCCTTGGGAAGTTTCGGAAACGTCTAGAACCTACGCCATAACACTTTCGGAACAACAAGAGGATGAGTTTCACTTTATGAACGCTCGGACAGAATTTAATTGAATGGGCAATTTTGAAAAGGGTGCTGCTTGTATACGATATTTTCACGTACTTTCAACATTTTTGTTTTTTTTGAAAATCGAATACATATGTATGTTCTTATTTATTTTGTTCAGTGAAAGCTTATTTGTTGTATTAATAACGATATTGATGACATTGTTCATATTTAAAGATCCTTATCAGCTGTTAGAAAAGTTTCCTTTTCGTTTTTTTGTATTTTGTCGATAACAAACTAAAGTCAAAATAATGGTTTTTGAATAAATACTGTTAAATATTATCAAAAGTTCATGTTGTTCAAATTGGTCAATTTGGTCAAATCGACATTTGGACCAAAGCATTTGAGACAATGACAATTGGGCCAGACCTTATTTTGTGACCGAAGCGAAATTTCGTATAAGGGTGTAAAATCTTCCATATAATTTAACATTACACTTAAATACTAGATATTTTAATTGAGTACCTATAGTAAGTATTTATATAATTTTAGATCTTACATGCGATCTTGAAAAAATATACTCTACTTTAGACCTTATTCGAATCTTTCATCAAAAAAAAAATCCCTTTTCAAAGTTCAATTCAATTTCTAATTCAATCAAAATGCTTCTCAAACTCATCTGATTTTATTAAAATCATGAGATATTTATGCATTTTTTAAAAATTTCTCAAAAATATTTAAAATAAGAAACCAACGAAAATTCCAAAACGAACTTAACGAAACCCTTATTTACAAAAAAAAGTTTCAATACACAATCCGAACTCGGCCGAAACACTCGGTCATGATTTGTAACACCCAATTACGACTGCCCTTTGAGTTTTCAGCCGAAGGGTGCGAAAATCCCTTTACATAGAATAATCTGAAGCGACATAGCACCCCGAATTTCGAACGTTATTTCGAATTCGAGACCGCACCTTGAGGTTTCCTCATCCTGGCCAATTTATGCCATGAATAATTCCTGGATCTTCACAGGAACCTGCTTCGTCTCGTGAACCTTGCGAAAGTTCAAATGTTGCCTCTGAATGTGAATGTTTTCAAAACTTGCGAAGAGTTGAGGTATTTCATGCACTGATGAGTTCTTATTAAATTTGAGTTTGGAAAAGTTGTTTCGTTTGTAGGAATGATTTAATTTAATGAGATTCCTCATTTTAATTAGTCTGTGAACAAAATTTAAGTTGAGATTTTTAATCTCGATGAAAGATGTTATATCACTGCTTCGTGAAATTTACAGTTCTTTGATCTTTTTTCAGGTGCAAAAAAATATTTCTTGCACGAAAGTTTCATTAGTGCTGAAAATTCCTATTTATATAACTCAGAGTTTCATAAACTTTTTCTGAATCGTGCAAAAATTTTCACCGAATTCCATTTTTTTTTCGTATTTCAAAGAATTTTCATGATATCTGAAAAAAATTCAAATGTTGTTTTCATAAGTCATATTTTTCAGTACATTAACATGACCTTAATATAACTATTCTTAAAAAACTATGTAACTACATATCTGAACAAAATAAAATGCAATGAATTGAATGAAATAATTCTAATTTTAAATAACTTTTGTTTACTAAATTACGTAAAAATGACTCGTTTACATTATCAAAATATTATGAATAAACAAAGACGTTAGAAATATTATAATATTCATATCCACATCTGAAGATTCATGAAAATGGGCTGAAAGCAACCTTCAGCAAGTTCATAATCCCGCTTTTAAACAACCCCAACATCACGATAATCCCCTTTTACAACTATGAAACCGAAACGCACGAAACGGAGCTCAAATTTTCGAATTAAATCCAGCTTCGCTTTATGCAGGGGATTCACTGTACTTTTTCATCTGTCTTTTTTGCCCCCCTAATTCTTTATTTTGCCCCTTGACAAGCGTGAAAGCTGAAAATTAGCATCTGAAGCGTCCCGAAGGTGGATTTGCCGCATAAAGTCCCGGGACCAATCTCGTTATACTACAGATTCGATGGTATAAAGCGGTGTTAAACTGTACTAACATGTATGTAGATGGTACAGTGCACCCGAGTTTAAGTCGACGTAACGACGCTGAATATTTAACGGATTTATCTCCCCGTTAATGAAATGCGCTTTCGACCTCTGAAAGTTTCAGAAGTTAAAAGTTGCCGTTTGCGGTAAATCGTTTATTGTTTCGAAAATGGATTGCGATTCGATTAAATATATCTATGTAAATGCAGTTAACAGTTTAACAACTAGTTATTTCATGAATACGTGTAATAGAAATTAATCTGATGATTTAATCGATGTTTTTTTGGGAAAAAGTGTCATTATGTCTGTCAAATTATATCTATACTTCAAAATCTAAAATCTATATTATAAATACGCTAACGATGCTCGAAATTTTCAACCAGCCGTGACTCGAACTCAGCACGTCCACTTTATTAGCCCGCCGCCTTAGCTCCGAGCTACGCGTTGTAATTACGAAACTGCACCGTTTAGGCGTAATATCCAAATGTGGGATATTTTTTTTATTTTACACATAGATGGCAATAAAAAATATTATCGAATAAAACACATCCGTGGCAATACGAAGTTTGATTAATTCCGAACAATTTTGATACACATCAGTGACACTGCTAGTATGATTAAATTAATTAAAACAACTATTGAAAGATCAACTAAAACCATTGTATGAAAGTAAATGAAATCTAACCATTTAATTAACTATTGTTTGATTATAAATTTAATGTCACTTTTGAAATGACTATTAGCTTGAAATTCAGCTGACTGTTTAAGTGGTTATTTGACTAATTGTTTAACTAACGTTTCGACTGACTGTTTAACTGTAAGTTGAATTGACTGTTCGACTTTTCTTCAATTAAATGTTAACTGAGCGATTAACTGGCTATTCAATTGTTTATCTAACTGACTGTTTAACAAATGTTTGTCCAACTAGCTAACCAGTAGCTAACTGAGCGTTTAACCGATTATTTAACTGATTTTCAACCGACTGTACGGCTTTCTTTACTCATTGTTGTTTGAATATTTAACTGATTCTTCAACTCCTTATTTAACTGACTGCTTAACTGATAGTTAAACTGCTAACTGACGATTGAAAAACTGACTTTTATTCAAAAAAAAGAATCAACCTTGAATTTTTTTTCAAATTTCACCAACTAAAACTGTCATTGATATGTATTTCAGCCGCTTCACCACTGGGAGAGCCTGCGTACGAGCCCCAGGGGTGCAGCCCGGAGCCCTCGCCGTGCCCCCCGGCGCCTCCGCCCCCGACTCACCCTCACACAATGCTGGTAATTACCTCTTATATGTAAGTGTTGCCCGCCGTACGACGACGTCACCCTCATACCGGATCATCGCGGCGAACTCCATACATCGTACTATCGTCACGTGACTTGTTTATTGTATACATATATATGACGACTGAACAGCACAAATGGAACAAGTGATCTTTTTATCGTCGAAATTGAGTTGATTGCATAAAATGTGATACAGTACCATTTTCTGTGCTTAATTCAATTTCGATGAAAAAGGTCACTTGTACCTTTTGTGCTAGTCAGTCGTCATGCGTATGTATGTGCCGATCACTTTGAAAGTGGAATGAGTCTAACGAAGGGAGTATACATATATATTTTAAATCGCAGATTTTGATGAAATGCAAACACTAGATTCAAAAGTTTTTCTTTATTACAATCACAATATAATTTTGTTATATTTGTTTTACAAAAACGTTTGAAAATACAAAATTTTGGTGTCATCCATTTTTGACTTATTCCTCTTTCATAAATATAAGTGCACATACATACATATATTAAATTAACACTTTGAGTGTCATCGAACTACTCCAAATCCCACTAGTGGTTCTCAATCCGTTCATTCGATATTTCCTATTATCATCTGTGTTCAATGGTTGCATTTTGCATTATTTCACGCACGTTTTTTTTATTTCAGAAATGTACCTGATGATCTTAATTTTGATGAAATCCTGTAATTAATACTGAGATATATTATATTTTGAGTTCGAAATATATTCGCGCAATTAAATTGCTCGAAACGCGCAATATTCTCTATTGGGGAAGTAAAGGGTTAATTTAATTTTTAGTACCGTTTGAATACCAAATTGCCTATTCCGAGTACTTATTTTATATTAGCTAAAATAATAATTGCTTTCGAAAATTGAAACGAAAACGTTTCCTAAACGTTAATTAAGAAGCCATGAAATATTAAACACAATCGTATACAGATTATTGATCAATCCTAAAATCTACATTTAATTGTCAAAAAAATACCTAAATTCTAAGCATTATCAATTTAATCTATTGCAAACATGAGAATATTTCAACTTAAATGAAACTAAACTATTTTTGTTTATGATTTCCTTTATTATTTTTTCAAATTTTCATTCATCAACTTCATTTTTTTTTTTACTCAAATGAACCATCATTTCATTGTGTTGTATAAAAGATACATCTTCATTCCATTCCACAAAAGCTTCGCATAAATTGAATGGCGAATGAATTTTCCTAAATTTTGCATGTTTTGCATTCAAAAGTGAAAATTGCACAAAACCACAAATCAGCGGCTACCAACTTGGAATATGCTCACCAAAAAACAAAAATCAAAGGTTGGTATCCGCTGAACTAAACAATGCACTCAACACGAACCGCATATGATAT
Organism: Cheumatopsyche charites; assembly: GCA_024721215.1. Taxonomy (NCBI): domain Eukaryota; kingdom Metazoa; phylum Arthropoda; class Insecta; order Trichoptera; family Hydropsychidae; genus Cheumatopsyche; species Cheumatopsyche charites. The sequence continues at coordinate 1,900,147 of CM045579.1, forward strand.
AAAAGTGGACCTACACCACGCTGTGGTTATTGGAAATGTGTGTATAGTGCAAGTCGACAATTTTACAACCCCCCAAAACGTGATATTGCATTTGGGATTCGAACCCATACAACGTCGTCTACGGTTATTTCGAATCCTGCAAATTGCAAATAGTGCACATAGTATCTTGCAAATGCATGATTGTTGGTGCATAGGTCGTTCTCAAACTGTGGGACGTGAAAATTTCATTATTTAATGGTTTGAGAATAAAAGGATTTTAAACTATACGCGACTCTCCAACTACCAACTGTCAAAATCTGGTGGAAAAAAAATGGGAGTATGTATTGTTTTACGAACTGTAGTATGTCTGTCTTTTTCAGCGGCTATTTTGACAGTTCATAGTTGGAAAGAACGGGTGTAGTTTAAGATCGTTTTATTCTCAAACCAGAGGTGAAAAGACCGGCCCGAAATAAAGTCTAAAAACTATCATAAAAAATATATAATAAAAAGCTTATATCTGTTACATCTCAATTATAGACAAAGCTCTGTTGTTTCTACATAAAAAAGTTTGAGAACCTCCTGAATAAACGTATGCAGTTTGTCGCACACTATTGCAACGATGCACGTCAAAGAACTCTTCCGATGCCATCTCATTTCTCCAATACGACTTCGTGTCAATAAATGTTTAGAAATTCAAACGAATCGAATCGACAAAGGTTGTCTTTTTGTAAAAAAAAAATAGCTTCGGACGAGTTCTGAAAAAGATGCGATGCACTTTTGTCTCACCGTAAAATTTCTGTGTTTTTTCGTTTTGATGTTTGATGTAAATGTCTCATTTTATCCGATCGACTGCAAAACTACAGATTTTCCGGAAAAATCGATGCATTTTCCGGTAACTGGTGCCAAATGCATTTCGGAAAATAGATGAACTGGAACCGAACGATTTGTTCAGTCGATTTGTCTCGAATGAGATAAGAAATAGACCTGAATTTATAAATCATTCGATATTAGGTCTTATTAAAAGAGAATCGAAGTATATTTTACATATCGAGTTTATTTATTGGTTACATATGAAATTAATAATGTTTGCAGTAGATGATTAATATGAAAATTTCCTCAATGCAGTCTTTGTATGCGAATGAATTATTAATTTCGAGTTATAATTTGAAGTTTTTGCGCTGAAAGCTGAACTTCGCTGTAAATATTAGTATAAAGGAAAATGTAGGTCGAACTCAACTTCGACCTTCTCATAGTTGTGAATGTTTAATTTCGTATATAGTATAACATAATAGCTGCAAAAGCATAAAGCGGAATCTGCAATATGCGAAACTAAAGCATTAACTACATAATTTCATTTCGAAACTGCTGCATAGCGAAAGATTCACGTTTTGCACTCGATTATCAAACGAATGCAATGAAAAGTTTAAAAGCTGTATTCAAACTGAAAACTCTCGAGTTATGCAGTTTTTCCATATCTATGTTAGCATTTTCCACCTCAAAATTAGCATCATACGTTTCACACTAATTGCAAGTTGAACTATGAATGAAAAAAAACTTTCAATTTGAAATTCTAAAAGTTTGCTAAAAATCATAATATGTAGATATAGTCAATTGGGATAAGTGTGGCTCATGGGAAAAGTGGTACTGACATAAATATTTCAGAAATTATTAAATGACCATAACTTCAAAATCTTTTTTAATTTCTGTGATATTGATGGGAACCACATTTACTCGATGAGCCGCACTTACCCCAACTGACCCTAAAAAAACTCACCCATTCCTCGCAAGTGTACAATACTGAGTGAGTATACACATTTTTTAGGATGTGGATATATGCAGTCGGTACAACTGCAAACACTGAAATATATGCAATCGGTACAGCTGCAAACACTGAGATATGCGCAGTCGGCGCGACTGCAGATACTGAGATATATGCAGTTGCATATGCCCACATCCTTGTTTTTAACCAATTTGTTTTTTGCTTTGACGGTGTATTGATTTAGATGTCGCTGGCGTTGCAGGGAGACACAGATATGATGCTGGAGGCATGGACTGTGGGCAGCCCGATGGAGGGCGGAGGCTCACCCCCGGACAGTGCGGTTGGGGCTGTGTAGCTCCACGCCCAGCCGCTCGCCCAGACAGGACAGAACCCTGGCCAGCTGTCTCCCTACGCAGCCAGGGCCAACGAGACCCAGACGAAGCCTCATCAGGCGTCCTCCGAGGGCCAGCAGAGGGGCGGCCACCAGCAATACCAGCAGCAGAACCCAAACTATGACGATAGCTACCATCCCAGAAGCTACGAAACGACGTCCACGTCCAACGACATATCGTTCCTATCAAAGCCAAGCGACATGTACTACGACAAGTCGGTCAAATCTGCAGATATGTACTACGACAAGTCTTCGAAGGCTGCAGATATGTACTATGACAAGTCCACCAAGTCGACGGACATGTATTACGACAAGTCGACCAAGTCGGGAGATATGTACTACGACAAGAAACAGACTAGAGCTGACGACCTGGACGGTGGTAGATGCGAAATGCCTCAGATGTCGTCTCAGAGCAACACACCGCATATGGGAATGCGTAAGTCTATTCCCGGTCTAGGGTTCGGAAATGTGGACAGCTTCACTTCTGCAGTGGTCGCGTCTCAGCAGCAGCAGCAACAAAGCGAGCGGCTCGCTTACGAAAAGCAAATCAAAGTTACCGACATGGGTATACAAACTGCGTTGACCTACGTGTCGACACCTCATAAATCCTATATTCACGATGATGACTATCTTGCGTCCGATTATGACTCCCCGACGCACACGGTTCTGTATAAACCTCACATACAGACTAACAAGATGTCCAACACAGCGGTCCAGACTGTCTTATCGCACACATCTTCTCAAGGAAGGTCTTTGTTGTGCATGCAGAATAATGACATCCCAACAAACTTCCCACCGAAACCTCAGATGTCTGCGAAGAAGTACCACCAGCGATCCCACTCCGGAGAATGCAGATGGCCAGCAGAAGCAATGCCTCACTATCCCATCAAGCATATGGATGATTCTAAAAATCTGATTAAGGAGCGCAGCATCAAGATATCAGAGACTTCCTTCTCATCTTCGGTCCCAACGCTGAAGGATACGGCACACTCGAGCACCGGGAAGCTGCCTCAGTCTTCTTCGTTAGTAGATTATCAAGAAGGTGATCAGTGTATTAAAATATATGAGACCACTTCGAAGACTGCCTTCGGTTATCAGCACTCCATCACCGATGAGACACTCAAAACATCCAATTTGCTAGCTCAGATCGCTCTGCCGGTCACTTCCCAATCTTATGAATCCCTCTCCACCGATGATCATGCTGAAATACTGATCAAGCTTCCAATAAGGAGGTCGTTCGTGTGATAACATTTTGCCAAATTTATGGTTGTCGATTGAATATGAAATATATTTATTTCGTATTTAATTTTTTTTATATTGTTGATTTGTATTTTTCAGGATTTTGAATTTTATAATGATCAATTTTTATGAAAATATTGACTGATTTGATATATGAATTTTTATAAATTATTTGATTTATCAATAGAATATACTATAAAGGATTATTTTTTATTCAAAATTGATACAGTATGTTATGGTGAAATCGTTATCATCAATGAAATTATCCTTTCATAAATTCAGACTGTATGAATGTAACTAGTGAGTAAGAACCTAATTCTACCCAACCTTTATCCTAAACTCTAAATAAATCCTAATCTTACTGAATGAACTGATATGAATTCTCTGACACACCAGTGAAATTATAATTTCATTGCCATTATGATTTCACTGTAATGAGTATAAATCCCAGTTGCAGTCTGTCTGTAGATGCTGTAGCACCTTTAAAACATTTATTTAATTTCACTAAAAATATTTACAATCACAAAATTTACTACATCTATAGGCGGAATGTCACTGATAAATTCATATATTATAGTTAAATTTATATTTTCAACTAAATTTCAAACAAAACACCATTATTACATTAGCTAGTACTACATACTATAAAGACTTAATGAATTTAACATAGATAGATTTTAAATGTTACCAAAATTTGTATGTAAAATTTATATTGGAATTGCATCAACGATAAGGAACGGCTTAATATAAAACATTTTAGTAACTTTATTCAATTCATATACATAATCACATAATGTACCATTAGTTTTCTCGATATTTACTAATCTATATACATACGAGTTTATCCAGAAAACTTCTCGAGGATGATTTTTAGAAATCATGAAAAAATATATAAATGCATTCTTATAAACTGTATGATTTTAATAATAAAATATAAACTAAAATGAACTTTCTTAAAAAAACAAAAATTAAAACTGTGCCATGTTAAACTTTTCAAAATTATTTGCTCTAAAAGTACATTGTTAACGAATGTTCTTAAAGACTGAGTTAAAAGTTGGAAAACTAAAATATATAAAATAATAAAAAAATCCTATTAAACTAACGTTAAACATATTTGTACAGCTATCTTTAATTATTGTTAATGTAAATATTAAAATTTATAAAAAGATATATGAAAAAATATGAAGGGAACATGTAAATGTTAATTTCTAATCGAATCGTAGTTAGAAAGACATTGTTGTGTTCAATCTTATGCCAAATTGATATATGAGATGTATAATAGTCCTATCAAATGTTAAGTTTCTGCGTTGGATTTCTATTGTCATATGATTATCACTCAAGTGTTTACTGAAAAATAAGATATTTTTAATAAAAAGAACACTATTCTAAATGGTTTTTCACGGAGATGCGATTGCACCTCTATGTACATTGATACAACATGAACTTCACCTAAAATGCTCAAAACTTATTACTTACTGTATATACATACATTTATAAATATTACCAAAATGTACATAGGTAAAATAGTAACCATTGAACTTCTGAATATCTTTGAATATATAAATATTTGCAATTAAAAAAAATCACTAAATGATAGCAAAATAATCCATTTCTTCCAAAAACACTCTTTCATCGTTCACCGATGAACAATTTTTATGATTTCTACTTTATTTTCAATGATAAGAGAATCTTTAAAGTGGAAAGACATCAATTATAGATTGTAGAGTATTTTTTGTATATAATTATCTGTACAAAACTAGATAAATCTATCATCGTAGGTAAATAAACTAAAATCTATTATTCTAAAGTGTGTTGTATAAACTGTAAAATAAATGAACATTTAAACTATATTATTTGTTTTGTCATTTATTTAAATTAGTAAAAGTTGACCTACAGAATATTATTCAAATTACAGACAAACCAAAACAAAAGTACATAATTTACATTTGTATCACATTTCTGATAAAATGTATTCATATAATACATGTCTACAGTTGAATCACTTACAAGTGTAAATATAATTTAAAAAAGTTATCTTATTTAACAATATCTTTATTTTTCTAAATAGTTTTATCGATTTATTTCCAATGAAACATAACTTAAACCATTTTTAATCACACCGATGAAACTCAGTCTATATTTACTTCAAAATTCACAAACTTTAACATTATGAAGATATATGAGGTAATTTGTGATCAAGTTTCGTGTCCCCGACAAACTTTCAACCGTTTAGAACACTGTATTACTAGATAATGGCTATGCAGTTCATATAATTAGCCGGCTATACGAGCTTTGCATTGGTAATACTGCATCACATGATGCCAACGCTGAACAAAAACGTGACTCCGGCATCATTTCACGGACATCTCTGATTACCCATCCCCATTCTTGGCTGAAATGTTCAAATATTTGTTTTGTCTGAAAATAACAAGGCTTGCATAATGACAGCGGTTCTCAAATGTCAACTGTGAGACATGTGACCTTTCATGATAATGCACTGCATTAAATTTTTAAACGAGCTCAATTATTTATTCACAAATTGCTGAAATTTTAAATCAGAGTTTGACTTGAATGAAATTAAACGAAAATTAGATGTCGATTAACTGTCGAAATTTGAAATTTTATTTTGATGTGCTTATTAGAAAAAAAGGAAACCAGTCTAAAAGTCTCATATTATTTTACAATAAACATTGTTCAATATTCGCCATTTAGTATATTAATAATGTGTTAATATGTTTCAAAACACATTAATATCCATTTTTATGAAACTACAATAAGACTTTTTCTCACAAACGACTGAAATTAAAGAAAATATTGATATTAAACGTTCAAATTGTTCTTTAGTATTAATAGAATAAATAATTTTCTATAAATATTGATAAGATGCTTAGTACTTTCAAGAAAATTTAATCCAATTGGATACTCATAGAGTAGAACAATTTGAACGCCTATGGTGTTTGTGTCTACATTTCCAATATTGAAGCAACACATTGACAATGTTATCGAACTTTTAAACGACAATTTCCAAATACACATAAAAAATTCAAAAAGAAAATCCACTTTCGAAACCGACTATCGAATTTCCACGATCGCATTTCCGTGCATACGAAGCACTCGGAAAATGCAACCTGCATTTTCCCTCACCATTTCCCATCCCCAATCTAACCTAACCTCACCTCTACAACGACAAAACGAAGCGTTTCGAATCCGAAGGTTGTCTTTAACAAACTTCAACGTAGTCTTTATCTGCGTCCATTATTCTAATTTTACACGATTCGTAACATTTTTGCATATTTAGCGACCGCGTATAAATAAGCCCATCGTTATAACGACGGTATAAGTCCAAAACTGAAAGAATAATTATCTTTTTTTTCCGGCTCATCTCATGATAAACTATTATAATATAGCGATCAACCCGTTGAATATATCAACTCAGTTTTGGAACATTACACTTTGGATCATTTCTCGGAATTGAAGAAAAATATTTAATGTTTTCAAAAAGATATGCGGTGTTTACACATAGCTATTACCATTCCTGTTATCGTTGCTTTTCTTGATCTAATGTTCGCATCTCTCTCTCGAATGAAAATACCAAGGGGTACAAGTGATTTCGAGAAAAGCGCGCTCAAAGTTGAGCATGTATCTAGGTCGAATGATTTGATGATATATCTCAGTACACATTCCGAGTTCGTTTACATCCTTTTGCCTTCAAATATATGAGCGTACATAGAAACGAAGAAAATGTCGCTTGTACCCTTTGGCCTTTTCAGTCGTCATATGCGAAAGAGATAACTGACTTACACCATTGTCACGTTTAATGGGCACAAATAAGCCGTTCGTTTTTCGTGTCCCCGATAAATAATGGGTTATTAATGGGATCACGTGCATATCGGAAATTTATCATCGCTGCTATTTATCATCGGTTCGATCCGAAAAATGCGTGTCCCGACATATTAACTTATCCGAATCAATTTGAATAAATTGCGCGCGCTTTTCCAGAAAAAGCGTTTCCGCTTTTCCGAAGCTTACGAAGATGGATCTCAGGTAATTGGAGCTCGTTAGGGATTGATGATGTTTATTTTTTTCTTCAACAGAGTATAATTTTTTATCGTATTTTTTCAGTACATAGTCTTGTATTATTTGTCAGTACTGATTTACAGTGTGATGCCGATTGTTCGAATTAATGAGGAAAGTTAAAGACATCATCTGAAAACTTCTAATTATATATATATATTTTAATCACACATTTGAAAACAAATACATACAGGTATACCTATATAGAAGATTTTCCTATAAGCATGGGAACAGTTTTATTAATTTTAAGTTCGAAGAAAAACGGAATCCATGCAAATTCTGGTGAGAACTGAACTCGAGAACTGAGAAAAAGGTTTTTCTTTTAGTTTTTGCACAAATCTGGTGGAAATAATATTTTTTAAATATACTGGAGAATGAGATAAGATAGAAAAAGGAAAAATATTAAATTTATTATTTGATAAATATGCTTACTTAAAAAACTCACACTGCGTGTGAAAATTTGTAATTTTTCTATTTTGTAAGTGTCATTATCTTTATTTAACTTAATTTTCATCCCAACTCAACATTAGTCAATAAGAATCTATAATTTTACATAATATTTAGTTGATAAATTAAAAAACATATAAAAGATTTGCTGGGTATTAGATTGTGATGCGCAAATAAAAATGGATCGAACTTTTATTTAAATTAATTTAATGAATTTAAATTTTATTAATAAATAAATAACCGCGAAATATAGGTGGTTAAAATATTCAATTTTTTACAAGTCAGAGCCATATAGTGAAGAAATTAATTGGTATAAAATTATTATACAAATAAAAGATCAATTATAATAGAACGCGATCATAAACGGCCAATTTTAAAATCACTCATAAACAAGCATCTTATGGTGAATTTCTATTTCTACAATTCATAATTGCTTAATAATGCCGCCAATTTCTCTATGACCGAACGAATCACGCAAAGCTATATTAAGAAAAAAATGTTTAAATCAAAAAACATAATATTATTATTAGATACAATACACAAATAGGAAAACAATCGCGGTTCGAAAACGAATCAGACTTCGTTTAATTTAACAACGGTTCAATTCTTATGATGAGAAATAAATTAAAAAACGAGCCAGAAATCAAACAAACGAAACGTTCAGTTATTTATATTTCTCTTTCAATCCAGAAATAGTCGTAGGCTACGTTCACACTGTACAATTTTATAAAAGTCAAAATAGAAAACTTTCTTTTTTGAAAAACTTTTAACGCTTCCACAATATTTTTTTTTACATTTAGTCCTTGTTTAATATGCTTGCTTAATATAAAAAACTTTTAATATCAAAAGTTCTAAAGTTCTGTCAATTGTGAAATGTAAAAGGTCATTATACAGAAAACTTTTCAAATATGCACACAACTCTGAAAAGTTTCATCGTAATCAGATAAGCAGTAAAGAAATAAATTAAGTACAAGCACCTTCACACATGTGTACATAGATCATTTTTTACATAATCCATGCAAACAACCAAAAAGAACATAACCTCAAAATTCACACAGCAATTGCACCGCAGAAAAATCACTCAGTGAAAACTCGACCTAATAACACAGTCACGACGACAAGCGGTGAGGGCCCCCGAGGGGGCGGAGCACCCCTAGCCCCCCCGCTAACCGCCCCCCTCACCCCATCCCCTATAACAAGGGGTGCAAAGGGTGCAAAAGGAGCGAACCGATCGGTTTTCGGTTCAGTTAACTGCCGACTGTGGTGCGGTCGACTGTCGCATTTTTATAGGTACGACACTTTTCCCGCTTTTCCGACTTTTCCGATTTTCCCCTATTTACTGTCAGTCCGGATTTTCGTTTTTTATCTTCTATCTTTTATTTGATTTGATTTATTTTCTTTTTTTCCATTACATTCCATTTAATTTTTTTAGATTTTAATTTATATTTTGGTACTTGACAGATATATGCTATTAATTTAACTTCACTTTAACTCAATCTTAAAATCTTGTAAATTAATCTTTAACCTGCCTTAACGATTACGAATATGTTAATGTAGAATTGATCTAATAAACAATTATAAACATTTTGATTTTCTATTAAAAATATTTTGATTTGATAAAGATTGTGATTTTTTTTTTCAATGATTCCACATTTGGATCTTTTTTATCAGCAGTTCCGAAATCTAATTATTTTTCGGTTAAGGGTGGTTAACCCCTAGATATTTATTTATATCTACCATAAATTCAGTATTATGATAATTTTAGCTATACGCCATAATAATCATTTTATATCTATTCGAAATAGCTTCATGACCGTAATAAACTTAATTCTAATAAAATTTATTTATTTCTTAATTTATTTTCCATTATATTTATCAATTGTTATGATTTATTCATTATGTTAGAAAATCATCTGATTGATCATTGGCATTCATCATTTGAGATACTTATTTCAATTGTTTTTTTTTTTAATCTTTAAGTTTCAAATGTTTTTAAATAAAAATGTATTCTAAAATTAATCGTTTTCTTTTTTATCTTATCATTTTAAGAATGCAAGAAGACTATTTGACAAATTTTGACGATGGACCATTCGTATTCAGACTCAACGACAACGGAACGGGCCCAAGTCTCCTCATACAGGTAAATATCTAAAATTCAGGGGTGGATCAAATAAATCTTCAAAGAAAATATATTATCTTATAAATTTTACAAGTTTAAATAGCATAATTATAACATTTACATTTTTAAAAATTGCATCTCAGGCATATTTTCTGTAAATTCTTAATTTCATCAGCAATGAACAATATAAATACATTGATAAATGAAAAAAAATTCAATTGAAGTATCATAGTTTTCTTCCCACTTCTGATAGAACCGCTTCTGCATAAAAAAATCAACACAAATTTCCCAATTCCCAAATAATACTTTGATCAATTTCCCAAATAAACACACACTGTTCACAAAACGAACCGATTTAACCGATTGAATATATTTCATTCAGCGTTTCGCGCGTGACGTCGAACAAAGTCATCACAAAAGGGGCTGTGAATCGATTAAATATAGCCCCATTGTGGCTTCGGGGGTTTTATCACCCCTGATTACTGCACTGATCAAATTTTTCATCGAATTTCGATGAATTTACTGTTGAAATTTAATTGGATAACTGGAAAGTTCAGGTGACTGGCTCGTCGCGCACGCAAGTGACTTTTCAGTTAAAGTTTTAATTTGAAGTTTATTTGTAAAATTTTGATTTTAATATTGTGACTAAGTTTGTGATTGTAATTATATTAATTAATAAACGTTTGAACTAGTTCTTATATTCGAGAATAGGTCAAATTACTTTGAAGAAAATTCAAAATCGGAATTCAACTTACGTTCATTTTTTTTATAATTTTTATTCCATGTAGATATAAGAAATATTTAAATATTAATATAGCAATGAAATTTCTAATAATATACAATCATAAAAAATATATAATGATTGGTATTTTTAAAGTTTTCAGTATTTCAGTGTACATCCTTGTGTTGCAAAATTTAACACAGACACAAACTCGCAAATGTGCGTGCTGAAAATAATAAACTTATAATTTTTTCATTGAATTACAAAAATAAAAGTCTTATTTATGCACTCATCACTATATTAATCTGTCATGTTTTAATCTGTGAAAGCATAAAAAAATCAGTACTCAACTTTAGCTCATAATACACTCACGAACGTCCAAAAGTTTTTTCCCACCGATTTTATTTTATTATTGCTAAAGTAATCATATTTTTTTCCGGGGGTACATAAATTATTTCTATTTTTGTAGATAGTTTTGAATGAAAATGCTAACTTGATGCGTCTCGCACTAAAGCTCCATTCTCACTTGGACCGTATTGTATTAAAATAATTATCCATTTATTTTAGGAAAGTGTAAGGAGACTTGATCTATCTGAGAAACTTGATTTTCTCTTTTGTTTTTTATCTTTAACTACTTTTTTGAAAATCATAGTTTTAAGAAAATATTGTCAAAATAATCTTAATTTAATTCTGAGAGTATTGATACTATTTTTTCACGATTTTCCAAATAGGAGTTAGAGCAAAAAACAAAATTGAGAATCAAGTCTCTTTTATGAATCAAGTTTCCCCACACTTTTCTATATAAAAATATAAATTATTTTTACTGTATTTCGATCATATTAAGTGTTTACAAATTTGAATTTAAATGCATAACAGATTGACAATCAGTCTTTAAATCAATTTTTCAATGTCATCGAAAAATAACAGTCAGTTAAAGAAAATGAGGATATGACGTGGATTTAAGTACTGCATTGGACGATAAATCAATTTAAATGAATTCGTTTGATTTTAAGTAATTGAAAGGATCAAAGATCGGTTCATATGTGAACAAGTATAAAGTTCGCTGGTCTTTTCTCAGTTCAGAACGTTGTTGTAGTTAGGGAATCAAAGTGGTTCTTATCACGCGACACTCTCATCGTAAAAATATTGTTTATACATTATATATTATGTATTTTACGTTTGCGCACATAAGAAAAGGATAATACGTATTTTTATCGTGGGTACTTTCGAAAAAATCGTATTGGCCGCATAAATTTCACGAATCGAACTCGGGACGATAAAACTGTACGAAATAAAACTCTTTACATGTTTTATTTTATCGCAGATTATGCAAGTAAAACTACGACATATTATATGTGAGATTTCAGAAAATAAATATTGATTTGGTTCGCGAAAACTTATGTCGTATTGCTGAAAATATTCGTCAGATTTTCATCGATTAAAAAGCGATTTATAGTGAGCTTTGATTTTTTTTTCAGAAGAGTCGACATTGAATAATGGAGATTTTTATTTTTAAACTTTTCATTTTGACAGTTCGTAATAAACGAAGCTTACTTTAGTAAACTTTCGTTAAATTTTATACAAAACGACACGAAATTAAACGATAATTTAAAACTCACGCCGTCGCTGTACGAGCTTTATGCTAAAATTATTTTACATTATCATTTTGATTTAAAAGTATAAAAACTATGAAAAATGCTTTTAACGCAAACCTTTTGTTGTTCTATGAAATAATAATTTTTCATTTTTAATGTATTTCCAATTTTGTTTCTCTAAAAAAGAGATTTTTCACTCTCGAAAAATTTCAATTCTAATTCTTGAACTTTTGATTGTTAACTACTCAACTCGAGTGTAAAGTAATAAGTTAAGCTAAGTGATAGTAATAAGAACTGCAATTAGTAATAAGAATTCTATAAGGATAAAAACATCATCTAAAATAATCGAACTAAGTAACTAACAATTAAGGACCAATCTTTTCACCTTTGGTATGAGAATAAAACGATTTAAAACTACACGCGGTCCCTCCAGCTATGAGCTATCAAAATCTGGGGGAAAGAGATGGATGAATGTATTGTTTTATGAACTTTAATATGATCTCATTCAGCAGCTGTTTTGTCAGTTCATAGTTAGAGTTTAAATTCGTTTTATTCTCTAACCAGAGCTAAAAAAATCAGGTCAAAGTATTTTCAAATTGAAGGTATGCTTGGAGAGAGGATGGCGAGGATATCAACCGGAGATGTCAGAAAAATGGAACCTCTGGTGGAGAGGAGGACTTCCTGCGATGCACCGAAGAGCGCTGCAATCGTGGCAGGTGAGCCAACGTTGCGGGAAAAAGCCGAAAAGGGCGGGAAATTCAAAAAGCGCACGCCACGCGCGTCGTAAACACGACCGTAGGCTAGGAAGACACTCGTACATACTTTTACGAGGCACCCGTATGCAAACGTTACATATAATAGATCGAATAAATCACAATAACTGTCGTTTTGCATATTTCGAGTCGCTTTTCAGATCACGCGAATAAGATTCGATGCCGCAGATAAGATTCTGCATTCGAATCGTCGATGGGTTTTGTGACTTTTCTTTTCGTCTTTGACGTACAGGAAAATTTCTATTTTTCATTTTTCATATGAATTGTTTTCGAAATTTATCTATAATAATGAATCAACATTTATTTGTTTCTCTGTGTGTGTACATTAAATCCTCCGCCAGATTTCAATGAAACTTTTCTTTCATGGAAATCGTCTGAAAACTTTCCTTAGAATCTAATAAGATTCTGCTGAGGTTCAAAATGATTACACTGAAATTAACTTACAATTAATATACATGGGTCATTGAGTAATAGATTTTTTTTTCGTATTTGTGAAAAATTATCAAAATATAATGAATAGTAAAGATTTCGAATTTTATATTAATATTTTTTTACAGTTCATTAATCACATACCGAAAGGATCATCAATCTGCAAAAAGGATAATTTAGCACGTCATCTTAAATGCATGAAAAAAGTTTATGGATCAATTTACGACTTTAGGTACGTACCTAATTTTAAATTTTCTAACTCATTACGGAAGCCAATCATTGAATATTGAAAAAAGCATACACTTTTCCAACTCCAACAAACCTTGGAATAGATAATGAGAGGAAACGCTTTATGTATTAACCAGAATCTATTGCATTTTTCGCCCTAATTCTCGTATTTAGAGCAAGAAATATGTTTTAAACTTTATTTGTATGTAACTAGAATTTGACTAAAAACAAAAAGCGTTCCCTTTCGTAATCCATCCCTGAACGAACTCTGAACTTTTCTAAACTAGGCAACACTTCCGAAACACCAAAAGTGAATTGCTGAAATTTTCAGAACATCCTTATCGCAGCACAATTTACATGCCGAAGCTGAAAATGTGACACGTTATCGATTATTCAAATCGGGGTCGTGACAACGCGCCACCACACGTGGTCAACCTACTGATGCACCCTAAACACGTGGAAATAACAATTCAACCCCTTCTAGTATTAAATTTCGTATTTTACAGTCGTATAAACGAAGACCAAGACTATACATTCAGTATAAATATATTGTAAATGTAAACGCGAAATAATTTTGATGAAGGAAAATACTACTCTCAATGGTTTTCCTGAAATATCAGATCAAATTTCAATCTATCAATGTATGTATCAATGTATCAATATCAATGTTTCAATGTAAATATACAAAAAAAAATGGCATCCCTGTATTCATACATTTGATAATGTTATTAAAATATACACAGATCACAGTTGATAATCAAATTAACGAATCCATCGTCAAATTTTAACGACTCGCATAAAAAGATGATAAAAACTCGAATAGACGTTCCGTTTCCGATTCATATTTCCATGCAAATATTCACAGTTGTATTCTCAAAATAAATGAATAAAATCATCCGAAGAGCCGTTTAAAATTCTATTATCCGGAAAACGGAAAGTTATGATAAAATATGCCGAAAGCAACGAATTTTCCATTATGAACGTTTCGATAACCGTCATGTGAAGAAGGGGTTACGTAAAATTGTATAATATGAAAAAGTTTGCATCCGATTCGACATTGACCCTGTTTTTCCGAACAAACATCACAGTTTTCGCATTATACACAAAAGGGGACACAAAAAACGAATTGATCACATGTGGAAAAACGACGAAAATTTTCCAAAAGAAAATCCTTCGAATGACGAATGGACATCGACAATGCGACACGCACGAACTTTTCGAATTTTCCGCCTGAAATCATTCATTTTTTCTATCAAATTTATTAATTCTCATAATTTCATATTCGAAAAGAGTATATTCTGTATTTCCAAAGCCGCTATAAATCATTTGTGAATCCTGCGTCTACTTCAGTGCTCTCGTGATGCTGAATTCGAGTTCTGATGAGTCACATGTTTTTCTTAATTGATATGATAGCTCAAACATTTCTTCAAATATTTTATCCATTTGAATGCTTTTTGAAATGATTCTTAAAAATAAATATGGAAATGATTCCAAGACCTAGCAGCTACTTCTATATTATAATATGAATGATCAAATGAGTGATTTAAAAATAATTTGGTAGTCTATGTTCTCTTAAGCTATTTATTCGATTGCGATCAAATTTTTCATACATTTTCGCTGTGATCACATCTAGAAATAATTCATCATCATTAAAATTACTCTATTTAGAATGAACATTAATATTATTTAATAAAAACAATATAACTGACCAACGACAACGATAACGACCTAACAAGGAAAACCCATTCATTCTTGGAGTTTTCCAGCTTATACGACATATAATATAAATCATTTCGTTCGAATAATCAATCAGGGACACAGAATGAATATATCGTCGGTATTCTGAGATTCTTTTCGTTGTTTAGCAGTCGACATTTCGATTTTTATGTCGTACGCAAGGCACGCGATACCAATTTGAAAAAGATGGCGTGCGCCCTTGTCCACCTACTTCCGATTTCCCCACCGAGTTTCAACCCCACATTTCAACCCCTTTCCGTTTAAGGAATAATCAATTTATTGCCAAACTATACGATTCTTTGTTTACCTTCCGATCGCTGCACCCAATAGTACGTACAACGTGTGGACTCCGGTCCATCTCCCTATAATCGATTTCTTTTTAATAGTTTGTATACACAATGTATTCGTTGAAAGATTTTACACTTAAAATCTAAAGTAAATTGAAATTCATATTAAACTTTCAGTCCTCACGGTTACCACTTGCCTCTGGAATACGCTAAATTAGCTGCTGAATGCTCGAAGAACAGACCGAAGTCTTATCACAAGGAAGACGATTCCAATGATTCTAATGAGATTGATGAACAGAATCAGAAAATTTGGATTTGCAAACCGGTCGGACAGAGTCAAGGAAGAGGAATCTATCTTTTCAGAGTGAAATTGAATTTTTATTTATTGAAATAATTGAATCATCAGTTTTATTTATTCATATAAATTTTCAGAGACTCAGCGATCTGACTTGTGATAGTAACTCTGTTGTTCAAAGATACATTGAACGCCCTTTACTTATTGGTGGATATAAGTTCGATCTTAGACTTTACGTTTGTATTCCTTCTTATCATCCTTTGACTGTTTATTTATACAAAGAAGGATTAGCTAGATTTAGTAAGTTTTCCATTGCATTTGTATAATTAATTTTAAAAAATCTAATTATTTTTTGTGATTAGGTACTGATAAATTCTCATTGACTGATTTACAAAACCCGTTCAGACATTTAACGAACAGTTCGCTCAATAAATTTGGACCAAAATATGCTGAATGCAAGGACAGAATTGGATCAGGTAAACTATTAAATTAAATAAAGTATTACTTAAGCTGAAAATATAATTTATTGCAATTTACAGGATGTAAATGGACTTTACGTCAAGTGCGAAGATATATGAATCAATCTGGAGTCGGTAGTGCAAGAGGATGGCGACTTTGGCAAAGAGTTGCAGCTCTTGTGGTGTTGACTGCTTTAGCACAAACTGCAGGAGTACCTCCAGCAAGAAACTGCTTCGAATTCTTCGGCTTTGATGTGCTGGTTGATGCAGATCTACGACCCTGGTTGTTAGAAGTAATTCTTTGAAAAATTTAATTTTCATTCTTCATCATTCGATTTGCTTCATGTACTCATGGTAACTGTTTTTGAATAGGTTAATCTTAGTCCAGCATTGGCAAATGATTGTGATGCCGATGAAATTGTGAAGAAACCTCTTTTACATGATTTATTCGATTTACTAGGACTACCCATGTGCAATACTGGTTTATCACTTTTCACAGTATGGTCTAACGATAGATCAAAATCAAACACTAGTCAAAAGTAGGTATTATTTTTTCCAATACTATTTCAATGATTTTCTTTATTTGAATTTTTTTTATTTAGCTCATGTTCTGATGAAGATTCTGAAAATTTCGAAAATAACACAGATAATTTTGAAGAAACTAATCAATGGAACAAAAAAGAGGTTATTTTCTCATTATTTTTATTTACCTAACTTTTTTTTCACAAATTGTTTTCATTGTTATTTTTTCAGCAACCTCATATAATTCCAAGAACAAGATTCAAGCATGGCCGTGTGGCATCAGGGAGGTCTCATAGATCTTCATTGCACACAAAACCATCACCTTCACGTAAAAAAAGCCATTCAATACCTGCAATTACTTTATCATTTCCACCAAAATGTGTTAATGAACCACCAATGGTTATAAAAAAAACTTTTATATTAGATATATAAATTTTTCATTGATCTTCCTACATACCATTTTCATATCACTTATAGACCCCATTATCTGAAGAAACATGGGGAAGATACAGTGTAATTAAAAAATGTGATAAGAAGCAACAGAAATATACAAATCCAGTTCCGGTACTGTGGGGAAATGGAAGAGATTGGTCAGTAGCACCAAATGCAGTCGGTGGTTGGATCAAAGTTTTTCCATTAGAAAATATTTCTGTATGTAAAATTAATACAGATTTTCCATTTCATGTTCAATAGTTTCCATTTTAAGTAGAATATTTTCCATTTTCAATTTATTTTTACATTATTCATGATCAAATTATTTACCTTGATATACCTATTACAAAAATGTCTAACAATTAAAAATAAGAAGTATTTAAGTTAAAATGAAAAACATTAAACATGAATTGGAACATATATATTATAATTCGAGCAATAAACAATTATATTTTAAATACAATTTATTTGATGCAGAATAGTAAAAATAAAATCCAAGACGATCATGATATACGAGCTGCGGTGGGAAGCGTTGCACGATACAACAAAGCAGCTCGGCTTATAGAACGGCAATTTTCTGATGCTGATGATGAACAATTAAACGAAGCCTTAAGGAAAGAACTCCAATACGATATACAGATTTGGTTACCGGATAAATAATCTATTTTCCCGATTTCATTATCACTTACACCCAATAATTTTGTAATTCTCTCTCCGTATGTAGTGCATTCTTCATCTATATTTTATATTTTACTTTTCATATTATATGCATTTTACAAATATATCAATATGATGCACAATTCGACTGTTTATACACTTTTAATTCTAAGCAATAAAGGAATTGAAATTAAAAACTTTTTTACTATCGATTTCATATAAAAATTAAATAAAAAGCATATATGTACATATTTTTTTGTATTTAGACCAAATTACGTTTGACATTTCAACTGTCAAAATTGTTATTTTACCGCGCAATGTCTGCCGAGAATGATCCTGAGTTTCCTGACTATTTATATGAAGGAATTGATGATTTTACATTAAATGAAAAATATCTTAACGTAAGTTTCAAAAATATATCGACTAACACGTTTTCCAACTCCTCAAATTAACATTGTACAAACTCCCTAATCTAAAAAAGTGTTTTAAATACAAAAACGTACTTAATTTTTTACCTCTGAAAATATGTCAGTGTGCAGATGTCAATGAAATTAATATACTAGGGCCGGTCTTTTCACTGCTTGTGTTAACTATCAATAGATTTAGTCAGTCCTTTAACTACGAGCTATAAAAATCCGTCCCTGTTCTGCGAAATTTTGACTATTCTCAGTTAAAGGACTGACTAACTAGATGCTTAGTCGACAAGAGTAGTGAAAAAACCTGTCCCTAATGGATATGTTTCTCTAACTAAATTCTATATATTTCAATTTAGCTTCAAAAGGAAACAGTTGATCTTCAGAATCAAATAAGAGATTTAAAACAAGAAATTTCTGTTGTCACCGAGGTTTGTAGATGTTTTAGTTTATCCGTTATTCATTTTATATTCAGCTAACTCAAAGTAATGATTTCAGAAATGTCAAAATCTCGAAAAACTAAATGATACTTTACAAAACAACATATCAGCCATTTTCAAAACAGCCCGAGCTGAAATTTCACGCAAAGATCGTTTATGCACCGACCTCCAAGCTAAGTAAGCGTAGAAAAATGTTTCAAATTCTATACTGAGTGGTTATATTTACGGCATGATATTCAAAGGGTTAGATTATATTAGATTGAAATATTTTATATGAAATCAAATGCTGTGCTGTTGATATAATCATCCAATATACCTAATTGTTGTATGCGAGTTTTCTGTAATTCATCATTAAAATTTATGTTTAAGGGTGCAAAAATATGAATTGAATGAAAGAATGAAAAACACCAATTCAAAACCATTTAATTCTAAAGGCCTTCCTGGAAATAATACAATTCCAAATCAGTCTGCGGATGATAAGTTACCAAAAAAACCTGTGCCTGTTCCTACTGTAAGTTTCAATAAAGTGTGTAATTTGATATTTTTCATCTTAAATTCTAATATTATATGATACATTTTTCAGCCTATTTTGAATATAAAAAGTAATCAAATAATGAAGGATGAATATAATAACCGACTACCTCACAAACGGAAACATTCTCGTAGTCCTGATAGGTTAGAATCATATTCAAATGAAACTTATGTGCCTATCTTTATGACTGTAGTCTGAGTTATGTTTCTTTTGTTTCAATATATTCAATGGTTTGCATTAAGCTTTATTTGAAAACAAAATATTAATTAAAATTCTTTCAATTTTACTCTTTTTTTTTTTAATGCTAGAAATGTATTAGGCATTTTATAACTTATATAATTATGGGCACATATCGACAAGCTATTTTTATATATAATCAGTGTAAACTAATATCAATTATCAATTCCAGAACAAGTCGAGTATCTCCTTCTAGAAAATTTATTCGTTGTGATGATAAACCTCGATCATTAAACGAAATTAAAGATAAATATCATGATAAAAGTGAACACAGAAGCTACAGCAAAGAAAGAAATACAGAATCACATTATGGAAATGATGAGCGTGGAAGTTATAACAAAGAAAGAATTACAGGATCATATCATTCTAAAGAAACATTCAGACAAAATGACTCTCGAAGCACTCATAGTTATACAAAAGATGAAAAATACAAAAGAGATTATGATCGTGATAGAAACAAATCATACACCAGTAGCCGTCCAGAATACAGTCATTCCAAAAGCAATCGAGAATGTTTTAAGTCAAAAAATGATTTACGTTCAATGAATGTTGAATCAAAATATAAAAGCTCCGATAGAAATACTGAATTTAAATGCAGAGAAACTTCTCGTAATAATTTCAATACACACAATTCAAATTTTGATCCAACTACTCACTGTAATAACAATACAAATTATTCCTCAAATGAAGATCACAATAAGGTAGGAACTGTTAAATTGCTGAATACAAATGATAATGTCACTAACAAGTCGAAATTTTCAGAATTATCAGTTTTGAAAAGTCATTTTGACAATAAACAATTAAATGATACAGTAAAAAAGTTAAATACAAATATTAAATTCAGCAATTCACTAGTGGACCTAACAAATGATGATAATGTGAAGGTAGAAAAGAATCGAAAATTTTTTTTCAAAGATTTGACATCAAAAGCAAAAACTTCTAAATTAAAAGAACTCAATAATATGATTGAAACTAAAATAGAATTTGAAAAACAAATGAACCAAAAAAAAATATTCAAAATTGAAATTTTACATAGTTTAGAGGTTGTTGATGATAAAAATTCAAATATGACTTATTCGAAAGGACAACATACTGATTCTGATATAAATAATCAAATAAAAGGTACAGAACACCAAATTGTGAAGACTGATGTTTCAAATGTGAATAATTCTAGTGTTAATGAGTCCATTCCTCATAATGTAATAGTTCCTACATTGAAAATAGAGAATGTTAAACAAGAAAATATATTTAATTCAATCAATTGTACAGACGATACAATACCAAAAGAAATAAAAAAAGATGATCCGTTTCTAGATATAGAAGGACAAATTAAAAATATTTTTGATGATCCAATTTTAATTAGTAAAAATGAAAAATCAGTAGAAGCTGAAACATTAAATATCTTACCTGTTGTTGAAAAAGAATTATCAACTGACGTTCAAGAAAAAGAATCTGTGAAAACTGAATCGGAGGATTGCAAATCCTCGAACACGTTTAAAAAACAGGCTTTGAACATCTTAGCCGTTTTATATGATGATTTGAATGATGCGGGGAATAACATACCTGATCTTACTGAAAATAGTGTGAAAGTCGAAACTGTTGAAAATAAAAATTCTATCAATGATGAAGCACTTTATACAAATGGAAATAACATTCCTTATTTGGACGAAGTTGTATTATCAAACGAAGGGAATAACATCTATCAATTATCACTCGAACACAAACAAAATGAAGTCATAGAAGCAAATTCGAAATTTCTTCAAACGGATGAGAATCAACATCAAATTCATTCTGACACATCTTTAAAATGTAACGAATCTTTTTCTGACAATATTAATGCATCAATAGCTTTGAAAGAAAATAAACTTTGTGACTCTATCGAAACAAAAGAAATGAGAAGATCTAATTCAAAATTCGACACTGATCTCAAACCTTTAAGAGATATAAAAAGATCTTCAAAAAAAATCAGCAAAAATGTTTCTACTTTGAAGGATAAGACCAACTCGATCAACACTAAAGTAATATGTGCTGCCGATTCTAATAATGAAAATTTCAAAAAAAAAATTAAAAATGTGGAACATTCATATAAAACAAATAAAGAAATTGATACAATATCCTCAACAGCACAAATTAATTCCACAAATAAAATAAAGAATGAAAGCAATGATAATAATGTATCGAATCTGAAAACGATTTCGTACCCAGAAAAATCGGAACCAGATAAAACTGAAAATGCATTAAAAATGCAAATTGACAACATAGAAATGAGTTCGAATCAGCCAATGTCCCAAACCACAAAAAAAGTGCCGAGTATATTCGACACTCCAGTTAAAACTGAATGTAGCAATCATTCAGTCTCCACTCCAAATATGATCAATAAACACACTTTAAAATTCACCATTATGAGACCTAGAAATAAAATTGTTAAAAATTAATATTTTTAATAAACATTTATTAAGTGCTTATTTTTCTTGTTTATCCTTTTAATACCTTGAACTGACATGTCTGCTTTTCGAAATAATTTATTTATTTCATTTTAAATCTGAATATAATAATAATGCTGATTTATGTATGTGTATTAATCTTGATACTCTGGAATTTTTCTGTATTGGAAATTGAGCTGAGCTTCACATCCTCACACTTTTCTTCTCTTTACATAGAATGAATTGGGAAAACAACATATTTTTCCAGCTACATTTAATATGCCCATATGAGTTGAAAAATTATAGGTTAGGTAGGTGTAATAAAAAAAAAATCAAAATATCATACAGTTTTATTAAGTTGTGTATAATATCTTACAAAATATTATAACAATAATTGTATTGCATATTCGAGAACATTAGTTTAGGTATATAATGAAACTTAATAAGATATAATTTTTCTTAAAAGTAAAATCTGCACAATTTAAATAGTATGTTGAGTCGAAATAACAATATGATCAAGAAATATTAACCCAATTTCATAGTTTGTTACAAAATAAACATAATTTATATTCAAAAATGAGCTATTTCAATCTCTAAAAAAGGCTACGTTCACATTTATGTCGCATACTTTGATATGAAGATATATGTATGTATATATATATATTTTTAAGTCATAACAATTAGACGTTTGTTGGAAAATATTCTGTTACTAAAGTAAATAAAATATTTTACATATTTATCAACCCTTAATTCAGAAAGATGTCTAACGATTATTAATTATTTAAAAATGCAATATTTATAAAATTCTACATACAAATAAATAACAAAGAATATGTAAAGTTCTATCGTAATAAAATTGCCTTACATAGCATACATGTACGATAGCAAAAAATGAAGATCACTATAATTAAAGATGAAATGATGAAAACTGGTACAATATTTGAAAAATACTTGTTTGATTTGAACTCACCATAAGTTCTCGATTTGATTTACGTATTAATACTATAATTTTAAATTTTCATGTGTACAAAGGTATAAGTGGTGTTTTTTCATATTATAAAACACACTGAATAAAACTTTTTCATTTATACAAAGTTGTTTAGATTCGAAATCATATATTGTTTCGCAACAATACGAACCAATAATGAATGCATAAATGATGCACTCATTTTTATCAATTTTTTTCTGAGACCACTATCATCATGGACATAGGTACTTCAGTATTGCTATTTTTATAATAAAACAATATGTTATTCGAATATGATCATAGATATTGTATGTATATTGATCAATACACGATCAATATTTTTTATGATAATTATTGAAAGGGGTAGCCAATATTTCGGGTATCATTCCAAAATAATTAAATAGCTGCCAATTAAATTCCGAATGTTTCAAAAACATTTGTTCGATTAGATTTCTTGAATATCACTGTGATAAATAAAATTCCAAGTCATATAACGTAAATTTAAAAATCTAAAAAATAGATGTATCTAAATGCTTAAAACTAATATTCTCTATCAAAATTCTTACTAAAATATGTTTAATTCACAGTCATATTTACATACGTACATAATCTCATTCTGAATCATAAATAACTCAAATCGTTTTCTTATTTTCATCATACACAACCTCTCAAACTCTCGATAAGGATATTTTGGTGGTCAAAATTACAATTACATACTTAATTAATTGGTCAGAGAATAAACAAAATGGCATGAACTCAACAAAACACGCTAAATCTTCAATGTACAGCATCAATATCTCGCTGCGCTCTTGAAATTTTCACTTTATCTTTAGGCGTGTTACTCTCACCGGATTCCAACGCAAACATTTTCATTTTCTCTTTGAATGATAGCTTTTCGGGAATCGGAGTGTTACCGGCTTGTTGTGCCTTTTGTTGTTCAGCCAGCCGTTTTTGACGAGGATCCCTAAAAGGCAAGAATATGTAAAATTTCAAAAGAAAACAATAAAAACTGAAACTTTTATAAGATAAGATAGATAGATAGATAGATAAGATTAGATGTTTTTACCTGTAGACTTCTTGAGCTCCTATAACTCCAGGAGTGTGAGTGACATTCGTTCCAGTCGGTGTCGACGGACTCTGAAGCATATTTTCAGCTTCCATAATAAATCTCTGAAATTATAAACAAAATAAACATGAACATCAAAATATTCTTAAGTCATTTAATAACATCTATAAGTCAATATATTGACATGCAAGTATTAAATGACTAATATATAAGAATAATACTAACATCTGGATCTTCTCGAATAGTCTCCATTTCATTTTCTTGTTTTTCCATAGGTGCCGATAATGTCGATGAATCATTGTCATGAAAACTGACTCTCTTGTCCTTCATGCCCAAGGTGTTATTGCCAACGATACTTGAGCTTTGGCTATGCGATATTTGGCTCGAGGTCGATATGTTTGATCTCAAAGCTTGCTGGTGAGACATGATTGCAAATGAAGATCCTCTTTCTGGTGGAGGTGGAGCTGAATTATTATGAGGATTGTCTGGATTGTAATATTGAAGATCATAACGAGCATTGGAATTGGGATTTTCTTGACGATTGTATGTATTAGATGAATTCACGTAAAGTTCTCCCATAGCTTGAGTCAGATGATTTGGAGAAACTACATTTGCATTGTTTTCAAATTTAGACAATGTTGAATTATTATTCACATTGTAAGTATATTGTTGGTCATATTTGGTTCCAATGTTACCCATTTGCTCAGTATATTTAGATTGATCATATTTTGCAGTTATATTAGGATCATATTTATTGTTAACATTGTGATCGTATTTCGAACTCATCATGTCATATTTTTGAGACCCTGAATCATACTTCGAAACATTATCGAACTTCAAGCTTTGTGGAGTAAGATTAGCAGAAAAACTTGCATTCTTTTGAGTTTTGTTGGGGCTTTGTGGTGAATTTGAATTAAGATTGTCCAATCTCAAATTCGATTTAAGAATAGATTTTGGTTGTATGGATGGCATTGGAGGTGGTTGAGTCGGAGTACGGTTATCTTGTTGACTCGGAACATTCTCTTGCTGCAAAAAAAAGAATAATGTTACAATTTGGGTCATTTGAGAAAGTACCTATATGTCAATTATTTTAGTCAATTACTTGTTCACTTCCGTTAACATTACTTGTAGCTACCGAAATAGGCTGAATGCTACTGACTATGTTGCTAGCGACTGGAACTAAATTCAAATCTTGTGAAGGAACGTTTGTGTTGGCAAGACGAAGTAGTCCGCTGTGAGAAGTAGATGCCGAAGCTCTTACTTCCGCATCCTACAATCAAAACATTGAAAGGTATTATTTATGCAAAATCATTAAAAAAAATTCTTATAAATAAAGACAAACCTTATCCTCTTCGTCAACTTGTGCCTCTTGAGCGCGTCGCTGAAAATCTCTCTCTAACGTCAAAGCACGTAACTGCTGCTCTTGCTGTGGCGTACGATTTTCTTCACCAATTGATTGTAATGCTCCAATCTGCTGATCACGCCACACTCGAGCGGCGATTCTTCGAGATTCCAATTCCTTAACCAACATTATCAATACAAAATTAATATTTGTTAATTATATATCAAATGGCAAAGATGAACATATAACTAAAACAACTAACCTTTTCTCTTTCTTCTCGTTCCCAAGGATTCGGTGGAATGTGCGATTGAGAATTTTGTCCTGGTCTTTGAGTAGGATAAAATGACACGGCTGGAGGATCAGATGTACTCGCGAGATAACTTCCATCTGTGAAATATACACATTCAGCACAATGATAAATTGCAAATAAAACGTCAGATCGAAATATATACCTTCATCATTAGGTTGGTGATGATAAAGAGGGTGAGTAGCCGTTGGTGGAAGAGGCGGACCCTCTGGCACATCCTGACCAGGAATATCTCCAGATACTCCACGTTTCAAACTCTATAAACATCAAATACATAATTTGGTCAGTAAAAATAATAAAAGATGAGAAGAAATTAATCATTAAAAAATGTAATAAATAAAAGGTATAAATACGTGTGGTTTCGGAGCAACAGGTGGTTGCTGTTTAGATGGAGACATCGGAACACTGGGAGACAATGGACCATTACTTCCGTATTCTTGACCATACTGGAATCTATAGATTGAAAAAAATATTTGAAACATAATGAAAAATTAACTTAAATCACTATTCGAAAATAAATTACCTATTCTGTTGGCTGGACAATAAAGTACTTTCGCTTTGAACGTTCATAGGTCCACGCTGCTGTCTCCTTGTCACTTCTTCAGACATTTCAGCTAACTTAGCCTGACCTCTTAAGCTCATTGTGCTATTGGCACTAGACAAATTTCCATTTGGCATTTGATTGTAGGCATTCTGATTACCATATGGACTTTGAACATTCTGATTTCCACCAGGACTGTGCACTGAATATTGGTTAGATACATTATCCATCTGACTATTGTACTGATTTGGAGACATGATTGCAGAGGAGCCACGTCCCATGCTGTTAGCATTAGATGGATATATGTTCTGCATTTGATTGTAAGATTGAGACGATTGATTGTGCAAATTCGGAACATATCCTTGATTCACATTTGGCATACTAGGATAATTGCCTCTCTGAAAAACAAAATAAAATAATTAATGACATAAACATAAAAAAAAAAACTTATTTTCATATAAAATATATACCTGGTATCCAGATTGATAACCATCAGTGCTCATAGGCAGATCCTTAGTGCTCTGGGCCGCTCTGATTCCATTTGGACTCTGAACGTGGTTCTGATTCACCTGATTTCCATAATATGCAGATTGGGGCCTTTGATTAATCGATAGCCTATCAATAGAGTTCTGCTGTGGCATCATTCCTTGATTATCCACAGGTAAATTCATTTTTGGTTGCAATTGTAAATTATTTTGAGAATTGCGTAAAGTGGATGATCTGAAAAATAAATTGATTATATGAAATATTCAATTGATATATTTCAAAATTTAATTTATATCACACACCGTTCACCCAATCCACTGTTTCTATAAACACTCAAATTTTGATAGAAGCTGTTTTGATCCGACATCTGAGGTTGTTGAGGTTGACCAGAATTCATCTTCGTTTTCATTCCAACTAATGCCGGTATACTATTATTTGATGATGTTCTATAATAATATCAAATGAATTTCATTAAAATAAACAATTCTGAATATGAATAACCTGTGAAATTTGTAAACATACCTTGAATACCCAGGATTGAAAACTTCATGTTGTTTGGTATGTTCGTGTAGAGCAGGAACGCTTTTTGATGATTTTACAGTATTCGCAAAATGACTATCGACTGAATTTTGTTCCATTTCAATTTTCGATGGAAGATCCCTCTCAGACATTCTGCGAGGACCTAGAAATGTAAAAAATCACAAATGAGACTTGTTATTTTGTACAAAATATTTAAAAAAAATACCCTTTTATAGCATAATTTCAACAGCATTTGTAGCATTTTATCTATAACACGATTTTTGTAGATCGCAATTCATAGATATTAAATTTTATTTCTATACAAAAATTTTAGCAAAAAAAATATTTTATTTCTTTGTCTGCTTTGAGTTAATGACAAAAAAAAACTTGCTTTGAATTTTTATTTCTAAAATGTGAAGTTTAACTTTATGCTACAAAAGGGTCACCTATGAAAAGATACACTAATAAGAAAAAATTGAACATAACATAATATTTACAAACATGAACTGAAAAAAATATGCATGCTAGTAGTTCAAATTAACGGATTTATATAAAAATAATATAAAAGTAAATCGAAAGGTGCTGTAAAACAGATGAAATCATAATAAATGTAAAGAAACATAAGCAAAAATCAAACTTTTGCTTACTGATATCTTCATATGACAGACTTTTCTTTGCAAATGGACCATATTGGATCCAAGCAAATCTTGGAGTAGGCGGACGCTCTTGATGAGAACACTTCTGGTTCTTAATGCGGCAAATTTTCATATACGATGGTCTATCTACATTATTATAAAGCATACATTTCTTGCTGATGTCCGAACAGCTAAGATGTTTCTTTGATATTAAATAGCTTTGACTACTAGGTATCAAGTTAGGACAACTTTGAGCTACATCATACGATGATGGATAGATTGTTTTTCCTGTAGCATTTTGCTTCTTTTTTACAATGTACGATTGTGGAAATTTCTTTCTGGGTATGACGAGTTTAGTTTTTTCTATTGCTGCAACTGGTTTTTTAATATTGTTAATATTTGGTGTAGATGAAGATTTGCGAGAAACAAAATCCATGCGTCGAGGTGTCAGTGATCCTGTCAATTTTTCTAAGCTTCCAAATTGTTTATTTAATGGCGATTTGATCCCACTTTGGACATCTGTAGAATTTGTTTTCGTAACAATTGGTTTTTTAAAATTTGTCTTAAGAACTAATCTAGACTTTAAAATTATTTTCTTTGGTGATTTCGATTCAGTCGTATTATCCTCGTTACTTATATTAGAAACATCATCTAATTTGCTCTTGCTACCAAATTTAGACCAATCCTCCAGCAACATTTGCAATTTTTTTTGTTCTTCACTAGAATAATGGTCCTGACTGTTTTTATTTTTTCCTTTAGAAGGAAAGTTGGAAGTATCTAAACTAGTACTGGCAACTGAACTTTGGGAATAATAATTTTCTTTCTTGATTCCACAATCGGACACATCTGGCGTAGATTGGCAGTTACGTTTGTACAATTTAGATTGATACACTAGATTAATCTCATTGAAACGCTTAGCTAAAGCTTTAACTTTACCACCGCCAAAAGTTGACTTAGATGAGGTTATATCAGGGGTTTTTTTTTCGAATTTTGAACTTTTTCGATCTGAAAAAGTGTGATATGAGATTTTGCATTTGTTATTTTCAGGTTCTGAATTCGTATTTTCGCCCAAGTGATCAAAATGTAAATTTTTAGTGACGTGTATTTCAGAAGATTCACTACTATTGTCTAAAATGTTGTATTCATTGACTTCATTTAAATGTACATTACTTTTGTTTCTTATACCGTTTTTGTTATAATGTACAGTTTTATTATTGCAAATTATGTTTTTACTTTTCTCATCGATATTGATTCTGATTTGATTAAAGTATTGGTTTTTATTGTTTTTTTGAACTAAAAAATTTTCTGAAAAAAAATTTTGATCGCTTGGGCTTTTCCCTAAAAAATTATTCGACTCGGTATTGGAATTGTTATCTAAAGCAGATTTTTCGATTTTTACAAAATCGTCATTGTCATCTGCCGATAAATCGCTTAAATTAGCATTCACACCAATATCACAAGAATTTTTTCGCTCACTGTTAGCATTTTCCAATTCACCATCAAAATCCATTATCCTTATTGTTGGAATCCTATCCATTAATCTTGGTGCTTCTTTTAACAAAGCATCATTTTCACCTCCAGAAGAATCGATTTCGTCATCTATGTATGGAATTTCATCGTATTCTTGCTGAGGAGTTTTTACCTTCTCAGTGCGTGAAACATCAGATATTTTCATCACATCCATAGTTTGACTACACAATTTTTGTTCATAAATATTGGCAGATGCAATATTTTTATTGAAGCAGTCGTACGTACAATTATCTTCCATTTTTTTCATACATTCTGGGTAACTACAATCAGAATCATACGATTGGCTAGAATCGACTGATTGCTCTCTATGAGTCATCTTGTGTATCAATCCTAAATTTTTGCATGCAGATCTCATCTCTGATGAATGAGCTTCATCGTAATCTGTAAAACTAAATGTGGGTGGCACTCTAAACTCATTTGTACTGTACAGATAATTTACTGGATTGTTATTGTATGAATCTTCAAAATCCGAATATTCAGCATATTCTTGAGCAAAATCTATGTAATTTGGCACTAACTGAATGCCAGCATTGAGGCTATCATCTGAACTATATAAATAACCATCACTTCGTTTCCTATGATAAACACTTTTAGCTAAAGTATCACAAATATCCTGATTTTCGGTAAGGCCTGTTAAAAGGATTGATACAATTTACATTGATTAACATTAATAATAAACAATATTGCTAATTGACAATAAATTGTTTAGTAGAGTTTTAATTTACATTTTGATGAGTATAGAGTTTCTGGTTTATGGTCTAAATTAAATAATGAAGGCCAAAATATAAAAGTAGAATGATATTCAGGACTATCTATCACTATAATTCTGAGAGTTTATTAGAAATCATGACTATTCATTATAAAATTTACCAAAAAAATACTGTATTATCAAACAAGAATAAAATTTCATGAAATACATTACCTCTATTTGCTTGAGGACTAGGCTGTCGCAGTAAAGTAGCAAGTCCGTGCAAAACAGCTCCTTGTTTGGCAACTTGAAGTGTGACTACAGGTCCAGTTCTAACAAGATGCTCAGCTGCCTTTTCTTGAGTGATTCCTACTAAAGAATGACCGTCGACAGATAATAATTGATCACCCGCTTGCAACCTTTGATCTGCAGCTGCAGCACCACCAGCTACTACTGATTTAATGTAAATTCCGAGTTTATTCTGACCAGCTCCCTAAATATCACGAAAAACTCATCAGATTTCAAATATACACATGAACGCTAAATATGAATACTAATTATTACCTTAGCAGCTACAATACTCAATCCCATGCCGTTTGAATTTTTCTGAAGTTGAATCACTTGCACAACTGGCTGCTGACTAGGTTTCATAGAAACGCCTCCTCCGTAACCTTTAGGCAAACCGTAAAGTAAGTTAAAATCACTAAATTCTACATTTTCAAAATAAAAATACTTACCATTCATGTAAACGGTCCAATGACCTTGCGAGTGAGGTTGTGGTGCAAGTCTACACAAACCGGCACGTTGAAGAGGAGCCAGAAACTCAGCAAATCCACTAGGAAGTCCTCGAACAACATCTGCGCTGAATCCATCTTCAGGTATCAAAAGAGATAGAGGCAAAGAACTGCTTTCTTCCAATATTATCTAAATCAAAATCATAGTGTTACTTTAGATATATCATAATAATTTGAATCATTTAAACATACCTCTCTTCCATCAGCTCTGTGCAATTCATCAGCAACTCCTTGAGCATGTTTCACTGCCATTTCCACTAAATCTGGAGATAAGTGCCGTATGCCTCCTCCAGGTAATTCTTCGGTAAAACCAC
Source organism: Cheumatopsyche charites (assembly GCA_024721215.1). Lineage (NCBI taxonomy): Eukaryota > Metazoa > Arthropoda > Insecta > Trichoptera > Hydropsychidae > Cheumatopsyche > Cheumatopsyche charites. Next base: position 1,931,523 of record CM045579.1, read on the forward strand.
CTAATAAGCATCGCAACTGCACTGAGTTCAATTTGAAACAAGCTGATGTTAAACTTGTAATATCATCAGGAGTATTTTTCGGTGCCTAAAACAAAGTCATATTTTAAGTACCTAGTTATAGAATAAATTAATCTGAATGTATATATGTTACAGCAAATTTTTAATTTCACTGGCAAATATATACCTGCAGTAAATGTGCACATTGATGTATCAAAGCTAAATAACACTCAGCAGCAAACTCCAACCCTTGTCGTTCAGCCCACGAACCAATCGGAGCCAAACGTCCGCTTATCAAAGAACCCCATCCGGCACACCACATGTATGAAGATGTTACAACCTGAAAACACCATAGAATCAAGGCATTGCTCACACATTTTCACACAATACAACAAAACAAGATAGTCACTTTGTTAAAACACCAAACGTTGATGTAGTGGAATAGCTGAGAGAAGAGTTGAATAGTCAATGCTGCATTCACTCGACACCGACGCAACAAAGCCATGGCACTACCTAATGATGATATCACTGCTCCTACGGCTTCAGTTTCACTCGACCCTTCATCTAAGAAGGGTGTCAGAACCTGCGATAATTCTATGTGGAAACAACCCACAAGATTGCTGAAATTTTGTAACATAAAACATTAAATACGTTTCAAAACATAAAATATGGTATTTAAAAAACGAGTAAAATACCTAAACGCATTTTGAACAGTATGTGCAAGGATATCTTGAGCCTGTACAGTGAATGCTGATATGTGTCTATCGCATTTCAAGAAATGCAGAAGTTCTGAACTGTTAGCCATCCAGAAAGCTTGAACGGCAGAATCTGAATATTTTTCCTGCACAGTATTCTGTATCAAGTTAGCAATGTGATGTAGAAGTGCTGTCAGCTTTTGTGCACGCTCAGTCGGTGTTAAGTCAGGACGGTAATGAGTGGACGCTCGATACCTGAAAATAATAAGAATTATTAATTTTCAGTGGTGAACAAATACTATTCACATATGGAGTGTTGAAGTCATACCTAGCACATAAATACAATGTATAAACTGGTGCAAGCTTGAATGCTGGTGCATTAACATCTAATCGTGTTATGACGTTTTGTAAAAATATTTGTTGAGTATGCTCAGGGAATTCAAGAACTGCTGGTAATATTGCTTCTTGACCTCTCGGTATTCTGAAAATATATTTTTTAAACATTAATTTACGCATAAAACACGTTTGATCTGACAGTAATATAATATATGAAACGAAAAACTAATTATTTTTTATATGTACGCCACTAGCATAACTTTGATGACATAATTGATCCCAACCTTACAATTCATAGCCATCCTTAATCTTAAAATTATTGAAAGTAAAAATATATTCAATTCCAAATTAATATATAAATATCATAATTCCAAATTTTTAATAAGTTTAGTTAGCTATCCCTAGCTACATTTTGCAGTGGCATTCACATAATGAATGAATAAAAAATAATGTCAAAAGTGTTAAGAATGTTAGTAACTGCCCCATACTTACAAATGTAAGATTCATCAAAAAAGACATTACCTGCTATCATGTCCAGATCCACCACTTTTGGCACTACAGATGCTCTTCGTTTCAACGTTTCCATCCAAGTCAAAAGTTGTCTCATAATTATCTTTGCATTGATTGCTCGGTGCCTTATTTATATTGGCTTGTTCTTTTGTCGATAAATTCTGAGAATTGTTGACTCCGTTATAAGGTGAACTAAACTGTCCATCTTGCAAAAGATCCGTTTTTGAATTGGCCAAATGCTGAGATATCATCAATGACTCTTCGTCTATCTTCACATTGTTGTTATTGTTGTTCATATAACTAGATAGAGCATCAGAATTATCCATGTTTCCTTTTGGATAAGACATTGAAAAATTGTCTTGGGATCCGATTTTATTAGAACTCAATATAGGGCTCATGGTTCTCTGGAAATCGCTTCCACCAGTGCTGTTCACTCCATTTGGATCCATGGTGCTTTGTATCATGTCAAGATGGCTATGGGATGATTGCGATAATGGTGATATTATTCCACTATTTCCATCAGGTATCGGAGATGTAGGAGATCTTCATAGTTTAAGAGTTTTTTTCATATGATCCATTTTTGAAAATAAAACACAAATTCGGACAACACAACACACAAATGTACAACAACGGGAAACAAATAAGCAGATGTGTTTTTTGATGATGTTGTCAAAATGGTGAGAGTTCATGAAATTTGTAAAGGAATTCGGATAACACCAATGATGAACATGCGAAAAAAAATAAGAACAAAATTAATAAACTGAATAAAAATCAAAACAGCGAAATTTGGTTAGGACAATAAAATGAAAAAAAAAACTAATTTTAAATTAAAAAGGGTTAACAAATCTAAGCAATGGAATATTTGGCATAATTGTGAGGTGAATTTATGTTAGAAAATACGCACCGATCATAAACAGAGCCTGAATCGAAATGCTGCGATTGAGAAAGGCTTCTATTGAGTTTGTTTTCTTGGGCAGGATCTACAAAACGGAAAGTGGACGTACGGCCGAATCTGATCAAACAACCATGCTGCAACAAAAATAAAATTTTAAAATAAAAATTATCACAACATGAAAATAAATTAGAAAATACAACTGAAATTGTGAGATTATCATTATGATGAATTTAATGTATAGTATCAGACTGCTTTGTGACTCGAAATAAATAATAATCTGATTTACCAAACTTTTCAATTTATCATAACTACAGACAAATCTCAAAAATAAATCATGAATGAAATACAAACCTGTAAAATTGTCATATGATGAATCCTTTGTCCGTTGACATACGTATAAGCATCTGTATGAAGCGGCTGAACAGTGACAACTCCTTCGCTAGCAGTCAGAAGGCAATGTCTAGGTTGAATCGTTGGACCGTACAGTTGCAAAGCGACACCGTTGGCTGAACCGACCTGCAAAATTACAATTATCACCATAAGCACAACGATTCATGGATAGAATAGTAAAGAATGTAAATGGACATACTTCAACCACGTCTCCAGTGATACGAATGCTGCGTCCATTGTCAATAGCAATACCATCAGGTTGAGTTTCAATCAGCAAACCAGCAGGGGCTCCGATACCGGTAGCACTTCCACTGGCGCGTATTGAACCAGATTTTTTCTTTCTGCGACGAGGCTGGCAGTCTGCAGGTCGACGCCTCACGTGGAACATGATAGAACCTATTGACAAAAATATATACTTAAATACATGATATGAAATATATTTTCATAAATGAAATGATTAGAAATGTGAAATTGGATGAGAAATAGTATCAACCTGCACCACCAGGCACGGCCGATATGAAACTGACTAAGCAAAGACAGACTATTTTATGGAAAGGGGGGTCAGCATGAGAAACACCACCGGTTCATGGCACGGGGTGGCCAGACGACATTGACAAAAGTCCCCTTTGTGAATTTTTAAAAGCCTCCACGCGCTCTTTAATAGTTATGAGCTCGACCGAAATGAGTGTACTGTACCCAAAGGCACTCCTGAGCTCTCCTGAACGGGATACCTTGAGTTATTGAGGATGGAAAAGGCGGTGATGAGGTGTCAAATTCGTCGAACCTTTTTGAAATGTGATAGTGAGACTAGTTTGAGTGTTCGAAGAGGAAAACGAGACTAGAAAAGGATTCTGAGAATTCGATAAGGGTTTTATCGAAGATTTTGGTTGTCAATAAATTGATAGAATCAATATTGAACGCACATAAAAAAAAACGAAAATCAATTTCAATAATTGATGTTCAATCACGATGTTTCTAGACGAAAATAACAATAGAACGATTAAATAATTGAATTTCGAATGCATAGAACAAATCTGAACATCCATAATGTATGTGTTTGGTGTTTGTGATCGATCGGCACACTTCGTGATTCGTGGCTAGTGGATATAAACCTATTTTTTTTTCATCGTCGATTCATATTTTCATTTATATTGCTCATAAATGACGATAGAATTTTAAAAATTCGACGAAGAAACGTAAATTGAAACGCACAATTCCGTTATCGAAAAAAAACTACTAATTGATAGAAGTTCGTTAAAAATTGACGAAGAACAAACGAAGGTCACAATTGAATACGTTTTCGAATGATTTTTGAATTTGAACAATTACTGGTCATCCATTTGATTTATGCCATTAACTTAAAATGCTTCATACACTAATAATAAAAGTAAAAGCATATACAACATTCACATGATTAGTTGTGAGGCAAATTTTCTGAAATTCATAAGTGCATCGCAATATTTTTCCATAAATACAATATTTCACTTTAGAACGTAGATAAATCGAATAAGAAGAAGCTATGTTTTACATCATAATATAAGACTTATATTTTGAAGAGCAAAAATGAAGAAAGCTCAAACGCCGCGAAAGTGCTTTTGATTTTTTTTTCCATTACACTGATGCGATTTGTCGCGAAGAAGCTGCGATCAAAGAAAAACGTATTTTCTCATCGTCAATATCTCTTCCTTTCGAATTTGAATTTGGGCGCGAAATTTGAATAAAATGAAGCCAAGAATAGACTGAGCCATATTTTAAGTGGTTTTCAACCCTTTAAGGGACAGTATTTCAATTGTCTGTCAAGCGACTTAACAACATGTTAACTTTTTTCCTCCATGAGTTCGGGTACTTAACCGAATTTATAGTCTCAGCAGAATGCATGAAATTTGGCAAATATGTAGTTTCTAATCGTATGATTCTTTCTAGAGAGGGGAACACGCTGTGAGATGAATTTTTACCCCCATCCTTCTACACTAAATGTTACGCTTTTTTTTTTTAGAGTTCGAAAAATGTGTTTTGCCTAATTTTTCATAAAGAAGATATTCACGAATATGTTGGGCTAGAATAATAAAGGTCGGAAAGTCATTAAAACTTCGGAATGAAACCATCGCGGATTGTGTGCAAAGTGTGTCAACACACTCGAAAAGATACCGTTCTCGTCGGGGAATTACATACGAAGGTAACAAGGGTACAAGTGTGTCGTCTCCTTAAAAGTGACTATTGAGGTGAAAAAAATCTGTGAAAAAAATCTGTAAAAAAAAACCTGAGACAGTGCATATTTTAAAATATGTGTGTAATTTTTCTGTATCGAATATGATTTCTATGGATGACTTTCATCTTAGGAAATCGTATAAATTCGAACAATGAGAAAAGAATTCATATTAGAGAGAGAAATGGGCACATCCTTGAATGTCTAATAGAAAACTTTCTCGAAGAAACCGTTCAGTATTAAAATTCTCTGTATTCATTTATGAATTTTCAATATTATGTAGTTGAATCAGATTATTTTTGAGATTAAATTAAAACTGCTTATAATTTAAATTCCCAGCTATTAAAAAAACATTATTTCATAAACAAAATGCGAAGATGGATATACATACGTGATATGAAATGAAATATCAATGATTCTACAAGAGCATCAAAGATTTCATTAACACACAAGGACTAAAAAACAGGGATAATTTAATAAATACACTAGTAATTTCATGAAAAAACCAATGATTTCATGAAAAAACTAACAATTTCATAAAAACATTCAAATTCACCTAGAACAACCTCGTACTGCGCGCCTCTCAGCCGCGACAAAGACCTTCCCATAATCATCTTGAGGCCGTCTTATTTATTTCCACTTCAAATTGAATCACTCGCAGGAATATCCTACACAGCCTTCCGCCTCGATAGCCCAACGGACATAACGTGGAACTGGATATCCGTGAAACGTTTCATTTTGTATCGAACAGTTCGATTGTTTCGGTGTCTTTTGTCCGCTGCATTAAAAGCGAAATCGATAAAAAGCCATTGTGTCAAAAGCGACCAAAAAACTGACACGTGAGCTTTTTCGAATATGTGTAAGTGTATGGGGGTTAGAATGTTTCTTTTTGGGAATCGGACGAGATTTTCATTTATAGAAGGCAAAATAAACTTTTCACGTTCCGAAAATAGTTCGGGCTATATAAAGCCTTAAATTTCGTATGAGGGCTAGGCTAAAATAGACCGATGAGCTATAATGTATGTATGTACGTAAATTTGAATGGAGTTTTCAATCATTGACTGAGGAAAATGTACGTATTGTGGATGAAAATAGGGATTTTTCACAATGCATCGAATCGATAATGTTTCGATACATAATATAAGCTGAAACACGAATAAGCTTTCATGCCCGAAAAAGCTTTTCGAATTTCAATATTTTCATTCGAAAGAAAATCAAATTTGATCTGGATCTAGGTTTCATATTGTTCTTGTATTGAATAATAAAATTATCTCATGAATAAACTATTCGACTGTTGCATGCCAAGACCCAATAACCGAATAGTCCGATATATTTTTTACACGATAATGTGAAAATAAGTGACTATTTCCAATGTTCCGATTGTTACACTATCATATTATTTTGACAAAATATTTGAGTATTCCAATTAACATTTCATAAATATTCATTGTACGAATTATCGGATATAACGATTCATTCATATTTGAAACAGGGTAAGTAGGGCTCATGGGATAACTAATACATCGATATCTGAAAAAATATTTAAAAAAAGCCTTCTGTTATATTTACTATGTATGTATACTAAATGAGTAATCAACCCGTTGAAAATATCAACGCATGTGTGATTAGAATAATGTTATAAGAATTATACACCATATTAACTACACCTATTTTATGCAATCTTCATAACAGTCATAACATTAGACAAATTAGAGCTATAATTATATTAGATGATTCTTTTTTTCCTGATATCAGCCTCATTTGCCCTAAATAACCACATCGAATTTCGAACACACAGTTTCTAACTTCTAATTTAAAAAGCCTGAAACTTTCGCCACTAACAAGACTTTAATACGGATTCTTATGTGAAAACTTTAAGACTCGAACGTATCCCTACAAAAAAAAAACAACGAAAAAGCTTAACCTGCACACAACACAACGCGAATTTACGTCTAAACCAATAATGGAAGAAAGTTTTCCCGAACACTTTTGCGATATGCGATTTTTCCGAGAAAACTCACCCACATGTGTCATACCGAATAAAAAGTCGATTCGTGTGCAAGGCGAGGGAAAATTGAATCCGAAGTGAAAATGCGAATTTTCCGACACAGTAGTGGTTTACTATCTGACAGTATTACATGTCAAAAAACGTAAAAAAAATGCCACTTTTTTATCTTAGACTAGACGAAAATCGTCGGTTTTCACGATAAAGTCAGATAACGTGGATATATTTATTATGGGTGTTCGATGAAATTTATACGATGTGTGTTTTTCGAATTTGACGGATATGATTTATGATTAGAGCAAAAATTGTTTTATTCGATCATGTATAATTGTGTAATTGTTTAGTATTTGTATTAGTAATAGTATTTTAATTGCTTAAGTAAATTATCTGAATTATGTGTGAATTGTTTTTCGAAAAAGCTTTCGTCACTTCTAATAAAAATTTTACACTTGAAGAAAATAAATGTTATGATGAAATTTGCGTTATTTTTAAAATAAATTTTAAATATTTTAGTCGCACTTTAAAATAGTAATATTAATAAGACTCGATCTTTCAATTTTTCAAAAATTTTGTTAAATTCTATAGAAAAAAAAACGTTAACACTCCCTAAATTAGCATAAAAAACGATTTAAACATCAGATCTAATTATATTCAAACACAAATTAATTTAATTTATATCCGATAATCCAATTCCACTAATTTTCCAATATAAAAAAACCATCACAATAACCAACCGCGATCCATTTTTAACCGAAAAGCACCACTTTTTTTCAAACCGCGATCAATAAATCGATCGAAACTCTATTGTCTTCATCGTAATTATTATATTTTTAATTGTTTTATGTCGATTATAAAGATATGTGTGTGACGAGCGACCGAATCGTGCCACACTCGAGTACGAAACTGTTGATGCTTTCGACGTTCCAACGCGTTTATTATATCTGAAAAGTCCTGTCGATATGGACAGTTGTCGGGCACCTGATGGCACGCGATCCATTAAAGGGAAAATCGACACGCGAACGATGAAAATGTAAAAAAAAATGTACAATTCCATGTATAGGTTTCGATTTGAAGTGTTTTCGATGTTCAGGAGTAGAGGCGAATTTGGATTCTATGATAGAATAGTGTTCTGTTGTAGAGTCTGTGTTGTAGGAGGAATGAATCTCGTGTGAATTTCTGGGTTGATTTTTTTGTGGTGTGATGAAATTAAGTTTTCATGCAATTTAAATTAATATAGTTATGCATGTGTTCGTTATGATACAATTGATGATTTTAAGTCGTAGTTGAAAATACGATGTTTTAGATTAGAACCTAATACAGTTATCTATAGTCGTGCTATAGAATGTATAACTGCTTTTTCTCAGTAAAAATAATAATCAAAATAGTGATAAAATATAATAGATAATCAAAGTATTTATGATTACTAAAAATTATTAGCTTAACGTGCAAATGACTACTTTATTGCACGTGAGAATTGTACCACTAACTTCACATTTTCGAATTTTTCAAATATTTTCCATACAATTCTTTGAAATAAATAAAATTTAGAACTTTTAAGTGACATGATGAGTTTGATCACTACATGAAATATTTACGAATCCCAAAAACCTTCAATACAAACTCTCATAAATAGTCCCGCTAGTAAAAAAATCCGGGTAGCTTTACAGCACCCCTGGATAGGAGTCGTAAAGCACGACCTTCACTATGAATTATTAATCGCTAATGATGTAACAAGCGCTCGCAAAGTGACGAATTTAATGAATTAATCATCGAGACACTTTTTCAAACCCCCCACAACACGTTACGCATTGGGCAACCTTCCGAATCACTTACGAACTTATCGATCGTACACTATACAATAATTAAGCTAGGTAAATATATTTTTTTAATGTACACAGTCATTCTTCCTACAGCACGATATTCTATAGCACGTGGCACGAATTCACATACATATATCAGGTTGCTTACTTGAAATTTTCTTTTCTTTGCAGCGACTTTTTTAGTCATCAATTGTGCTTCAACAAATACAATGAATGATACAATACGTTAAAATATTTTTTTACAGAAAAAAATTGAAATATGACAAAATGCAGTTGATGTGGCTGCAAATACTGGGCTATATGCAATCGATGCAACTGCAAATACTGGGTTATGTGCACTCAATGAGACTTCTTTGCGCAACATCTTTACGTCTAATTAGCACTAATAACCAAAAATTGCGGAATTTTTATAGCACTAAACCTATCCCCGTGTTATAGGAAGATTATCTGGATTATCCATCAGTTGGTTGCAACTGTCGTTGTTTTCGTAAATTCGAATACGCAGATGCCAAAAGAAAAATAATACCGACACAATCGATGATCGAGTATAGAGTTTCAAATGAATCGAACACCGACTCCACAACGAAACGAGGTAATTGTATTTAATTTAATTTTATATGTGTATGTATGTATGATAGGGTTTCGTGCATATGTAATGAATATTTGTAAAAATTATAAGCTTTATATATGTAGCTTATTAATAAAAAAATATTAGTATGAATTATTTTTGAATGACCTTCAAATTCGGAAGCTATTAGTCAGAAGTAAATGCGGCATCAATATTTCAGAAAGTGACAAAAATATTGATAAAGTCATCCAAATAATTTATTTAATTCCTAAAATATTGAATCCAGCCGCACTTGTCCTATATCCTTCACTTATCATTGATACTCAACGTTCTTCATTTCAGAATTATTATGATGAAAAATGTTTGCATAATGCGCAAAATTGAAAAAAAATCATACATTAAAACGTAGTATTACCGACACGCCATTAATTCGTTTTATGCCAGAATAAAACAATAAACAATTTTATAGACTCGTAAATTTCAAACAACCCCATTCGAGATAAGAAGGAAAAAACAAAAATGTTTCATTTTGCCCGTTGTCCCACGAAAATATTTCACATTCCCTCGAAAACCTCGAATTTTAAACATCCTCATACGAAAACACGACTCCCATCGATAATTCATATGAGCGAATTTGCTTCTCGAACATTAAAATAAAAATTTGAAAAACAATCGATAGTAGCTTTCACTATAAAAATATTTCAGACATGCGACAGTTTTTTAGTTCGTTTGTTTTGTTTTAAATCTGCTTTTGTCACGAATGTCACCGTTGAAAGCGAAGTTTGTACATACAAAAGCGGACAAAATGACAGTTCCAATCCAGAAAACTTCAAGGAATTGCTTTTATGAAAATACACGATATGATTTGAGCAATTTACAAGAGAGCAATCAGATTTGATTATCTTTCTAGATTATAATAGCTTTTTGTATTTATTTCTGTGACAATGACGCTTAATGTACATCGCATCAGATATGTCGATAAAAATGCATTATCTCTAATGAAAACTTTTTTCTTTTAATTTCAGTTTGTTTTTTTCGTGTGAAACTTTGGATAGGTCGCCTAATTGAGCAATATTAGATACTTTTTGTCGTTATTTTTAAAACTGATAGAATATTAGCTTAATTTCTTGAGTCTGAATGTCCAGTGAAACGCTACATTACGGTGAAAGCTCAATTTTTATACTTCCAAATATCTCACTTTTCCATTTTGACTAATGAATCATAAAATTATTATAAGCAATCAGTTGGCTTAATATTAAATAATGCACAATTGGCTTAACCAATGATTGAAATATCTACCCTTGGGTAGAGAGCTTTGATAAATCTACGAAATCATCCATTAATCAACTCGATAAATAAAATTAATGTATTCCTTCCTGAAACTATTTTTCGACGATTATTTTTCAATTTTTCATTTTCGAAATATTATTCTTTTGTGCGTCGAATTCACCTTACGACCCCAACTACATACACGTGTTCAACGAAGCAGAACAATTTGTCTCAAGGTTCACGCTACTCGGTTATGTACCACTCGGCATAGAGCGAAGACTGTGAGAAATAAATAATCGAAAACTATGTTAAAAAATGATCAGACGAAAGATAAACGACACATCAACGTTTCACTGTATTTACTTATCGTTCGAACGAACGGAGGATTCGTTATTGTGTCCGACCCTCGTTAGTTCGATTTTTGCGGAAAACGATACACGCAAACATTGCGGTGGCATTGAAAAGGTCAAAGTTTTTCCATTTTTGACGGGAAAAAAAGCCTATAAGTGACTTCTTAATATACCTCGGGCATCAATCTAGCTGAAAACTGAAAGGTATACGAATATTGCTGAAAACGAACGGGGAAAAATGTAGAATTTCGTTCGTCGGTTGAAGCGTGAAATAAGTAAGCCTTGAAAGAAAAGTTCGTTTTTTAGTTTGTGGAGAAAAAATCTTTAATAAAGGGATGTATTTTTTTAAAGACTGTAAAAACGTTTCACGGTTAAAAAAATAATTTCAAAATGAAAACTTTATGATACCCGAGAGGTTTATTATTCACATTTTATGACGCACGGTATGAATAATGAACGATCGCATTTAAATTCGAGAAAAAAAACGAAAGCCTCAAGAAGCACATAAAACAAATACAAACAATTTTTGTCATACGTTTAATGAAAGCCAAATACAGCCAAACTCAAATCTCAAACCTAATTCGATAAAATAAATCGGTTACGTGTACCAACTATGAAATTACTGAAGTACTCGTATACTCTGAAGTTACTAAAGTACACAATGAAGTTACTGAAGTATGAAGTATGAAAATACGAACACAAGTGAATTTGGATTAGATTTAAAAAAAAATTGATAGTCATTATCAACCGGAAAATCATTCTAATCATAAAAATCTATTCCTCACAGTAAAAGTCCTCACTTGGTACATTTATACCCATTCTCCTTCATCCCCATGTGTCTTATATGAAAGAATTAAGATCAATTATGACATTTTCCGCAAATTTGACGAGGCCAAGAGTGCTATTTGAACTTATGGAAAGGAGACACCCTATTAAAGCGAAGCCTTAAGGCTCTTCGCGTGGTCTCGCCAAATTGCCAATCTTCGCATATAACACTAAAACGTATTGTGTTCCACGTTGGCGTATTTCCGTAAGCTACGTATTACGTATTCACGTGCGTGCCGAACGCGAAAATTGGGTCAATTTAGTACAGGGTGCGGTAGAAGCGAAAGTATTTTCCGATAGATTTGCATTCAATTGGGTAAATTGGAAAATTCGATCGAATCGTGATGTTTACGTTTCTATCGTGGAATGTTTCTGCGTGCATTTATTTTAGTGCATCTCGAAATTGTCTTCGGATAAAACGAATAAAATTGTTCACATATGACGATCGAAATGGCCAAGGGGTAATAGTGATATTTTTGCCGAAATTGAGTTATGTAAAGGAATCGCTTCTATGCATGCACATTTAAAAGGATATAAACGAATTCGAAACGTGTGCCTCAATATATCATCAAATCAGTCGACCTCTTCCTAATAAATTTAGGTACATGGTTAACTTTGAGCGCGCTTTTCTCGAAATCACCGTAAAGTCACTTGTACCCATTAGCCTTTACAGTCGTCATATATGAAGATACAAATGAGCGTTTCCAGATAAGTACATGACAATTCTAAAATTTTTAATCGCAATCATTAGATTGCGATTAAAAACCAATTATTAAATTGGTTCAAGAAAATATATATCAGTTTAACCATACATTATCCTAACTTCTTTCAACTACCAACCAAACTCGACATAAATCCTAATCCAATAAAAAAAACTTCTAACTTAAACCCATTCCATTGCAAATCGTTTCAAAATACTAATCAAAAATCGACATATAAGCCTTTGATAAGTAACATTATCAACCTGAAATAAATTCCTACAATCAATACGCGTGATCTTACAAAAGCATAACATTCTCAGGCCAAACCCTTAACCTTCGACCTTGACCTTAACCAAAAACCCTCCCTCGTACACCAAAAACCCAACTCCAGTACACTTAACTCCCAGCCCAACCCTCCCCCGAATAACGAACTACGTCCCTCGAATAATGAACAATCGTTCAACAACAAAAGCGTCGAATTATCAACACAATGACGTTTAGAATATTTAATACAACGTTACGAAACGCTTCAGTACGATAACTCCTCGTGTCAAAATTGCGTTGTAGCTCTACTTATTTATTGGTCATCGATTGTGTTGTCAATCGCAGGCTTTGTTTGCAGTAAATTCCAGGTCAGGGTTGTTGTGATTGAACGAATCTCTAAATTATGTTAAAATTCTAATGTATGACGCACAATTGTAATTTGAGGGGAAGCAGGGGGAAAATGTGACCACAAAATTTTTGGGTTGTTTCGTTTTGTGGTATTTTTAAATTGCTCAACTTTTTCGACCTATATGAAATACATTTTTGAATAAATTATTGCATGAAATATTAAAAAATCCACCAATGAAGTTATTATATTTAAGAAATTTGACACATTCAAGGTAAATTGAGAATATTTATATCAAAATGATGTGTTTTTAAATAAATATCTCACATAAAAATTTAAAATAACATCCCCATTCATGTGAATTCTTAAGTAGTTCAGCAAAACTAGATACATTGTTACGAAACATACACAATAACAGTTAGGTTCTAAAGTTCTTCCTGGCTTTAAACTTTTCCAACTCCTTTCGTAGATACAACGTCATTGATTTAACTAGTCTTGCTTAAGTATGCATGTAAACAATTCAATCATAAATATTTTCAAATCGTTCCGAATTTATCAATACTTCTCGGCACTTCGGTCAGATTATAATCAATTTAAGATCCAATGCTAATTTGAAGATAGCAAATTAAGCGAAAAAACCTTTCGATACTTCAGCGAACTTGCATCACGGTAGCGTCCGATCGCAAGAACCGGAATAACGAGAACCGCGACTATTTATACGTATTATCATTCGTCGAAAATTCCGAATACGCATCGTTATGAAGCGTTAAAAGCCTTATTAAGAAACAAAGCAAATATTATATCTCACTCAGAGCGTTTCTCATTTCGGCCGAAATCGATTCCGAGTTCGCGACTTTGACTCTATTGCCGATTACACGTCACTATCTTATTTAGAGAGACTAAACACATATAAGAGAATCGAACACAACACTCCCCTTTTATATAATTCAACCAATGGGAACTGTACTTGTGATAATATGAACAAATAAGTATTACTTGTACAGTGAACGTAGGATACGTGAAGCTTTTCTGTTTAAATTGGATTCGATTCGATGAATGATCGAGGCTTAAAAACTATTGAATCCAAAATTTTAAGAACATGCTACATTTCCTATCGAAACATGGAAATTGGATGCTCTTCTGTCATCAAATATACAAAATACCATATTAGGATTTGTCGAATCTAAAAACGTAATTAGTTAGAAACTCCGGTCGAAACATCGAAATCGTTAAATTTTTATGCGATCCCGGAGTTTGATTACGTTTTAATTAAGTGCATAATAAACTGGTATATTATATAATCTAATTATTATGTTAAACGAATCGATGATAGCTGAAAAGAATTGCACTTAAGCGAGATCGTTAAATTTAATATGCCGAAATGTATCGATTATGCTTATTCGAGGTTTTATGTAGATATGTATACTAATACATATATTCGCGGTTTAAATTAAATATTTACAATCTCACAAAACCACTCGGTTCGCGAAAAGATTTTTCTTTTTCATTTCGGAAACAAAAGGCCTGAAAATTCATATAAGGTTTTGTGTAGAAATTTCGCTCGTCGCACAATAACAGTTCCCAGAGGAAAATAAACGATCCCGTATTTCAGTTAAGTTTCATTTCGACTAACTGTGATAAATATTCGTTCAACACGATTATTCATCATTTAGATATTTTCTTATTCAATAGATTTTAGTTAACACGATTTTTCATCGTTACGTATACTCGATAGTTTCTTTCAAAATTATATTTCCTTGATACTAGTTATCGCCTTTGTTATTTGATTAGATGCATATTATATACTTGCCATTAATCAGACTTTAATTCGACATTAGTCCTAACCTAATAAAAAAAGGTTTTCCCAAACAAAAATACCTAGCATAAATCTATTCGACCTAAATTTTGGTACATGTATTAACAGAGATTCGTTAATTCTTAATTGCACTATACAAACGAAAGAATATCTTATTTATTGTTAGATTGAGGTGTGCTTTCTTGAAAAATGAATATTAAAAAGTTTCATCCTAGAAAATAATCTCGTCGAAACTGCACGAATCAAAAGAGGAAAACTGTTCCACTTAAGTAATGCAAAAACTTTTATATTTCAAAGGCTAACTTCAAACTCAAAGTTCAGCTGAGACTTTGAAGACTCGAATTCATAAACTACCGATCGTCTCTGAAGCATTTTCACGTAACTGTGCAAAATAAGACTACTCACGATACACACACGAGGACTTTAACAACCAAAGTGTATAAGAAAAAGATTCAAATTGAGTGCAAAAATAAATTTTAAATATTTTCATTTGTCAAGAAACACACAGTTTCAAGATCTGTATCATCGAAAACTTTTCAATATTTCTTCATTTACATTAGATACTCGACTCAATAAAATATTCAGTCGTATGCACTTATACCTTTTGGCTTTTCGTATGCATATTAACATTCGAAACGATGTATTTTCAACGAGTGCAAAAACGTTACGTCAAAAGGGTAAGTTCAAACACAAACGTACAGTCGAGTGCGGCCTTTCGCAATCATGAATATTTAGCTATTCCACTGTATGTACTACACACAGTTCCGAATTCGAGTTTAACGTTGAGCAAACACGCGTGTCTATCCGTTCGCGAACTCGAATTCGAATAACACAAAGGATAAAGCGTCAAAAATGAATGAGAAATGCCTTTACCGAAGGTAATTCCAGTTGAACAAAAGGAGCAGTCGTTTATAAAGCTTTGAGAGCTGTTGTAATATTCATAAAGCTCGTTTACATGCTGCCACTGCTGCTTCTCTTGCATGTCAGAAAGATTCAGATAAAAAATTAGAGGCGATTGAAATAATAAAAGGGGCAATGTAAGTTGCAATTGCAGTATGTAAATGGATCTAAACATAAAGAATCATTTACATACTGCCACTGCAAAATTACTCGTCTCGCTTTAGAGTTTCTATCTATCCTTTAATACTTATGTGGGGAAGAGCTAAATATGAAGACTAAGACGAGAGAGGCAACAGCAGCATGTAAACGAATCCATACAAAAGAAAAACGAAACGCGTGCAGAAGACTTTGCGTGCTCAAATGCATTCACTCGAATTGGAGAATATGTATTTCAACCGTTCTAAGATTTCGATCTAATCTCAACAATGTCATCGGTTGTTCAATATGGCCGACGGCTAATTGAGGAAGTCGACTTTAATTTAGCATAATACTGGACGAACGTTCAATTGCTTTTAAGAAAACTGAATTTTTTATCATTGAATTATTCTCCAGCAAGTGACTCGTGTCAATGATTAGGTGAATTGTGCATTCGATGCAGATATCGAATTGTCACTTACGAAGAGAGGTTTCATATTGGTTTTCGATGGAAATTAGTAGAAATGTAGTGTTGAGTATTGACATGAAATGATTGTGAGAACTCACAATTGCTTTCTCTGAACTCTAGCTTTATTCATGCTTTGAAAATAAGTGAATAGGTCGCGAAAATTTTCGATACGGAAAAAATACGAGCACACAAATATCATACAGAAGTCTTCCATGACTTTTCCAACACACCCCTTCGATCTAAAAATATTACACAAGAGCATTGCACCGAGTGGGCAAACATCGATTGTGTCAAAGCATGAAGAGAGACGCGATTACGAAAGCGATTCCATAAATTATTTTATACATCGACTATTTTTACAGGCCGTTTCGCAAACAGACCGCCGAGGGACTCGAAATAAAACCGAAAACGAAAAAAGATAACGGCCAAAATAAAAGGCGACGACTCTTATTTTTTTATTTTTTTCGTTAAGGGGTCACCGAAAAATTCACTGTGCGGATTTAAAAAGGACCTTAACCCCAACGGAGCGAACGAAACGGGCCTGTCGTCGTTATAAGTGTGTATGTCTGGATACAGTTGACCCGCGATTCTTGGAATTAATATATAGCATGTATGGTGGAAAAAATAGTTGATTGTATGTGAGAACGTGTAGATGTAAAAAAAATCGATATTGTTGTGCTAATTGAGAAGACTATTCGTATTTGAACGATTATGTTTTCCAAATTAGAGTTTGTAATTTAAAAATATGTGATTTTTTGACAATCAAAAACGATAAATTTTCAAGATATTCAAAACATTTTTTTGACTGAAAAAAATTGCTTCGAGAATATTAGCAAATGTTCAGTATTTTTTTTCGAGAACCTAATCCAATTCATCCTTACATGAAAATAGAAAAAAGCCTAACCTAATTTACCTTAAAACCACATATTAAAGCAATCATATTTTCAAACTACTATGAAGAATCATATTCGATTCTTACTAAAATCACTTGAAAATAGGCATAGAGCTAAACCAAAATAGGTTAAAAAGATATTAGCTCCAGATTCTAGAAATCCTTTGAATCCTTAAAAGATTTGACCCTCCTCTCACAAAAAAAAGAATCTAGAAATCTAACCCAACCTAACCTAACCTTGCTTTACCTATAAGAATCTAGAAATCATATATAACCTAACCTAATCTAACTCAATCCATCCAAAATTTTCCGACAGTCTTCAAACGCCTATTTGAAAACGCGCTATTCCAAAACCGCTCAACTCGAGCCTCGCACGAATCGATACTTCGCTTAGCTCGCGACTCGAGAGTCACTTTTGAACCGACCTCTTTGTGTGTTTCACTTGGCGATTTCCTCACAACCCACGCAAGTAGGGAAGGGAAGTCGGTCGACCGAGACGACTGACTGCTCCGTCTGCATCATCAGGCCGACCCTGGGTCGCTCCTCGGGCTTCACGCAAGGACGACTTCGGCGCTCGTGGATGTATCGCTTTATCGTTATGTGTATATTCGTATGCAAGGTTCCGTGTGAAATAACGTTTTTTTCCTCGGATACGTAAAGCTTGTTAAGATACGAGGAATTGTAGGAAAGTGTGTGCATCGATATGAGTTTTGAATCGTTTTGATCTGAGTTCAGAAATAATTTAATGGATAATTATAAATTCAATGATTGAAATATTGAAGGGGATCGATGATTAAACTTCTCTGGTGTTTATGAGATTGAGTGTAAGATGCTGTATCAACATCAACTATCAGTGTTATGCAGTATCAGAATAGAGTGTTTCATGATAATATAGGAAAAAAATAGAAGATACACTTGTATATTCAAGTATAAATTTTAAATTTATCTGCACTGATAACTGAATTATGTTTTTCTTGAATAAATTCGAATTATCGCTGAAAGTTTCCTAAGAAAATCGAATTAGACCTTCTGAAGTAAAAGAGGGGAAAATCGGATTGCGCAAAATTTACATTTCAATAATTTTCGTGAATTCATGCTCAAATCTACGTCTTTTGACGATTTAGAAACTATTAAATATTAAACAGTAAATATGACTAAACTCAATACTTACTAACTTTTGCACATAATATTCAAAACGAACACAAACTTAAATGCTGAAGAACTAATTTAAACTTCCAAACTCTAGTTTCTAGACTGAATAACTTGATAATATTCGAAGCAAAATGAAGAATAATCAAATCGAGACTAATTGATTAGCTGTACATAAATTTAAGCGAAGAAAATTTAATTTCTGATAAAACTTTCAGCAGTCACAGAATAAAAAGCCAAAATTGCATACATTTTTGTATGAGACTCACTAAATCTAAACCGATTAACGTTGTTTCATTAGTTTATCATTTAGTTAGCATAATTAAAAAGTTATTTTGATAATGTGCCTGACAAATATACTAAACTTCGACTTGCGATAACATAAAAAATATTGAGTTATATTTTCGTTCTTCACCGATATTTCATGTCTACACTCTCACTACATTTCTGCCAAGTTTCTTCAAAATTAGTGGAGACAAATAAGTGTGCTCCCCTTGCAATTGAACTTAAAACAATCTACACTAAATTTAATCGTTAAAAATCTGAAATTTTGAATAAAATCCAACATCCAAGGTTGTCATAATCGTTGAAGCTTGTCCACGAGAAGAGGAAATCCTACGAAGAACGACGGCCTCGTCGCATCCGCAAACCAGATATTCATGCTCAAGTGTAAAATGTGGATAATCTGTAACTGTAACACGACTTGGACAAAGTCTCGTCATCCGAAACAGAAATGCTCCCGGACACTGTCTAATTATAAAGCACAAGTCTGCGTCAATGGAACAAAGGAGCTTCCAGACTCCGCAAATGTGGAAACTGCGATAAACACTAACCGATCTCGATGCATGTTTATTGTGGTGTGAATATTTGAGAAATATCCATTGAGATGGACTATTTGTGGAATAAAATTGTTAAAATGGAATGGATCGAAAAGGTCTTGTTGTTGATGTTATGCGTTCAATTTCCATTACATTTTTAATGTAACAATCATATCGTAGTCGTTGAATGACTTCAAATAGCTAAACAAATTTAATTATAATAATGAATTTATATCTAGTCATAAAATATTAGTAGCATATCTTAACTGAAGTTTGCATATGACAAAAAGTCAATTCATATTGATGACAAACAAACCTAAATGCATTTATCTGATTTAATTTTATCTAAATCACGTTATCTATATCTTAATGCAATTTTCCCACGTCTGACATCATAGAACGAAAATAATTTGCATAAACACGTTCCAAATGACTAATCAAAAGTTTTTAATCAAATTCGAAGCAATTACGTCTAACAAACGCCAAATTGTCCGAGAGAACAATTCACGTTGAAAATCCACTATTATACCATTCCATCATTACTATTTCTATGCAAATTAATTTAAAATAACATATCTACGTCGTAATGAAGTTAAGGATCCCTAGGGCTTTTAAAACGGTCGACACGATGGCGTGTCCTACTTAAGTAAATAGAAAAGGCGATAATCGATAAAGTATTGTGAATTAATAATCATGATGAAAATTAAATAGGCATTACCGAAGGTAGATATCCGGCAGTGCAGTTGATGATCAAGCGAATTCGAATTTAATTTCCGTTTTCGTATATGGGTCACACGATAGCAACAACGTTGTAGTGTGATCAAAATTCATTAGAATACTAATTGAATTCGTATGAAGCTAAAATATGTCGCTTTAACTCCCCTTAATGTGTCATAGTTTGTGATAGTTTCAGATATTCAAGAATATGAAGCATATTCGAACTTTCGTGATCATGTACGATTTTTATCGAATTATGCAGATTTGAAATGAATTAGATCGAAAATACATATATTTACTCAAGATCAAGATCAAGTTTTCAATACAGGAATGGTTCTAAGACAATTCCTATTACTAAATTGTGAACTGATTAATGTTAGATTCTGAATGTGAGACTAAATATGATTTCAGTTTAAAGTGGAAAACGTGAGATGTTAATATAAAAGCCTATTATCTAATTAATAGAATACTCAGCCTAACCCAATCTTACCTAAATCGTAGTCCAACCTGACTAAATCTAAGCTAACATTAGAATATCAAAAAATTAACCGGACTCTTCAAATATCTATACATTGACAAGTTAATAGAAAAAATCTAAAATGACAACGATAACAAAATACAATTGTCCGAAAGGACAAACGACGAATGACCACAGCAAACGCAAACTACACAGAGAGCGTGGGAAACTCTAAAAAGTACTAGATACAACACACCCAAACTACTGCTAAAAAAAAGAGACAAAACCGACAAGAGATACGAGGATGTGGGCCAGGACTTCCAAAGGAGCCTTCGAGAGTCCTAGAAAGTAAAAACTCATTTCCCGAGCAGAAAGGCACCGGAAAATCTCGGGAAAAATCCCGAGGGCACCGACGCGGAAGACCGCTTAAGTGCGGCCAGAGGAACGAGCTTACAAACAAGCGACCCCACACTTTCGTTCGAGTGCTGTTTTTATTTTCATCTTTTCCGGTTTTTTTTCATTTTCGAGTTTTTCAGGAAGAATATGAAAGTAGGATGTGTAATAACTCAACAGATTTAGAATATCGATCGATGGATATTAGTAATCTCATGGTTTTTTACTATGACGATATTTAGGGTTTTCGTGGAGAATCGATTTTCATACTAATTTTGGATTGAAACTTCTGAATGCTAACTTTTTTTTCAAGAAACACATTGATTTTGGAGTTGAATGTGATCATATCAATATTTTAGGATCATAATGAATTAATTATAGAAATATGATGCACTCCCATAGAAAGATGCGCATTGATCTTTTAAAGAACAAGATTGAACCTGGGTCAAGTGAATTTATCAGTTGCTAGAACATTGTTATGTTAATGGATAACCTTTTAATATGCTTCTTAACCTCTTCATTTTCTTTTGAACCAAAAAATCAATTTTCGGATTCAAGACAACAGTAAAATTCACAGATCGTATTTTGGGATTTGCAAAAGTTCTTTTTCATAAAAATTTATTGAAAAAGTATCATATTAAAGGAACTAAAGCACAATTTTATGTGCATACATTGTACATAAAGGCTATAAAGGTGAAAAAAAAATGTTTTTTGTTCGTCCCAGTTGAAAACTCAACTCATGTTATGATGTGTTTATATTGTATCGCTTTATTATTAAAAGGGTAAAAATGCCTCATAAAAATTTCTGTACTTTTAAATTTTCCGCAACATTTAATCATTTTCAAAATAAAATATATAAAAAATGAAATACTTTAACAAATGCAAAATTTATACAGTTGAAAATTTTACATCCACTTATATTTTTCGCGAAAGCAATTGAGCTAACAACTCTCGTGTCTTCGGGACGATAGATTGTTACTATCTCCAGAAAGAACCCAAAAGGACCAAAGGGTGCCATAAAAACGGTACAAAATAAGGATTTCTGTCTAGACTTTCTATCTTTCTGTATAAAGATCGATAGAATCGATGAGCTGTGAGAGATTTTCGCGTTACGTGCGTTAATAATAAATGTAAGGCGATATTGGAAATGTAATATTAAGCATCGGATCAAAGTGTATTGGGGCTTAGCGAAGACGCTTATTTATCGAAAAGGTCGAAATATGACAATACGGTTCATCCTCCTATTAAAGTATCCCAATTTATGACATGATACAAACATATTTACTCTTTTTTCACGAAAAACGATCCGACCATATTTAGAACTGACCCTAAAGTTATGCTTCATACGATGAAAGGAGAATGGGTAAAAATGTTTCCATACACGAACAGATTTCAATTGATACATATTAATTAATTTTTCTTGGAAAATCGAATTTTATAATCAGAAAGTTTGTGAATCTCAATGATTTTGGGAATGTAAATGATTTTTCAGATCTTTATGAATGTGTATAATATATCAAAATCTATCTGTATTCATAGGTGGGAAAGATTTTGTACATTTTCATAAGAGAAAGATGAGGGAGGAGGTTTTTTATTCGTTTAGATTTTCACATTTCCGCTTCAAGCAAGAATGTAAAACGTTCCTCCTGATAATTCATCCAAGATTTTTTTTACTCGTGCTTCTTTATACTTTATTCATGAATGATTATCAAACGAATTTGAGTCAAATCGACATAAATATTTCAGACTATGCAAATATTTCCACACTCGCACAAAAGCGGAAAGAGACGCAGACAGATTAGATTGATTGAGAAAATTGTTTCGCGCGGGAAAAAAAAATTAATGGCGACGATCGAATTTCGCTTCCATTACCGAAACGAATATTTATAAACATAGGCATTCGCACAATCAGAAACGACGGAACCTTTTAATTTAGAAAATAAAAGGGTACGACTTTTGCCCACATTGCGATTGACAGCCTCTTATATTGCCTACATATAGAGCATATCGACGGTTTCAATCAGGCCTAGAACAAACGAAACCAATTCCTTTTCAAATAGTAGTTATATATTTTTTGCTATTAGATCGAATCTATAAAAAAAATAGTGGTGAAAGCTTAGAAATGTGTACGTGCTTTGTTTCTGAAAGTTCTGATATAATAATTGGGTTTCTAGCATTGCTATTAGATGAATAGGAAAAAAAAATTTTTTTAAAGAATCATAAGAGTATTTTCTATTGGAGTGTCAGAGGTCGAAAATTTTATACAGACATAACAAAAATAATAATTAATCTATGTATTAATGTATTTGTACATCATTTAAATATTTTTTTATATATTTTATTGTAAGAGACATTATTGTTGGTAGATATAGAATTAATTCTCAATAATATTTTCATTAACGAAAAAAAATATCAATACGTTTCGAATATTATACGATCATTAAAAGGATATATGACGGTATCCATTATTTTAATGGTGATAGCGTGGATACGTAATTTTTCTATATAAATACATTTCTATAATATCGATTTACTGTGAAACACGCACTGCTGACATTTATCATAGACCAAGTACACTTTCATTCACGTGACATTTCAACGAGATCATGATCAGATCATATCTACTTGGATACATTTCATACTTTACATAAATGTACAAATTTATCGTCCTTGAATTGTGAATTGCTGCATTATGATTGAATTATCATCTTACGAACTAATTTACTAAATTTTCAAAATGACTCAATACACAAACTCCGAATTCTAAAATCAAATATACTTATCAAATTACTAATTACAGTAACCAGCCATGGCTCGACTCTCGAGCTAATTATTTTTCGCATTCATAAAATTTAAATTGTAATAATGCAGATACCTTACAAAATGTGAACATAAACAACTTAAAAAAGTTTCATCAAATTCCGATCCAATAATGAAAAAAATCATCAAATTTTATAAACACAAATTAAAACTCACGTCTAATCCCCCAATCCAACATCTTGAATCAGCTTCTTAATCGCCTTCTTCAAAAATCAAACACTAAAACGAAAATTCATCAAAGAGCACATGTCACTCGCGGAAGAAAACAAAAACTAAAACATCATCCGAACGTCCATCAGTCTTCGGCCAACGATCACTCCGATGACAGTCGACCGAACGTTGAGCCGAAATTTGATCCAAACCGAACCGAATTTTCGTCCAAATTGAATCAAATTGGACCAAGTTGGTCCTAGTTGACTCGAATTGGTCCAAGTTGACTCCGACAAGAGCGAGCAGTTGAAACACGACCGTCCAGCGCGGGCTTAAGATTTGAAAGGCCGCGGGGAACAACCCGGCCCCCGGGTCATCGGACAGGGGCGCTCAACCGGGAACAAGGGGGCCCCCATCATATATAAATGGGTAAAAGGGGGGGAAAGGGATATGAAATAGAGGGGGGATAAGTTGGCTTTTGATCGTAGAGCGATTGGGGTTTGAAAATTTTAACGGTGTCCGATTGAAGGTCTCCGCTGCGGTTGAAATTGAAAGGGTTGCGTTTAGAATTCGAATGTGCTTTGCGAATTTGACCTGTTTCAATATGGAATTGACCTGTTGCTCGTGAAGTCGAAGCGGATTGATGCAAATTTAGATGTGTTTTTTGAATTTTCGTTGTACATATTATTGAAAATTATATTTTGCCAAGTTTGACTTTTCGCGATTCGAATTTCAAGTAGGGCTAGTGACGAATTGGATTGATGCAAATTGAATTTGTATAGAATTGAACTCGATTCGAAGTCATCTTAATGAACTTCAAATATTCATTGCATTGAAAATTATATTCAAACACAGTTTAATTTTTCATGATTCGAACGAAACTTTTGCAGTGGTTGCACATGTGTCAAAACAAACGAATTACAATTCAATCAACATTTCCTAAAATTAAGTGAATATAAACGAAACTTTTAATGATTGACGTTCACAACTGCTCTAGTCACCCCAATTTACTATTTCACATTACGAATTAAAATATGCACATTTCAAATTTGATACAGTAGACGTATGCGAAATTAGCTTAATAACATCAAAAATTCTATACCTATTCCGATTGAATTAGTTTTATTCACTTCGTAGAAATTTCAATGTCAAAGCGTTCAATTAAAAAAAGTTGATTAATTTTCAGAAATGCAAGAAAATTATTTCGCACCAATCATTATTACTTCAACTACTAAACCACGTAATTGCTGAAATATCAAAGATCTAAAGATAAACGTCTGAATTTTCTCAAAGTCCAACAATTTGAAAACGCGACCAAAAAACTCTAGCGTTTTATTTTTCGCACATGTGATAAAATCGTACTTATAGAGATTAAAAAGCATTATAGTGATTAATTCGAATTAAGAGTTGTTTTTTTCGAAAAGGGGTGTTAAGTATACTTATATGGAATAAGTAAAAATATATAATATTTAATTAAGTTAAATGAAATTCCGGCAATAAATAAAGGCGAGGCGAATTCATTGTTTCTGAAAGAATTACTCATTTTTACGTTAATCGTCAATGCGTGACATACCCTAACTGAACTATAAATAAAATATATTAAACATCCCCATTCGGCTTAAAATGTAAGTAACGGAAAAATTCCGAAAATAGTTTAAGCGAAACTAGTAAAAAATTCCACGAAAGCAAAAGCTAATTCGACTGTAATTCAAAATTTTAGGTATTTCATAGTTTTCCGATTTTTACGGAAAATTTTTCAGAAATCGTTTACGTTAAAAGAGCTCATTATAATCGCATTTTTCTTCAAGATAGTATCCACACACACTCTTCTACGAAAACCTAATATTTTGGTTCGTTTCTTTTCGACGATATCAATTACACGCGAACACAAAAACTTACTTAGATTTCGTATAACGCAAATGAAAAAATAATAAGAAAATTCTTAAAAATGAAATTAATTCTCATTTAAGACGAAATCAGAGTCGTTTCAATTAATAATCAACAATGAAATGAAATTCGATTACAGTGATGTTCATGAAAGTTAAATTAAAGAATAACTCAATTTCAATTTACTATAAATCAATAATGAACACATTTTTAAATTCAACCCTAAACTTGATACATCTTATCAAGAAAAAAATGTTTACTCGAGAGCTGAAAAGGTGCGAAGAGCTTTGAAAATTCGCAAATATATCTCGTTGTAGTATATAAATTGCACGTGAATATTTGATAAAGCGAAAAAGACGTTGAGGAAATCGCGGAAAAAAATGGAAGATCTTATCGTGAGAGCTTGTTCTTGACATTTTTTTCATTTGTAATGCTCTTTATCACAAAGCATCCCCGTTTCGAAGAATCGCGAATAGGCTTTCGCGCAATGCCATTAAGATAGCGAAAACGCTATCAATGAATCATAATTAGAACTCGAATTTATGACAAAAGGGATGCTGTACGGAAAATGTGTACAAAATTCGAATTGTGTATTCATCATAAATATTCCATTCGCAGACTTCATGTTCGTAAATTCAGTACATGGTCCTAATTCATATTCATCACTAAGTAACGATGCATAAGTGATGGAATACCGAATCTGTGCATATGAATTTTCATAAGAGGATTTATTTATGATTCGCCGACTGAGATGTGATAAATTTAACTCGAATGTGATTTGCAAATATGTACAGACGTAAGAAACGTCTAATTATATTCAGAAGAAAACGATAAATCAAAAATATTCTTCAATGAAAATATTTGTAGTACAAAACGCCATCTTTAGAAGTAAGATCGGACTAAAAAGTATAGGGTTTGTGACTTTGTTTAATTTGCACAAAAATCACATTTTTATTATACAGTAATTCTTCCCATAACACGCTTTTTAGCGACAAAACCTTCTACATATAAGTCATTCTATATTTGTATATGTTATCTAATTGAAAATTTGCAGAAATTAAACAAAATCAGAGTTTTTTCCTGGCAAAATTTCGTTTAATTTCCATTATAGCACGGAACCTAATCCCGTGTTATAGGAAGGTCTCCTGTAATTGTATGTATAATTGGAATAATAATCACTCACCATTTTGAGGATTAGACATGACGATGGCTAAAGGACACTCATCATCGTCCAAAATGTATTCGGAATTGTCTTGACCGTTGACCTGTAAACAATGTAGAAATTTTAAAAATCATCGTTAATAAATATGCTTTGAAAATATTCATACATACTTGAACGAGGCAATACAGTTGAGGGTCGATTTTTCCGAGTCCATATTTATCTAACATTTCTCGAACAACGCTCGCGGAACAGTCGTTGACCGAAAGTAACAAAGTTTTATAAGGCACATCGGGACAGAGTGATTCTCCGTAAATTTTCAATGTTCCACCTTTAAAACAAATGAATTTTTGATTAAAATATATAATTTTGAAAACTGTGCTGTTATATTTGATGATAAAATACCTGTATCAGGACCACCATCTTTTGATCGGAACTGTTGAAGTCTCCTTTCGAGCTTCTGCTGTCGTCTTCTCCTCATTACAGCTTCAGGGTTCGATATTGATCTTGTAAATGAAGTTTCAGGTATTTCTAGATAAATTAAAATATTTTTTTCATATAAAAGTTAAGAATGTAGAATATTCTATTATACACTTTTACAAACCAGTATAAAGTTTTTCTGCTACAGGATGTTTGTCATCTTTAGCAACGTCAGATTTCATTCTAGATAATTTCTCTTTTTTCTTTAACTCTTTCTTTTCTCTTTTAGATAATTTTCTCTTAAAATTAGTATTAGAATCTATACCGCTAACAGAAGAAGCCTAAAATTATATGAAAAATTAAAATAAAATTGTACACAATGTACAACAATAGAATAATCCAGCAAAAAGATAATTACAGTCTTGTCATCAACATTTTTAAGCAAAAATCGACCTTCTCTATCATCGAGATGCCAATTAAGTTGAACTAAAAGTGGTTTTTCATCATTTGCGAGCTTCCTCTCTTCTTGAGAGTGAAGCTCAAATAAGGCATAGGAAGACACTGATAACATTCTCATATCTGGACGGAATTTTTCAATTAATGTTTCTGAAAAATATCATCAAAACAGCATTAGTAATACAAATCAATATAAATGAAATAACAAATAAATAACAATAAACACCTATCACATCACCAACGGTGGCATCAGAAGCAACTCTGATGCACTTGGTAGCTACCTTTTGACCAGAATCTTGGAAATAGAACCGCATGACACCATGAAAGCTGAGATCCTGGAATATTTGAATGCATTTTTAATGTCAATAGATAAAATATTTCATTATTTCTCAGTAATAGAACAATACCTCTTTCGGTTCACTCAATTCGAACAGATCCAGCCTGTTCATGTTCCATTGCTGGATCATGTTTCGGAGCGCCTCCCGCTCCAACATCCTTTTGTCTGAGCCATTCATCATGGCGGTGTCAATCCAAACTGAAACAAAGAAAATTCTTCTATAAACACATAATGCAAACTATTCAGATGAAAACTTTTCAAACATATCGATCCCTATGAATATTTGTGTGATGAAAATAACTCAATGCAAACAGTTGGATTCCTTATGCAATTTCACTGGAATTTGGTTACCCATAAATGATATAATTTTGTATGGGAATTAGGGAAAACAATACTTTCATTAGTTCTAACATACAATTTTTATGGCTAGAAAATACAACAGTGATGAACTAAAATTGTTTTTATTTCAGAAATTAGAAATACTTTCTTCATAAAATTTAGGATGAGTCTAAATTAAGTTAGACAACCCAATTAAAATTTCACAACATTCCAACGAAAGCCTAAATTTGAACATAAGGAACTTGACTATGAGTAAGAACGAAAAAACATTGAGAAACTGAATTAGCAAGAACTTGAGGGATAAAAGGATAAACCCAAGACCAAAATCTAAAAATCAAAAAGACGACAAGACCTTATTCATACACAACAATCCAACACAAACACCCAAGACAGATCAATCAAAATTTCACAACATTCCAACGAAAATCTAAATTTGAACATAAAGAACCAGACTATGGGCTAGAATTAAGCCAACACTGAAAAACCTAATCAGTAAGCAACTTTTAGGATACTCTGAAGAATCCAAAACCACAATCGAAAAGTCAACAAGACCTCATCCATACCCAACAAACACAAGACAGACTAATCACTGAACTGAAAAACTGAAAACAACTGAAAAACCTAATCGGAAATAAACTTTTTCGACACTCCGAAGAATCCAAGACCAGAATCGACATATACAGAACAATCTAAAAGGCAACAAGACCTCATTCATACCCAACACACACACAAGACAGACCAATTACGCACGACAAAGAGCGCGACTTCACCTTGGTCCAACGTGGGTGTGGCATCTCGACAGCCACGACAATCGCAATCACAGCACCGGTAATGGGAGTACATCACAGATATCTTGGAGTAAGTGGGACGGATCACATAGGAGTAGTAAGGCACGGACCAGAGGTGGTTGTAACCTCCAAACGTCAAAGTGACGTCAACCGGTCGTCGTCAAAACATAGCGTTTGCGCAGACGCAAATGGCACCGAACGGCGCCAATTATGAGTCTATGTCAATTTGGAAATGGTTTTCGAAAATCAAAATAGAGATGGTGAATTCAGAAGAATTTCCAGTTGGATAGGGATAGGTTTCAGGCACAGATATGAGGCTGGAAAGTTAGTTCGACGTTTGTTTAACTAGAAGTTATTGCCTTTCTTGCTCTTGCTTAGTTGCATTTAAAATGGAATAGGAAACGATTTCTGGATAGAGTCTAATTGAAAAATATGAGCAAAACATCTCTGGATTCAAATTGTAGTAGTTTCGATGATTTAGTTACAAGATAAATGGAATCTATACGAATTTTTTTGGTAATTTGCATGAATTAGATAAAAATAAACTTTTTTTCTGCAAAAGAATACTTTGAACGAAAATCATCATCGTTGTAACACAACTATGCATATGTATTTTTTGAGATACAATTGATGATCAAAAGTCACAACAAGAAAAATAAAATTTTCGAATAGACAAGCATCTAGAATCATAGTATAGAAAGAATATTCTGCGTGTTATAGACGTTCATGCTACATAAACACGTATCATGGGAGAAATAACTGCAGTTTTTAAAGAACTCAAGTTGAATTAGAGAACGCTTCTAGCTATATCTAGGACTTATTTAAAAAAATTGAAAAAATAAATGACCCAAAGTATCTAAGTACATATATACCATCCCTAGAAGTAATTTAACTAATTGTAAGCTCATGCATTAATTAGGCAAGTCACATTAGATTGAACACCCTAAAACGCAACCCATCCTGAACCGATAAACATTAGGACCTACGAATCATCTAATAGAGAATCCTAGGGACAGAATATCGGTTCCTTGAACCCGGATCGAAAATATTCACAATTTAGAGCGCACTGAAACTATTTATAAATGGCAACATGTGTAAAATGCATGTGTGAAGTGTGGAGGATCAGGTGCGTGCGACGCTTCACGGTCGAGCGCGTGGGAGCAAACCTGACCCAACGCCGCGTAACGCATTGCTGCCCCTAGCTGACTTCATGACTGGCGAATGCCACTTTTTATCTATAAATATGCTATCGAAAAAGTCGATTTACACGTGTGAATCGTCAGAGGTGTCTCTTGGGTGAGAAAGTCTGATAATTTCGATGAGGAGACGGGAGGAAGGTGATTTGTTGGTGGATAACGCATTGCTGCTCCTAGAAGACTTCATGAGTCGCGAATGCCACTTTTTATCTATAAATATGGTATCGAAAAAGTCAATTTATAAGTGTGAATCGTTAGATGTGTCTCTGGGGTGTGAGAAAGACTGATAATTTCGAATTGGAGATGAGAAGAAGCAAAAAGACAGGAGACAGGAGGAGTCAATTTATTGCTGGATAATGTATTGCTGTTTCTAGTTGAGTTCACGAGGGAAGAATGTGACTTATTATCTAAAACAATGTCATGAAAGACATTTTTAATGTGTCATTAATATCTTCAGGGTTTAAGAGAGTCTGATAATTTAGAATCGAAGACAAAAGGAGATAAATTCGTTGCTGGGTAGCGAATTGGTACTTCTAGTCGACTTTATGAGTTACGGATGCCACTTTTAATCTACAAACAGTATAAAAAAAAAAATGATTCGTAAATGTAAATCGTCATTAATGTCACTAATTTGATAATTTTGAATTGGAGATGGGAAGAGAATAATTTGTAGTAGGATAAAGCATTCCTACCCCTAGCAGAATTCACAAGTGGAGAATGTGACTTTTTATCTAAAATATGATAGTGATAATCATTTTGCATGTGTGAATTGTCAATGGTGACCCTTAAGTGTGAGAAAGAAAAATAATAGGGGATTAAAGATGAGATAAGGGTGCTTCGCATGCTGGATAACACATTCCTGCCCCAACAAAAATGTGAATTTTTATCTAAAAATTCATGTCACAAAAGCATTTTGCATTTCTGAATTGTCAATGTTATTTCTAGACTGTGAGAAAGTCGGAAAATTTTGGATTGGAGATTAAAAAAACGGTAAATTGTTGTTAAACATCATATCGCTGCCCCTTTTACAAGTGAAGAATTTTTTATCAAACAAATATGTTGAAATAGTCATTTTACACATGTTAATTGTCTAATTGTAAAGGGTATGATAAAGTCGAAATAAAAAAAAGATGTGTTATTGGATAACGCATCATTAATTCAAATCGAGTCCGTAATTGTAAACGATTATTTTTATCTATATAACGTTATCAAAAAAAACAATTTTGCCCATAGGTGTATAAAATTATCGGAAGTATTGATATATTTCACGGAACCGTTTGCACTTGAGTCACTAATATATAAAGATAATGATTAATTGGCCGTTGACAGTACGACACTGACTTTAATTCACATACGATGACAGCAACGATAAAAAAAGAACCATACCACTTCTTACACATTACATTTTCACTTAACAAACCAAAATCGTATTCCCAGTCCGTGTGAACAGATCGAAAAAATGCAAAACATATTAAATTAGGGGAACAAATTCGTGTTTACAATTTACAATTTCCTCTCGATTAGCCGGAACTTAACGCTCAAACGATTCCACAAACGCGGGGACCGACAAGGACTTCAAAAGCGACAATAAAAGAGCAAAAGTGACAAATCTCCCAGTAAAAAACTGTTCAAAATCCGACCGACAGTTATAAATTAGGCGTGGATAAGTGTCACATGGAAAAAAAGCCAACTATCCCAATCCCGTGAAGAGCACGAGCCAACTATGCTAAGTGAACCATCCAGGATCTAAAAAACGAATAGTCAGAAATGCCACAGACGATGACGACACCCATTGGTAACGAGACACATGTCACCACAAACTGAGACAACACAAACATCAAAATGGAAAAAAAATGCCACAAACACAGAAAGACTCGTTAATTGGCGACGAGTGATACCTGGGAATGTCGATCGGAGACTGAAACGTTATCAAATATCCGATAAGATTTATCGAGATACGAGTTGAATATCAAACACGCATGTTTAGAATGAATCAGATTTTATATAATAAAATTTGCAATTAACAGGAACACGCTAGATAAATTATAATTAGCCCTACTGTCCTCAAATTTGCTAATGCAATGGACATAAAAGATAAATCAGAATAAAATTCCACAAATCAAAAGTCAAATTCAATTAATCAATTATATAAAATATTATCTAAATGAGTTGTCACAGTTCTGGAGCGTCACACCAGATTAGCTAATTAATACAACTGCGGTTTTATGCAATCGTCCAGGGCATAGGGTTATACTTCGCTTGCAAAACTGATTGTTGTGGAATGGAGGTCGTGTTTTTTTTTTCCGATTTTGCAATTTAGCGGTTGTGGCATTATGATTATGACCGTTGATGTTCGATGTGTACGTGTTATGTTTTGTTGAATCGGTTGTGCAATCGCAGAAATGTTTTACCGGTTGTGATTCATGTTGATTCTATTGACTTTGGAGTGAATAAAGCAAATTTTCCGGAATTATCTGATTAAAATTAATTTTATAATTATCAAGACGAATCATAGTAGATCGATTGTTATTAAACAATGTCACCAAAGTTCCGAATGTGTTAACACGGTTTTTCAATTTTTCAAGTGTGTACACTGCTTTCTCTCAAACTTTCTACGGCAAACAGTAGATCCTTTGTACCTTATGAATTTGAATAGCGGTCCATTCATTCGTTAATTAGCTAAATTCCTATTGTAATCCAAATTCGTATATAACGTCATTTATACATCTGGAGATTTACAAGATTGACTTCTAGACCCCGACAACCTATGACCCGTAAGGTCAACGAATAACCTGTTTGATTATTTTAAATGATTCATTTGAATTCAGCATTTTATTTTAGACCATCGTAAACTTTATACCACTCAGAATCTATAAATAAAATATTTATTTAGCTATGCATTAATCAATATCATACTTTATAAACAAATTTTACGTGTAGTCTGAATTAGGTAGTATAAAGTTCATGACGATCCATATTAAAGAACTGGACCACATTTGTCGTCATTCCTTTACATCTACAATCGTTCTATAAATGAAACTACACGTGTGTTATATAAAGTAATACTATAGATGGAAAAACTGTATGTTAGAAGAGAAATTTCACTCTTTAACATCTGGACACTTTCCGTTATCGCCTCTCACACAAGCTTCCTACTTTTGACCTGTCCAAACATAAGCACACATAGCATTGTTTGTGCACCGTTTCTGTATCCCCCTATCGTCGTATCACTTTGTGTAGTAGAACGAACTCGTGTTGAGAAAAACCAGGCCACAGTCGATGGCCTTTTTTCAACAGTTCACAATAAGCATCGAATTCCGATGCCGTTTCATTAGGGAAAATTGGGCGTGACACAACTTTCATTTAACGCTACCGTAATTTCGGTACACCGTGTGTTGCATTATATTCAGCTATAGGCAACCTTTTTATTACTTTGGGTCGAAATCGACACGATTTGTTTATTGATACTGATACTGGTACACATTTTGAACTGTTCGGAGCATATAATGATTTAACTCCATAAAACAAAATGTCGATTTTGATTCGTTTTTCAAAATTGCCTTCAAACAATTGTGCAAACCAGTAAATGCAACTTAACTAGAAAAAAAAGCAAATTCTAGTGTATTTCTAAGTTTAGTAAAACATCGAAGAAATAAAGCGAAAGTTATCGATTCGTGTTAATCAACTGCTAATAAATAGCGACACCATTCCATGGCATAAAAAGTTAATCCAATAAGACAACTGTGCGTAGAAGTTGTGTTGGATAGATGTTTTTTTTTTTTCATTTATTTATTTACTAGTTTTTTCTTTCTTTATTATTGTACTAGCACGTGCTAGTTGTTAAGACTAACAAATAAATGTAAAAAGAAACACGTGTTCCGTTGAGATGAAAAAAAAAGATAGGTGTCAGGATACAATTCGACACCTTTTATGAATACACTATAATTTATTCGTATTGTTGTTTAAATTGTTTAACAGATTCATGAATGTGAGATAGAAAATGATTTACTACAAACAAATTGCATTCCAAGTTGTTGAAACGTTCGAAAACAATTAGTAGAAAAATTAAGAACGTAACTGTTTTTCATTTTAGAATTAGATAAAGAAAACATTAGGAAACTCATTTTTTTTCGTTTTATATTCAATACACATATTTTACAAATGTAGAATTTTTAATTGCAATATATGAAATATTCAATTCAAATACGAGCTACATAGGAACATTTTACAAAAAAAATGTTCAATTTCAAAAATTCCCTCTAACGACATAAAATCTCATCCCAATAAAAGGTAACAAACGCGAAAATTTCTCTAGCGTGAAATCATATCACAATATAAGCCCGAGCACAAAAGGCCATCGTGAAAAGGAGCATTATGCGCAAAAGCACATTGTTGTCGAACTTTGCAAAAATATCCCGATACATGCGATACACAAATTTCTTTGAAAACGGCCTGAGAAGATCGGTACACGAATAGAATTCGAATGGGGTGCGAAAGACCCGCAGATTCGATCGGAATACAAAATGCATTTGTGCAAAAACGGGTTACAAAATAAGGACCGTTACGCGATCTGGTTTTTCGAAGAGTTGCAGCATTAGAATGCGAATAAGTGCGATTAACGCCTCATTTTTTTTTTTAAGAAAAAAAGAGTGTTTTTAGGGTTGAAATGGGTTTTTGATCGAATTCGGTCGTATCTGTGTATTGATGAAATTGTAAATTAAAAAAATGATTCGATGCTTGTAAAAATGTATGAGGGAATATTTCATTCATGACACAGATGGGTTTGGATTTGATATAATAATGATGATTCAAAGAAATGTGATGATCATTTCCAACCCAAAGAATATTGAAATTCGTGAAAATATGATAAATGAAAAATGGCTACAAAGCGAACATCTTATTACGAATATCCAGAATCTTCAATTAATTTAATCATAGTGAATAATAGTCAAGTTATCAATATGCATCAATTGAAATACATTTCAAATCGATTCATAGGTTGAAAGTCCTCATTGAGGACATTTTCGCCTATCATCTTTTATAATTTTTCTACACATTTTTACAAGAATCTAGTTTGAGAAACGCTGTTTTTATTAATAAAATTCGATATTAGTCGAATTTTAATAAAACACCTTAGTTTGTGTACTATTCAAATAGTAAACTACACGCGGTTCTCTAACTACAAACTGTCGAAATCGGGAGGGAAAGAGATGAATGTATGTATTTATGTACAAACTTTAGTACGTATATCTCTTTCAGCGGCTGTTTTGACAGCTCATAGTTAGAGGAAAATTTGTTTTATTCTCAAAAAACAGCCCTAAACCTAACTAAACTGAACCGAAAACGCAACCAAACAAACTAAAAATCCGACTCATCAATCGTAAAATACCTTAATACCCAACAAACAAAAAGCACAGATTATGCAACTGCACCAAATGACCCCACGCTAAAAATAACAGTTTATGCAAAAACACATGCATATTTATTTCCGCGATGGCCTCTCTCACGAGGATGGACACGGTCTGGAGGAAGCCAGACGGCACCGCAACGGCAAATAACAGTCGCGTTAAGGTCGCCTTAAGGCCGAACGCGATTCATTTACCTGTTGTATATGTACCTGAGAATTCCCACGTCATATTTCGGATTCTTCACGGACGCTTTTTTTTTCGCATCGAACGGCTCCATTGTCTCGGTCACATCTCTACTGGGAATTGTCAGTTAGAATATGCATTTTGTGATATGTGTGTGGATTGTGCGTTTGCTAGGAATAGTGGAAATTGGAATTCCGGAGATAGTTTATGGTTTGTGGAATGTTTCGGGAGATTTTCTTACACATAGTTTTGTGTAATAGCAGTTCCATGCTGCAGTTTAGTGTTATGTGAAATGAGAATCTTTGAAAATCGATTTGTCGCAGTATCATAGCGTTAGACAGAAAATATATTGATTGACACACAAATTAATGCAATTATTGTATTAAATGTAGAAACAACCGAGTAACTTCCTTGATGATTTTAAGTGACCTTCTTACTACAAATAATATTTTATTTTCTGAATATGAAACTCTCTTAAAGATAAATTAATTTCGTATCATATGAGGAATGAAACCCCTAAAAAATTCAGCATTAGATTAGATTTGGATAATTGCACAAATTAGGAAGATAAGATACTTGATGATGTACAAAATTAATTTGTTATAATGCTATGCATAAATATGTGTTCATTAAAACACATTTTATGATCAAAAATCACAGCAAAAAAACGACAATTTCAAGTAATCAACTCAAGTACTAGAATCATACTATAGAAGAGATAACTGTGATTGTCGAACTCTATAAATTAATTTTAATAATTGACCAATGATAGATTTATTAAACAGTGAATAAATAACTATAATTTCATAAAAAACAATGCATTTGTTTTGGATCTTTCCAAATCCCAAATTAGAACAAAATCTAAAACATTACATCAAACAAAATCATTTTGATATACAAAATATTATCTAGATATTCCCTAGAAAAACCCAATTTTTTCTCCGCATCCGCGTGGGAACGTTTCGAAAAATTTTCATAAATCGGCTATTTAGTAAATCGACTTTTTGTATACATATTACGATAAAAAAAATATATAGCAATATAAAACAAAACCGGTCGAGTTCATGTTAATTTACTAGTTATGCTGCGATCGCTATTCTCTCGCTAGTTGAGCTTCAGGTATGCGTTTAATTGCGATAATAATGAATCTGTTTTGTATGTGAAGGCGAATTAGAATTCAGATACGAACGAAAAAATATGACCGTATTTAGTGTCCACTGTACAAATTTTGAATCATTCGAAAAACTCGTTATTGATATTACACATGGTTCGAAGAATTTTAATTTCACGTCAGATCGAATTTGGGTTATATTTGGCTATCTTAAATTGCATTTTATCAGATTTAATTGGAATTTGGTCTAATTTTTTATCGATAAGGAAACGTTGAAATTTATTACAATCGGATTCGATTTAAATAAGATATTTTTTACAAATCGACTTTTCCTCAAGTCAATATCCGAAGTATCAGATTTGTAAAAAAACATTCGCATATCTTATCTAGTAACTGTATATTGTAAAACAGCGAATTTCATGTCACGGAATATTTACAGAAACGAATGATTCATCAAATATTAATTTCACGTGCACTTTTATCGTTCATAGGTTTATCTGAATAAACGCCCCTTTTCCTTCAGCTACTATTCAAGTTCATGTGTACTGGAAAATTCTAATAAAAAAATAAACATAACTATAAATGGTCAAATAATTGACTGTAAAATCAATTATTTCTTAAATTATGTGTAAAATTTAATTAATTACTATTTTATTTAGAGAAGAAGATCTTCAATTGAACTTCTATAATAATATGATTTCGTTACTTTGTGTATGCCATATGTAACGCTATAATACTGTGATAACTCATTTAGATGATTACTGATGTTATGACTATAACATTATTATTCAAACACAGATGAAGAAACAAATATATTTGCGAATATCACCGCAACTCATATCCATAATTTTATTCAATAACACAAAAACCTAAAACGGGTCACCAGAAATCGTCAGTCATTTGACGACCTGCGGGTCATAGGTTGCCGAGGTTATCGTTACGGAACGTAGAAAAGGCAACCTGTAGGGAATATTTTCTAAAAAGCCTCGTTTAGCTAAATTCTAAATGTTAAACGAAAGGGATTCATTCGGTGCCGCCCACGGAGTGATACCGTACCTAACCGTGTCAGTCACTTGTACTAGGGAACTTATCCACTAAAGCCCTATTCACACTAAAACCAAACTAATAAACTGGAAACCACAATTTAATTCGAAAAAATCAAGAAATACCAAAAATATTTCGTGTGAACGCAGCCTAAGGGCGGACAAATGGTACGGTGTTTTCGAACGTTTTGTGTCGTATTGTATTTTCAATATTTATTTAAGAGTCGGGTATAAACAGAGATAAGATAAAGTGAGAGAAAATCGCGTCCACGTTACGTACGAAGGTAAACAGTCACGAAGTAACGTTTGTGACTAAACAATGATCTCATGTCCTGTTTTAGTCGAGTTCTTATTTCAATGGGATAAATTGGTAAATCACCTTCATTGATGAGGAATCATGTGAGATGTCTTATGGATCGGGCCACATCATAATATCAGGAGGTTCTGAAAAGAAAATAAAAACTTGTTACAAAAAATGTGTTTTGCATAATAT
The DNA here is from genome assembly GCA_024721215.1 of Cheumatopsyche charites. Taxonomy (NCBI): domain Eukaryota; kingdom Metazoa; phylum Arthropoda; class Insecta; order Trichoptera; family Hydropsychidae; genus Cheumatopsyche; species Cheumatopsyche charites. Next base: position 1,970,236 of record CM045579.1, read on the forward strand.
GTATAAAAGGACCCTCATATAGAGTCGTGTTACGATTTTTTTGCATAAAGTAATAATGAGATGATAAAACGAAGGGTTTTTTATAATGAGTATCTAATTGCGATATTAAATTTCGATTAAAAAATAATTTAATCAACAAGAGCATAAAAAAAACACGTAATTTAACACCGAATTCGCTTCAATTCATACAAATATGTGTATCAAAAGGTTCTTAACCTTTTTTCAACCTAATTTCTATCAATATTGTAGAATCTAATAAACTCTAGACAATTCAACATATTAGTTAAATTCTTTATGTTCAAATTTAGACTTTCGTCTAAACTTTTCCAAGATTCCAAAAATGGCACATTATCGAAAAATTTACAAAGTGAACAAGTTAAGGAACACAATGCTTCTATTTGCTACGATAAATATAATTTTTAATTAAATAATTGTATGCCTTTGCATATTCTAGCCATGAAAAATTATGTAGGTACAAAACATGTACATAAATTGAAGCAAATGAAATCAGTATTTTTCCTTATGCTCATTTGTATGTATAAGCTTTCCACCAAGATGCCATTTTCGATGTCTTCAAAAAAATAAAAAATTGATTTCAAACACAAGAATAATATTAAAACAACCTATTTTAAGGGCATTTTGAAGAGTGCAACATAACGAACCTAACACAAAATAATCAAAACACGAACCAGTAGCCCAAACGACCCAGTTCCATCAAAACTACAAGGGTGTCGAGATCATGACGAAGGGGAGGACACCTCGGATCCCGAACCGAAATAACGACCGAAGAACACTATCATAGAAAAAAATGGATAAAGAGAGAGAGACGAAGGTGTTGCGCAGTCAATCGTCCATGAATAGATGAATGGAGACCAGGTGGGGATGGAATGTGGCACAGGTAGTGGAGGTAGAAGCAAAAGGTACGAGCATAGGTGAGACGAGAACCGAGTTCTTCTTGAGCCAGTTAACAGTGTTTGGCGCCAGCGGATCAGGACCAGCCTCAAGGTGAGGTTGGACCGCGTGGATGATGGATTTTTACGAGAATCGATAGTATTTTTGATTGATTTAACATGCATAATATTGTTATATGTTCTACTTTTGCACAATTTCAGATTTTTTTAATAGTATCGGTGCTAGAGTTAGTAGTATTAATAAGAAGTTGGCTCACGTGGATGTCCAGTTTTATCGAGCATCTACTACTAACTTTCGAGCTACTACTTTTGCACATTTTTGGAAATATGTTCTTTTTAAATAGAATTGTTTGTGCTAGCGAATAGAAACAGCTTAATAATGTTTTCATTTTCTCCGGTAATTATAATTTTCAATTCATATTCAAAATTTCGACTTAAGTCTGAATTTGAATATAAGAAACCGTACTATATAACCTTTGGTATAATTTTTGATTTTGCAGAATGCTGAATTAGATTTGTTCGCGGAAAAAATACTTCGAACGAGTCAACGACGAATTGTGCAATCGATACACTTTGTAAATGAAATAACACTATTATATTTAAATACAATGAATTCGTCGAAAATTAGAAATCCAATAGAATAAAGAAGCCTCTCAAATACAAATTCAAAACATTTCTGCAAATTCTGCACAAGAAAAACATTTTAAGAATGTCAAATAATAAAGTGATTTGAAATGCGATCGATCGCACACATGTTTAGAAGTTCTACTTTACACAAAACACAATTGACCATACAGCGACGCAATATAAACATTTACAAACGCAAATTCACAAAACAAAACCTCGATTAAAACACATTTCTAGAATCGAGTTCAAGAAGATTACGAAACAAGGGCTCTTACACACAAGCGTAAGCACTCAACTAAAACTCAATACGAGAAAAACCTACTTTTACGAATCTCGTAAACAATAAATACAAACAACAAAACCTCCTATACCACGATGTGACATTCCTTCAACAGCGCGATTCTAAATTTACGTTTTTCTTAACATAACTTTTGACTATTAATTATGTCTTAACGATGATGAATGTGATTCTTTTGCGAACTAAAAATGTTTAAAGGCGGAAACACAACGACTGAGACGTCATAAAATAAAGAAAGAGAAGCAACCCATTCAATGTTTTGTGTGCGAATGAGAAAATCATCTGGTTTCTTTTCTTTCATTCTTTTATGACGTCTCAGCCGTAGTGTTTCCGCATTAATTCGTGCAAATAACCTAACCCCATTTCTTTTTCATGAATTTCATTTTTTCTATAACACGAACTGCTATTACGAGGAATCTATAGTCATGGTATAGGATGTCTTTATTCTACTATATTTGAAAATTTTGAAATTTGCATTGCAAACAGCAACGCGAGGCTAATCGTGATCTGGTGTGGACAAAACGAGATGAAACGAATCGCAGCTGCGGCCGTATCGAGTTACGCATATTGAATTTTGTTCCAGCTTTTTATTTTACTGATATATGTATATTTGTATGTATGTGTGTATGAATGTAAAACGTCAATCTTCGGTCTGACGTTTGAAAAACAACAGTTGTGGCACTCTCATTGTTGTCGAACGATTTGTGGCTTCGAATGTGTGATTTTACATTCTAGTGAAATTTTATTTTTGATTCATACGAAAAAATTGATAATAACAAAAAATTTCATTCATATGAAATAATCGTTAATGATATTTATCTGTGATTTTTTTGATTAGTCTCATTGTCAATTATGATTTTTCGAAAATTCTTGGGAAATCAGAATCATAAATCGTCGTTGTTGAGTTGCACATAATTTAAACCGTTCTTCGGATACTTAACTAATGAATCATCGCATACCATGGCATCTCAATAAATTGTTATTCAAATCATAATTGTAAAAGTATGATCCATTGTTGTATTACTACGTGTTCGAGCGATAAAGTACATAAAATATGCGAACTCGTTGAACAATGAATATTTTTGAAATAATATATGAGGTTAAAAAATATACCTATGATAAGAAATCGAATCAATGAACTAGAATATTATAATCCAATGAACTTTATTATGAGTCATTCTGAACCTTCGTGGCATTTACAAAAAAATGGCTCACAAAACTGAATCATCTTATAAATTGTGAATCAGAATTTTCATGAGTTTTTTTTAATCTACCCTTTTAAAAAGCCATTAAATGAACTCATGTACCGCAAACTATTTTTTTGGCATTAAAATGAATTTATCTCAAAAGAACTAATTGTAAGCTAAAATCTAATTGTACTATACAATTTTTTTTTCAAATCATAGAATACTTATTCAAGTTCAGCACGACTGATATTTGATCTCATAAACATCAATAGAGTTCAACCATAGATCACCTTTTACTATAAAAGTAAAATAACTGAAATATTTTAATTTTATAACATTTTTCCAAACTATGACAAAACTTCTATTCCAGCTTCGCAAAACCTGAAAGTTCCATGGAGTCTAGCTTTGGGAATTCAAAATTTCCACGGAATTCATATCCAAAACCTCATTTTAAAGAATCAAAAACATTTTTCCGACACGAAAAGCGATAAAAACCTCAAACGCAATTACCCAACGATTCCGTTCGATACACGGTGAATGAAAACGATTCGGTTGCGCAACCCAAGAGCCCAAAAATTGGCCACAACTCGCTCGGATTCAAAATTCAAAAAATAATAATAAAAAACACCACAATTTCCAAAATGTTGCCGACGAAACGACAACTCATTACCGAAACGGCATTACGACGAAAAAAAAATTACGCGATTCGATTCGGGTAATTGGTATTTGTGGTCTCGTGATTCGGACGAATGGGAACTCGAGGATTATCCGAAGATGGCTCGTTATTTATCATCAGTTCATTGCATATGAGTTGATGATTTTAATATGTGTCGAATATAAGACCTAGTGCAGTTTTGAGTGAGATTTTAATAAAGATTTTCCGGAAAACACGAAAGTAATCTAACAAATTTCTTCATCCGCCTCGAAGGACTAAAATATTTGATGAAATACCTATCTCGATAAGTTCTAATCAAAAATTCTTATTTTTAACAATGGTGTATAAACAAATTCATTAAAATTTCATTGAAATTGTGATATCAATGTCTTACAATACAATTAATTTGATTGAAAGATCGAGTTTAAGGATTACGTTTTCGTTCGTTATCATTGTTTTTTTCTACACTTATCATTCAATTTCTACTAATTTACATCGAAATCGGTGACCCGAAGCTAAAACATGTCCTCGTAAGTTATATCCATTCAAAAGATCAGCTCTAAACCATCGTTAATTATGATCGACATGCAATTCGACTCTTGCATGCATCGAATGCATCGTGCTATATTCAATAACGTGTAAAGACCTTAAAGCCTCGTTCACACATGAATACGATTCGAATCCATACTCTGTCTAACGTATTATATTATCTATACATCCTGCTCTATCAGATTTGAGACAGAACGATAAGTCTTGTGTGAATAAGACCTAAGATTTGTGTCGATTGAAAATGCGCTTCGTCTCGAATTTACGTTTACGTCATTAGTTTCAGTTACGTGATGCGTATACGTTCCTAATGCGATTTTAAAAGTTTCCGAAGATTCATTTCGACGGTTTCCATTGTTGTTTGTTCGAATTCAGTTCTAGACGAGGAAAATTCGATTTAATGTTTGTTCACTAACAAGATTATCGCTTTTACAATGACGCTTTCGAATCGATGACTGATAAGAGTGGGAAAAATAGGTTTGTTTGAGAAAAAAAAATGTAAATATTGATATCAAATATATGTATGTATGAAAAAAATGATTGAAATACATTGTACATACAATAGTGTTTGACATATTTGACATTTGATTTGAAAAAAAAATGTAAATGATAGATTCCATTGTTGAATTGAAATGTCAAATCACCCTAAACCTCAATGATCTATCATTAAATCACCCTCAATCTATCATAATTCACAGCAGTTAAACGAACACTACTCAATGAAGACAGATCAATTAAATCCTTAGAACGAACAAATATGGCTATCGATAATTTATTTCCAATTACAATCCAACTGAATTGAAATTATCACATTTTATTACTATTTAACTGAAAACACCATATTAAATCAATACTAAAAAGCAACTATTGGATAGCTAATGCAATTAAGCACTTCGTCTCTTCGTCTAATTTGCTGTCATTTGACAATCTTTACATAATCAACAATTCTGTTGCTGCCATTCTCATGTCAGATCTGAATGCGTTTAGGAATAAATAAACATCTATATTGTCATTTTCTACATGAGAAAATGAGAAGTATTGTATGAGATGTACGAGAAAATGTAAATTGGGACTAGCGCCATAGCAGACGCGTTTTGATCAACAGGGCCCATAACCAACAATATTCGACCTCAGCATCACAAACCGATCCAAACAACGTACGATCAAAGCATATGCCACATCACAATCAACTAACTACATCAATTTAACGCTGCAGCACCTCTTCGCCGACATGCCATCAAAATCTAAGGTCATCCAAGCAACACGCGACCAGACCAGACTCCTCAGCGGCGACTGACTCAACTCTCGAATGGTACCAAAACCGGCTAAGAACAAAGAACCAGAACGAGTGAGTCACGTATACGTACCACGAAGAAAAAAGAGCCATCAACCGGAATGTTCCGCGAAATTTTCGCGGGTAAATTTGACAGCGAATGCCTCTAACAGTAAACGCGATGCATGAAAACGAATGACCGTTTGCATTCCACGAGGACCTGTTCTCATGGACGATTAGCATTCTCGTGGGCAACGAGAGTTGGGTTAGTCTTCGGTTGTGCAGAAGAAGGTGTGTTCAGGTTCTTCTAGGCGTATGCAGATTGGTTGCATCCGTTTCGATTGGAATTTGTGCAATGTGGATGTTTTTATGGAGATACGGTATCGATATGAAGTGTCTGTAATCTATTCTGAGAATAAGACCTGGTGTGAAGTACAGTTTTTAATTGTCAACTCCTTTTTCCAGGTTTGAAAATGAAAAGACTTATATACATAGATTTCTTACTAAAAAACTGCAATGGGTTTTATTAAGTTTTAGAGGAAGAAATAAAGTCACATACAAAATATAAGGAAAATTTGTACAATCTCCAAAGCGAAAATATTTTTCATTGAGCCTTAATTTCGAAAAACACTGAACTTTATATCAATAGTTAAGATTAATTCGAGGAGATTTTATTAATCGGTTTCCTATGTATGTAGATTAAGATAAGATTAGATACTTCTCATATTTGATAAGTGATAATAAAAATAAAATAATTTCAAAAGATTAACAACAAATCTTCAAACTAAACCATCCGACTTTGCAATAAATTCGATTCAACACACTTTATAGTTTAACCATTCGGATAAAAACCATATAAAATTGTAGCATCAATACATTCCATTGTCACAAATGCAAAGATATTCACGTGACAAACTAAAAAACACTAAAGACATTCAATTGCACAAATTAGCGAAAATCTATAATCGAAATTCGATTGTTTCGACATTGTCAAAGAATTATTTGACCTCGTGCCTAATCTTGCACCTAATCTCGGTTCATGTATTTCGCATAGAAACTCTTTCTGTTCTATTAAATAGCGCATAACGAACTCAACCCGAGCGAATCAGAGAAAATTCGAATCGTGAATTTTTAGCTGCATTTTCAGAAATGAGAAAACGGAAAAAGAATGAGCCAAATCGTAAATCATAAAATATGGCAATATAACGTAGATTTCGAACCTCGTTCACACACTACATTTCACGTTCTATCGAAGTTCCGTCTCATACACTCCATTTTCTATATATTCCATTATATAAATTGATATAGAATAAATACATAAAACTAGGCATTACATAGAATTAGAATTTTATAATTTACATAAAATATCAGGTGTTTGTGGCTTAAATCAGTTTCATTCGTCAGTTGAATTTTGAATGTTTCGAAACAGTCGCCAATAACATTCATAAATAAAAAAATCACACGGCACTTAGAGGATTTGGCAATTTTTTTTTCATTCAATTGTAATGCGAATTGCGCATTCAAATAAAACGGTGATAATCAAAAATAACTCAACGCATTCCAAAAATGTTTTTTTTAGTAAGAAGTCTGGTACGAATGTCATTGAAACGCTAAACAAAGCTACTTCGAGTGCAAATTAGATAAATCATAGTTTAGATTTGAAAAATGATATTTGTTAAGTAATATAAACTACAATGTCTCGTTTACAGTGATTTCCATTTCATAGAGTTCGTGACCTGAATACATAAGTTTAAGGATTTTATTAGAAGAAAAAAAAAGGTCTTTATTTAATCCAACTAATCAAACATTTCTCATCAAATATCTTCGAAACACATCATAAAAAACCAATAACAATTCATCATCATAGCCATCGAAGATATTCCACAAAAGGAACACAATCGATGAGAATATCCAGCAACGAATAGCCAATTTGCAGAAAATAACCCAACTCCAGAACTCAAATTCAAATACGAAAATAGCTCAAAGCTTACCAAGTAACTAATAATTCATAGATTAGCTTCGTTCGAGAAGCATACTCTAACGTGACCATACGTCCAGTTTTAAATGGGACTGTTTGTTTTTAGACAATTGCTGTAACCCAACTTGTTCGAGACTATATGGATTTTAAGCAATTGAATTAACGACAATAGAAGACCGTTTATTTAAAGAAAAAAACGAAGATCAAAGGTATCTCTTCGAAGGAATAATTGAGCTTTTGATGTACGCGAACAATACAAATCATAGGAATCCTTAAACGACAATAACGATAGACAATTTCAGAAAAATATTCCACGAGCATTGTCGATTATTCGTGTTGTTTAACAATATGTTCGTGGCCATATTCGTATTTTACAAACGTACTCGTGCCACGAACGTACGTGATTGAATGGCTGAAGACCAGGGCTGCTAAAAGTCCAACTCTTCGAATCGAAAAGTCCATATAGGAGAATATATTATGATAAATTATCCATAATTTGAGAATCGTTGTTCATCCCTGAATCAAACCCAGTGTCACACTGGCTCCGATCGTTTTGCTTTTATGGTTTTCTGTGCCCATTGATTATTACTATTCGCCGTTCGCATGACAATGGGTCGTTCTCGAATTGCGATGTCGAAATTTTTCCGTGTACCAATTTTCGGGATTTGTCTATAGGTATTTATTATTTTTCTTCAAAATACATGGATATCGAGAAAGGCAATTTTAGAAGGTAAATTAATCAAGAGTATTGAAATGAAGAACGTATGATCACTATACTAGTCATGAGTGCATTGCCGATTATACTTTTTTCATTATAATAAATTTTTAGGACAGAATTGAAAATATATTCATGTTTTAGTTAGGTTTCATTATCAAAGTTCTTATAAATAGAAAAAAAATGTACAAAATTCATATTCACAATTCATTGATATTGAGAAACATATTCATCTTATTAAATTCGATTCTTCAACTCTAAAAAACCAATTTTGAAATTTTTTCACCTCCTCAATTCTTATATCAACTTATCTGCTTTTCAATGAATTCAACATCAATGTCAATATTGGTTTAAAAAAAATGCATACACGTTCCTATATCTTTCATTTTCGGTCACTACAGCGGTCATTGTTTACCGAAAATTGTCAGACAATGATTTTTTTTTTGAATTTATGATCACAGCACATCCAAATACAATGCAAAAAATAATAATTGCTACCAATTTTCAGAAAAAATCACCGCTACCGAACTTACCCTAACTAAAATGAAAAAAAATGATTTTTCACCCAAATCAAAAAATTCCAAGAAGCATCCAAATTACATCAAGATCAAAAGCACACATTGAAAAAATCAACAATCGAGGATCAGCAGCCCATTGTGACGATTCGTCAAACTCATACGAAATCATTCGACATACTGCCGGCAAACGGAAGCGGTCATTCGCGATGGAATGCCCACCAACGAGAGAATGCTGATGCTGATGCTGATGATGGTGATGGTGATGGTGATGGTGATGGTGATGGTGATGGTGAACGTGAGACCAGTCCATACCGAAACACATGACCGACAGATTCAAACAAATTATAAATAACCGATCGGTTTAACGAACCAATTGCTGGGTTAACGCGATGCCGCTTCCTCGTTCCATGGGTGGGGCAGGAAATATAAATGGACCGAACGATGTTAATTGATTTCGATTTGAATTATAACTGATTTTTTATCAGGATTTGTTTGATGTTGTTTCATTTGTGTATAGCAGAAATGGTACAAAATTCTATAGCAAGATTCAATGATTTCGTATTAGGTTTCGTTTCTCTTACATGGACTTTCGATCATCGATTTTGTATCAACAAACTTTCTTTAGCAGTATGATAAATATATTGATAAATTATCTTTTTGGCTGAAAAAATATGCATAATTCATACAAATATCCAAGAAGATTTTATCCCCAAAATTTCAATGTGTTCATCAACATAAACCGAAACTCAAAACTGTATAACGTGTAACATAACCCTGTGCAATAACAGAAGAAATGGATTCATTATTGTACAGGTCCCTAATTCCTTCATCAAGAAATTGAATTCACAAATATTCATTCAAAAACTAATTTCCAGAAATTAGAATTGTCACATACATATATCCCTTTTCTTCTAAGCTTTTCATATGTAAACGACCATAAACAGAAGTCAATCTAAAAAATGACATTTCTGAACTTACAGCTTAATCCATACTACAGCAGGAGGAACGTCAAAGACGTTTTAGAAGGCCTCACTATAGAAAATCGCACTATACGAGGGATATCTGATTTAACAAAAATAAGCAACTACTGCTCCATGTAAAGTGCGATTTTACGCTTTCGCTAGATGCTTTCGTTAGTATAATCGGCGTCGATTGCGACGCTGTGTTTTACATACTTTTTTGCGAAATAGCGGATGCAATCTGTATTTATTACAGTAGTGATCATCTTGCGAAATCGATGGTACATATAAAATGTATTCATTCGCGATAAAAATCGTTCGGAGTTGTAAATGTGCGCGAAAAAAGCAGATTCTGCAAACAAAATTTGAATAGAATGCGAACGTTCGGAAATTATGTTCATTTTTCAATGACAGATATATGTATTATAAAAAGATGCAATCGCCTTGATATAGCAAAATTGTTTTTTTAACAAAAAAAAAATGTTCTAAAACGGGTTTCCTTTCGCTGTCAACGTATGCATGTGTTGAAAAATAGACTAATCAAAGAAAACATCGATTCGAAAAAACTACATGCTTGTTTATGTATCGAATGTCTGAAATATAAATTTATATAGACCTAATGTACCTACCAAATAACTGTTAATAAAAAAGATCATTTATTAAGCTACTATTGTGCGACAAAAACCTGAAAATATTCATGAAATGAAAAATTAAATTCAGGGGTCTAAATTAAAAACGCAATTAATCAATGACATATTTGAAGAAAAAAAACCATAACCAGACGAAAAAGGAAAATAAAAACGTGGAACGGCATTCCGCGACACCGTTTGAACTTTCTAATGCGCTTGCGGTAAGTCAGTCGGTTAAGAACGAGATCTTTAATGTTAAATGAAAAAAGGAAAAAAGCGGCAAAAAGTCAACGAGAAAGCAAATCTGACAAAAGATTAACTATCATCGCCGTATTTGAAATTAATTGAACAACAAACGATAATGTTCAATGTCAACTCGAAGATAACGAATGCAGCGTTGAAACCGCGAAACGCCCACATGAGAAGAATGTTATTTAAAATTAGGGTAACCAAACATTAATGCTGTTTATGCACTTGTATGTTATCCAATGGAGGTCTGAGATAACATAATTGAATCTGAAAAGTAGCCTAACTTATCCAAATCTGAGCTAACATGAAAAAAGAAACAAAATTCTAACCTAATTAGCAACAGAAGAGAACCATGAAAATATGACTATTCTAAATAAGCTCACATTAATATTAAGCATATAGATTAATCATATTTGAAAAAAATAGGTCAATCAAAGACTTTTAGGCATAACAAATCACAAACTACACATCGTAAAGGAATGTCAAACTCGCAAAACCGCATCTAATTGTCAAACCCACGCCAAAAGGATTATCAACCTCTTCGTGGCTTATGATTCATGATCCGTAAACATGAATAATCGCGATCGAGAACAATGCGAATTCAATTAAGATCTCTTTTGAGATGATTTTTCGAGATTTTTTTCCCATTGATATTCGGTGAGGGGAGTCTCACGGCCGCAAATGTGTATATTAGTGAGAATGGATGCGAATATTAGTGAGAAAATTGCGAAATTCGCATGCAAATCGATCTAAAGCGAAAGCGTTCACTCGTGAAGATAATCGACTTTCGATAAAAGTCTATTAGTGCTAATCGGTTTTCGGTCTGAAAATGGATACGAGTTGAATTCTATAACGATCAACTCATACGCACTGTGGTAATAATAGATTTAAGACTAGAATTTCAATCAACAGATAGTATTTCAATCATTATTAACAAAATACTTGTGTGCATATTTGTCCAGAGTAACACTAAAACATAGTAACAACTCATTTAAATAATTACTTCATTTAAAAAAATAATATAAATTAGTGTATTTGTTATGATGATGCTATAACACTAATCATTGACGTCAATTCAAATACAATCCTTAGAAAAAAATTAAACATTTCAAATAATGTATGATGCAATAATATTTCAAGAATTTAATAGCAAATTCTTCAAAGCGTCATCATAGCATATACAATGACGTATGATTGCATTATTTATTTAGATTATCCTCAAAGCAATAGCACTGACCGCAAATATTTACATAGAATCATATCGACACTAATTGAATTAGATCCCACACACAAATAAATACAAACTCTTTGAGAGATAACGACGAATGAAACACAACTATCGATGCTTCGTAACAATAGAATAATCCTCTGGTAACTTAATTATTACCAATCTTAACAAAAAAATACGAAATACTTAACACAATTGACCCAATCCAACCTGACACGAAAAACCTATCTTGAAATCTGATGAACCTAATCAAAAACCCATCGAATGTATCACCGACGGGATATCAGAAAAGTACCAATCGGTATAAATTGATTACACGAATGTGAACGAAACGAAAATCACGGTGATGCAGATTCAACATCCGCCCGGTTGAAAAGCGATCAAGTTCAACGATCCTGTAACAATTGTAAAGGACGACCAATCATAACGGAGTAACGAACGTAACGACCGCCATATGTCGTTAATCCAATAGACGAGACGTTACACTTGCCTAATTGAAACGAATGCGGATGATGCACCACGCCCGAGAGAATAGTGTGAGAATTTAGATTAATGACGTTTATTGTTCGATAAAATTTGATAAATTTCGATAATAATTGCTCCATTTTGTCCGATGAGACGTTATAGTACTTTGATAACTGATTTAGGGACAGTCTTTTCACCTTTGGTTTAAGAATAAAACGAATTTAAACTACTCCAACTATGAGCTGTAGAAACAGCCGCTGAAAAAGAGACATACTACAGTTAATACAACAATACATACACCCATCTCTTTTTCCTTAATTTGGCAATTGGAGAACCGCTTGTAGTCTAAAATCGTTTAATTCTAAAACCAGAAGTGAAAATCTTCAACAAAATCGGTGCTGAAAAGTATGTAGTACTCCCTGGTCAGGGATTGAAGAATTGGAAGAGAATTAAGCCATCAAAGTCTGTCGCTGATTCGATTCGACGGTGATAAATAGAAAATCATAATCGATCATCTCCAAACTGCAAGATCTCTCGAGAGGAGATGCCAGAAGAGAAAGCAGCACGCCCTCTTTCTATGATGACAGTGAAAAGAAGCGCGAACCGAGATCGGACACCTGCTCTTATACATAGTACCTCTCGTCTTGTACTGTATAATACAGAAGAAGGGCGACAATTATGGAAAAGTGATTTATTGTGAACATTATACCACTAAAATATCACCTGTTTACTTTGAAAAGTCAATTACTTATTGATTGATTTATACATCAATTAAATATCATGAATATGATGTGAAATTAGTAATAAAGTACTGGTCCATATTTGACGTCCTTCCTTTATCCCAAGAACGTAGGTAAAGCGTGTAGCAGAAAAAACAAGACAAGGGGACAATCGAGATGAACCGAATCGAAGGTCGAATTCCTAGATTGAGATCTCGCGTATCTGTGACGCCCACTGATGAGGAATTTGCATGAGTGATTCAAATATTACATAGAATTGGTCGTATGTGGCAGGGCTTCTCAAACCTTTTCTGCAACAAATCTCTTCGAGAATCTGAGAAATTAATGGCTTGAAAAAAATGCGTTTCAAGCAGTGATAATTTAATGTTCTAAACAAGATTTTAGCAAAAATTACTTCGATAACACTCTAGCACGAATTTGCCCTTATTCTACAAATTATCGACTTCATACTAATAGCAGTGAAGGTTTCTTCGAAGCAAGGTTTCAATGAAAAGACACGTGCTTCGAAAACATACTAAATATGATCATAGTTATAAAAGTGGAATACGTCACATGTTCACATTATTGTAAACTATCAGAATATATTTAAAATCGCAGAAAAAAATAAAATTGAAAGAATTGTTCTAGTGTAATGTTTATTGATTTAAAAGTCAAATGCTAAAAATTTAACATATCGAAATAAATATAACTTACACCACTTTCATAATTACAGTCAGAAATAGTCAATCGAAAGCAGCAGGGCTGGCAAAACGAGGGTCGCAGACAGGAAATCCGACGTCGCTCAACCGGTTGCGAACGTACACGCCCTTCCACTTCCACACAATAAACTCGTTACAGTTTTTTTTTCATATTGAATTATTTTTTAACAATATATTACTACCGCGTCTTTTGGATGTAGTGTTTGTTGCCGCAAACAAAACGATAGTGTGTGCACTGGATGTGAAAAAAAATCAAAAACTTGGGGGGTTTAAAATGCATTGTTGTGCGATGACAAAGGGTGGTTTGTGCTAATCAATCATAAATCGCGATTGAATGGGAGTTTCTGACGTTTGACGTTTGACGGATTCGGTTTAAGGTTTGAATAATTTATTATTGATATCAAATTTTCATAAAACGACTCTTTTATAGCACTTGGCATGTGGCAAGTATTGTAGAAGTCCTATGTAACAGGAAGAAAGGAACCCATACTAATTTTACAATTAGAATTAAGTTCATTGAAAAAGCTACGTTTAAAAGGAGGTTAGGCAAAGTTAGGATAATTCATCTAACAGACAAATATGTACCTTCCATGACAATCAATAACATATTAACATATGAAAAATAAATTGTGAATTTAAAACGTTGTAATAGCATTAAAAAGTTTTATTAAAAAAATAAATCTGGCAATATAATTTAATGGTGACATCAATGAGCAGATAAGTGACAAACCCAACTTCGATTAAACATTAAAGTTTTTCCCACGAAATGTTTAAAAAGAAAATATCAAAAAAATATATACAGTACAACCTCGATAATCTTTTTCAAATATAATTTGAACAGTGAAATGCACGAATTTAACACAGAGATATGTTATCTATCTTAAAGAACGAAATTCACTTATCTCAGTTCAAACATGTCACAAGATACAGAATTGAAAATATTTGCACTAGACATTCGTATCATCCGACAGTATTTTTCTGTATGAAAATCTGACTATCGAATCTCCAGTGTACTTTCCTCTTTTACACATACCTACCTCATTTTAAAAGAAAGTCACCGAACCAGTCGTTGACAAATTAACTGCACAACAATCTGTCACTGGGTCGAGTCACTAGTCTTGAAAACACGCACTAAAAACTCTCACAAGAACTTTTATATATTTCTCGATTCGAAGCACTCCAAATCCAGTTTGAATATCACACGAATGTGGCGTCGAAAACTGGCACAAATTCGAAAAAAAATTAACACAATTTTCAAATAAACATTTTAGATATTAATTAGAACCCCTCGAAAGCCATTTAAACGCAAGTTAAAACCTAAAATTTGCAACTCTAATTGAATCATGATATTTCCGAAAGTCTATATTCGGAAGAGATAAACTTGAAAGATACGAAATGACCTCACTTGACTCTACATTACAGTAAAACCTCTATATCAGAACTGGAATTAAAGAAATGTGAAATTGAATCGCATCTGAATCTAAAAATCAAGGTTTTGCTAGTTTGTAAATAAATGAAAAAAAACGCGCGTAATTCGTATTCTTCACACGTTTACTTTATCTTTAGAACGTGATCTTGAAGCAACGACGAATATGTGAAAAAATTCACATTTGCAAACTAATATAATAATAGCGTTAATCTGTTCGTATGATGCTCGAGTTGCAATTAACTCAACACTAAAGATTCATACTTATAATTTGGTTATGATCAGGTGCGCGTTGATATCGGCAACGAATCGATTACTCGTACATTACAATGAATAGAAAAACGAGAAAATAGCGAAATGAAAAGTCGTTTCCTGCGAAGTGTTTTTCTTTTGTGGCTGGTTTTCGTTCGAGTGCGCGTTTCCTTTCGGCCACTTTCACAATTTCCTCGCAATTATTATAATGACACGTGGAATGGCATTTTCTAAGCGTACTGTGAATGAAAATTTGCAAAACGAGATTTCGCAAGACACGTCCCCGTTTCGTAAAAAGTTAACGATCTGTTCGAATCGTTAATCTGGTATTTTAACGATCGAGCTTCGGATGACTCAGGATCAATATTGAGATTGTGAACGTCTGAAGTTTATTTGCACTGAATGCCGATAACTTTGCAATCAACAAAATACACATCGAAAGGCTCATGTGAAATACGGAGTGATCCAATCGGATGATCTATAGATCGCTCGAAAAGAGCATATTGTACAACGAGTGCCGTTTTCACGTGTCATCTGAACGAGCGGGGTCATATCAATTGTTGTACGTGCAAAACATCGACTTGCCACCGAATAAGGATGTACCAATTAAACTGTGCTTTTGCAGAACAAGCAGACTTCCTTCGTCTGCTAAAAAATTGCGGACTAACAAAGGCAAACAATGAGCGGATCCAGGAACCAGACCGAAGTGGAATTAGCATCGGTCCACTCGTCTAAAGAAGAGTTCCTGGAACGCTCTAGAACTAGGCGGATGCCATAATTCAAATCTGAAGACGATGCAGATGCTGGAGTTTCAGAATCGAATTCGAATACCTGAGTCTCGAGTGCTTCGCGGATTCTGGGAATTGAGATTCGAAAAATTCTCAAGAGCGAATCTAAATTGAGTCATAAACAACTCGATACATATAAGTTGTAAAAATAATTGAAAATTCCTTATGTTCAATTGTTTGATATTGAATAAATTCTGGATTTTGCAATATCATATAAGACACTTGAATTAAGTTCTAATCATCTAAATACAGATTTGGAAAGTTTTATGTTGATGTTAAAAAATTCACACAAAAAGTTAATCTGATTGAATAAACAACCACAAAGAATTCAGGATACTCAAGAAAATGGATTTATCGCAAAGGTTCATTCGAAACATTCAAATTGCCATTCGAAACAAATTCAAAAAATTTTGAACCAATGATAAAACTATATGTACATAAACAAATCACCTAACAATAAGAGCGTCGATTTGGGTCTACCTCATTTTTAAATTAAACCACGATACGTCACAAAATCTACCTATACCTAGAAATCTACTTGTACCTAGAAATCTACTTATTACCCGACATTGACATTTTTTACTTTCACAACACAAAAACAAAGCGATAAACAACCGGCTGATTATGCGAATTTGAAAGATTTGACAGTTGTACGGTTTTTTTATTAGACGGATGCACTAGTCTATTATTTGACAATAGTGAATTCGAGCATGGGCGTGCATTACAGTCGTTTAGGCCGCAATAAACCTGTCAATTGACGACCTAAAACAAACGTTCGCATTCCCACGCATTTTACGATCCAACGATTCCTCTAATGCCGAATGCGAAGCCTATTTTTACATGCGGACGTTCTCATATCGCTCTATTGAAGAGTGCAAGTAAATTTGTAAACATATGTCAAATATACATATTTATTTAATTTTGGAATTGATTGAATTTGTGCGAAACGAGAGTCTACTGTATTTGAAGATCGCCATGATATCATACATTCTTTTGAAGGAGGTAAATCTTGTGTGAACAATGTAAGGAATATGTCTGTGCCCTTTTCAAAAGTTACAATTCATTTGTGGTGGAATACTTTTTTTCCATTTTAGAAATTGAAATACGTAGGTTCATAAATTGAGAATAGCTATTTAGAATTTCGATTGTTTTCCCGCCAAAAGTATACGTTTTGGATTTGTATAATCTGTTATAGAAAGTGACTTTTGGCCTATCTGTATAATGTATGCGAATCGCTTTCGTGAACCGTGAAAATTGGTCTCGATTATGGAAAAGTTTCTCAAACTTTATTAAATGGAGTTAAAATTTGATCTCATTCAAAATATTATATCGTTTATAAAATAGGGCTATTATTAATGTACAATATAAACTATCTAACAAAACAAGATAAATTACGTCATATTTTATATGGAAGTCATGCTCATCATGTTTGCTACGATTCGTTGTGCAAAAGCCACTCCGTTAAACATCAAATTCTAGAAACCTTGTCAATTAATTGTATTATTCTGAAAAGTTGCATCAATATTGGATTAACTATTAAAGAGCATATAAAGAACACACGCACATACATTCATTTTTATAACTTAATAAAGCTTGTTTTGCGCATCTTACTTTACAAATTCCCATATTTTTAAAGTTTTTCATTTAACGTGCTACATGTGTCCAGATTTGTAAAGCATTTTTGTTAAGTCTGAATCATCTAATTCCCAAACATTCATCGATTTATACAGATTTACACAAAGCATCTGATTTGAATAAAACCGCCCCACACTTTGAGCAGCCCGATATCCACGCAGAAGAACAATGGCGACAAAAGGCCACTTTTGTGCTTTTCACGCGCTGATTGTCGCCGCTTTCGAGATGTGCAGGCGGGCGACTGACACGAGGATAACGCCGAGGAATTCCACCATCAGGTCGGATGACGTCACGGCCGAGGAACGCGGCGATGTGCACCTTCTGCTTATGTATTATATGCGCCTAGCCGAGGAAGGGTTCGACGGTCGACCTCGTCGAGGATTACCAGATAAACCCCCTTCGGAGGAAGACTTTCAGCGGTCGGAAGCCATACATTGTTATTTGTGGAATGAATATGTGTGAGGTTGTTTAGTCGGTTCTGGTTAATATGCGATATTTATTTATTTATTCAACTAGCTTCTGTGATTTGGAATTGCTCGAGACTCTATGGACTTTGAACTGATTGTCGATTTATGAGATAAAATAAACGAAATATAAGTGTTTGTTGAAACATGTTAAATTACTTGTAGGAAGTGCTTAATGTTTGCTACGGTTCGGCTACGGTAGAACATTAGAAAACCTACAAATTGCGAAATGTTAATCATAAAATGTAGTGATGCAGAAATCTTCTCAGATATGTACGTAATAATTCTGGAAAGTTTCATCGCGATATGATAAGCGGTAAAGGAGTTTATAATGGATACAAACATGCATATATCCATTCTCATTTACATAGATTAACAATTTCAATCACAATCACGATAGAGCTTATTGACTAGATCTTATTTTTGAGAAACAATCATTTGAAGTAATGAAAGATTAGATCGTTTTTCTTTCATGATTCGATTTTCGCATAGAGAACCACGCATGACTCGTCACTAAAATGCAACTCCATCTTAACGAAAATCGTTCGAAAATTCAAAAATTGGCACAGGGTCGCCAACCGCACAGCACTCGATGCACCTGCACGTCCGACAACGGCACACCTTCCAGATTCCAAACTCTATCGGGTCCATTTCTGTTATCCTTTCAGCACAGAAACTAAACGAATCAGTTTAAAGTTAAATTGGGTTAGACTTTCGTCTATTTTTTCACAACAAACTAAATTGGACCACGTCTAATACGAGTTAATGAGTCTGGTGTCTTGCGCTTTAGATGCTAGGTAACAGACGAAGATGCCGAATCAGATCTGGATGGCGATTCTTTCGAGGCGCATTTGGGATATTTCGAAATTTCAAGACACGCAGATCTGGTCTCTCTACGAGCGCGGGCGAGGGGAGGCGCGCGCGGGGGGCGCAAGCGGAGACCGGTTGACCTCGGAACGGTCGCCGTGACGTGTTTACAAACTCCCAATAAACTTTTAACAGATAACAAAACGACGATCGTCTATCCTCGATCGAGATGCGAATTGTCACAACGATGGACGACTGCGAGCGCACGCATTCCTCGCGGAACGACTCTTCGGTCGCTCCTCGAGCCGCGGCGCCGGCTCTCGGGGCTCCGAGGGGTTGGAACTTTCACTTTTCGATCGACTCACCACTGTTTTTATGGACGGATACGTTTGTTTGTCGGATTTGCGGGGAAAAGTGTCGCGGAAGTTTCGCGATTTTGTGAAAAAGCGCGACACGTACGACGCAAACGGCGACCGAGGCGCAACTAACGGTTTTCAAATGTACCTGTGTTCGCTTTCTCGCTCGCACGCTTTCAACACACCTTTATTGGTCGTAACGTCGCTTAAGTTGGCCTCGTGTTTATTTTTATTTTCGATTTTCATTTTGATTTTGATTTTTTTATGGATTTCGTTTCATTCAATTTATTTTTTGATATTTTTGGGTGAAAATGTTCGATTTTTTTATATTCATTCCGGTAGTTGAACATGGATGCTTTTCGAAAGTTCGTTGCTTTTTGAATTTAGGAATGCGCATATCAATGCGAAGGATGAGTTTATTAAGTGCATTTTTGTTGTTTATATATTATAGAGACTGTAGTCATACATACAAAACGATTCGATGAGTTATTTTACTATAATAGTGAGATGATAATTTAACCTAACCTAATCTAGTAATATCACCTCAACGGCTCGTCCTAAAAGCGTATACTTAGTTCATACGTGTAATGCATTATTTATTTATTAGATTGTTCTCATACAAATAAAATATATTTTACATACATGCTTATTTTTGTCAATTTTAAGTAGGTACATCATTGTCTTTACAACCTAACAAGTTGTACATTAATAAAGTAATTATAAATAGGAAAACCCTAATCTAAATCTTTTTTTCTTCTTACAATCAACTGAGGATTGTAACCAAATTTTCATATTTGTAAGATCTTAAACTAAATTAACTGTTCAATTATATTCCATCTTCAACAAAGTTCATTTAATATCGTATGAGAAAAAGGAAAGGTATGTGTAATAAAAACAACAATTATACTGTATATCTTTTATTTTAAATCTATTTATTACAATCACTCACATGCACACATGACAAGTATAGTTTTAAAACAAGAGCTATGTATCGGAAAATCCTTATTGCCTTTCAATAAAATATTTGTCATCATTGAATACAAAACTGAATTTGCTTACGTGGTACGAATTCGAAATAAAAATGGCACATATCCCACCCTCCATAATTTTTTTTCTTCTATACAATTGTTCCATTTCCAAAAAAAAGTTCATAGCGAATATTTCACCGAAAAGAAACAGTAAGAAATTTTCCTTTACAAAATATTTATATAACAAAATGGCGCAAGTATACTGCCCTAAAAATTTGACGTCCAACATGATTCGAAAACAGCTTATCGCTAAAAACCTTTTATAAAGTAGTCAAAAATGTCCTCTTAGACCTGCCAATGAGTTGTTATTTTTCATTTATTACGATTACAAACATTTGTAAAAAAGTCAAAATTCAGTAAAAGAATCCAGGGTCAATTATATATTATTATTATTATTATTAATTAATATTGTATACCATATAGGCCTGATTGTAGGGCGACTAGACTTTACTTTTTTTCTGATTAGAGATGATTCCGATTAATGTTTTATCATTGATTATAAAAAACTTCGCCATACATTCGGGCCAGAACAGTAATTATAAAAAGTACAGATTCTACGTCAGGAAAATATCTATTTTGAAAACTACTTGTGCATTTTACTTCCATCTTAATAAAAACCTTCTTAAAGTAAATATATAGGAAGCGTCTAAAAATAATAAAAAAAATACGAGAAAAAAATAATAATTAGTGTACATAATGAATGACAATTGTGAGATTTTTACGTCTGAACACCACGGGTGAAATCATCGTATGATTGAAAAAAAATATAATGAAAATGAGTTTAATTAGCTCTTTAGCTTTAGCAAAAACACATCTATCAATAGTTACGTATAATTATCCTAAAGTGGACCTACTATCGACCGCACGTCAATCGAAATGAAACTCTTAAGATATATTTTTTTAAATAAAACGATATAAAACACGATGCGAATAAAGATTTAGCCATTTTCCCCTAATTGCGAACCAAACATAATAGTGAACCCGGCCTGAATCGCATTACTTTTACACACGAAACAAATTCGGATCTTTCTTATTTGACCTTTGCTATAATCGAACATGAAAAAACATGTCTAGAGACTATTAATAGCAATTGGGCAGTTGGGAAAATGTGTCAAATAAGAAAGTACCGCAAATCTTTTACACTCACAGTAGGATATGTATGTAATGAAATGGAAAAGAAATCAACTGTTACGAATAATTCTCAATGCACTTATGGGAAATGTGTTGGAATCGTGAACATGAAGTCGACTCGCACCGATCACGTTCACTCGTAGTAACAAAAACGGTTATAAACACATGTGCGGCAGATAGAAAGTCTGAAAGTTTATGGCGATGGCCCTACTGGTCAGACGCGTCTTCTTCTTCATCATCGTCCTGCTCTTCTTCGGTTGACGCAGCTTGTTTAGGAGGAGCTGCGTCCTTGCGTGGCCTTCCGCGTCCTCGTCCATCAACGGATGCCTAAATGTTCACAAAACTCATTAATTATTTGCGCACAATGCAGAAATTTCATTATATCGCTGTATTTTCAAATAGGCTAGACCTTGGGTTTAGCGGCCTTCTTCTTGGATCCCTTAGGACGTCCTCGTCCTCGTTTGGGTGCAGAGGGCTCGTCGTCTGATGACTTGGTGGATTCTTTTTTCGCAGGAGTGGGTTGACGGCCTCTTTTTTTGGCTTCACCTTTAGCCTCCTGAAATTTATAAAATGATAAATTAGCAAATTAAACAAATAACTAATCTCCTTAGTTTTTTTTTCGTTATAAAACAATAAACTAAAATAACTTAAGAAACTTTCATTTAATTTAGTTTCCATATTAGTAATTAATGTAAAATGTTGATTTAGGGTAGGTCTTTTCACTTCTTTGGTTAACGAAATATATAATTACAGCTAGTTGTTCAACTACAAAATCTGTCTTTGTTTTACTGATTTTTGACAATTCGTTGTTAAAGGACTGACTGTAACTCTCTTGTTAGTTAACTATAACAGTGAAACGATCGGCCCTTAAAGGAAATTCAAGAATAACTTTATTTCAAGGCTTTCAATCAATAGAAAATATAATTACAGCGGCTTGTGTTCCATTAGATTTTGGTCTTCCTCTTCCTTTTTTCTCTACGACAGCACCCCCATCATCAGACATTTTATTATCAAAAATTATTTAAATCTGTAAATAACAAAAAAAAATCATACAAAGTTATCAAATATTAAAAAAAAAAATTGATTAGACTATTCAAAACTGTATCCATTTTAATAATCGATAGGCTATTTGTTTAAAACAATTTAAAATATTGAACATATTTATGTTTAACACGTTTTTTTCAATAGTTTTACAACTAATTAAAAATTAACAAGTATAATTTATGGAATATAAAGAGGTTTAAATATCAAATGAATCGTTATCTTGTCATCTCAATCATATATAAATTAATCGATATTTAAATAATGGAAGTTTCGTAATTAACATTTATTAGTGAAATATACAATCAAAATAACAGATGTCATTAAAAAAAAAATCATTTAAGAAACTGAAGACTACAAGCAATTATAATTTGAAAAATATTGCACAAAATAGAAAAAAATGAAATTAACGCGAAAAAAATATTTAAAAAAATGGCGCACGAAATGCGGATCGATACAAAATGGACGAATAATAAATTAGCGTTGGTGGGCAGAGGGTGAGGGGGAGGGGAGAGGGGGAAGATAGGGCAAATAAGGGGGTGGGAAGGGAAGGGGGGAGGCATCGGCATAAACACGAAGAGAATGAACGGCGGCGTTTTATCGAGCCGCCCTCAGCGCACGGCTGCGTCATGGGCGCCGGGCTGACTGCGCGTGACC
The DNA here is from genome assembly GCA_024721215.1 of Cheumatopsyche charites. NCBI lineage: Eukaryota > Metazoa > Arthropoda > Insecta > Trichoptera > Hydropsychidae > Cheumatopsyche > Cheumatopsyche charites. The sequence continues at coordinate 1,993,497 of CM045579.1, forward strand.
ACCGCGATGACGTTCCCGCACATGCACCGAACGAAACGGAAAGGCTTTTGGCGCCAAACGGAACCGGAAGCCGGGCGCGCGCCGCGGCGGGAACGGGCGCCATTCGAACCGCTGACGTCATCGAACCCGCTTTCCGCGGCGGGAAACGACCAAGATGGACGCCGACGCGCGCTCGACGCCATATCAATCCTCGTCCCGAAAAGCCAAAAGGGGGCCCGATGAGATCGATTTTTTTGAAAATTTCGCGCGTTTTTATAAAAAATCCGAGCCGAACAGTGCTGCCAATCGAGACGCGCGGGCCGCAGACGCCGGCCGGCGCGACGCCGAAAAATAAACATGGCGGAACGCGAGATCGTTTTTATTATCGCGGCCGCTCTCGAAGCGCGAATCTGTCGCGGCGCCATTTATGGATTTTGATATTTGAAATTTGACCGTTTTTTCTAAGCGGAGGCAGGAATTCGAGCGGTCCGCGCGTTCGAGGGTCACCGGTTCGGCGCCGATCCGGAGTGCGTCGGGACGTTCGAGTTCAAAGAGTCTTAGAAAACGGACGCCGGGGTCGTCTGGGGGGCGCGAGGGTCGTCTCCGGCGGAAACGGAGAGGCTCTTCGGGAAGGGCGTACCTGGACGTGCGTGGCGCGGTGGAGCCGGCGGCGCAAATGGCGGACGGGGAACGCCGCGGCGTCCCGCTAGGCGACGCTGCCGTTTGCCATGCATCGTCAACCGCTCGTTTGTTTTCGATGTCAATTTTCATATTTTCATTTTTTATCAATATTTTGATATTTTTCATTCTAAATCCATTGACGCTTTTTTTGTTGTTCAACTCTAGTTCCGTTCAAGATCAAACATTAAAACCTTCGTTCCGAACATTAAAAGCTTTGATTAATTTAAAATGAGTTCGAAAACAAACGTATTTTCCTTTGATCCGTTTATCAAGTCGTCAATCTATCTATTCCTACTTAATTATTTTAACATTCATGATAGTTTTTGTTATGAAAATAAGTTGAGTACACCTGAAACGCATGAAATGTCAAATACTCTCGGAGACTACGCGGTGGAAGTGGAAATGGAGAGGAGGCGCGCGCGCCGATAATTGTTTATTTTTTACAGCGACCCAATCGGGACTCCGCACCGAGAAAATCAGACCGATATGATGATGAGCGCGACAGTCGCGACGACAATTCTACCATAATGATCCACGACATTCCGTCGTTTCAGAAAAATCTATTTTTAAAAATAAATAAAAGCACCCTTCGCCCCGCTCTCCCCTATTCTCAATATGCGCACAGGACGTGCGATAAATATGTGCATTTTTTTTTTGTTTACAATTAAAAATTCCATCGAACGAAATGTTCGTCGAAAGGTTGCGCGAGCGTCGTTTCTCGCTTTTAGCATATTTCAGTTCGACGCTCTTATTGTTGGTACACGCTGTGTTATATGTATGGAACATTACGTGCAGTACAATGTACGGATAAATTGAAAATTCAAGGGCGGCGGCAAATCGAATGAAGCGAGTTTCTTGACATTGGCTCCGGCTGAAAAGTTGTCAGACTGATTTGCGTATAAAAATATTTTTACGCTCAAAATATGTAAACAGAGTGAAGTTTTTATGCCGGTTGTGAGAGAATAACGACAAAGAACTGATTTTCTTTAGTATCTATATCCTTTCAAAACACATTTTTTTCTTCGATTACGTAAATGTTAGATTGTTTGCTCGAAAACATCGAATCTTATTTACACGAATGGGATGAAATTAAAACTTAACAATTTGCATATGTTATTGAAAAAATAAAAAGGCAATTTAAGCGATGTTTCGGCACCTATTCACTACCGAAATTAATCTATTCAATTAGATTGGGATCGTATTAAAAATGATTCATTTTCAATTCGATATGATGCTTATTGTCATATACGATGTTAGTAAGAACTAATATTCAACTCGCCAGTTTATTCTGTGTTTATAACCGGATAATAAATTCAATATAGTATTATAATATCACTAGTGAATTCATGATTTATATTGTGATATCAATTTTAATAATGTTTTACAATTTTGACGGTTTTCACCGAAGTCACACTACTTTTCGATAATACCTACAGTTAGCGTCCCTTTCCGCGATAAAGGGAAAGCTCTCGTTGCACCACACAGCAAACATGGCGAGTCAAATAACGAACTTTTCGAACTTCTTTTCTCAAAATTACCATCGTTATAATCATCAAAATCTATATTTTTCCATTTTCGATAATTTAACATAAATTTATGTAGATATCAGAGTTATTTAAGTTTTTGGTACTCATTGATATTTACCTACTTTTAACGATTTTATACTTATCTTATAAAAATTATACATAATTTCAATATCGCCGGATGTTTATTGTTCTTCCAATTCGCTCAGCTTATTTGCTAAAACGATAAAAATATGAGTTCATAATTATTTTGCTTCATTGGAACGAGTTTCTTTAGAATTCATTGTTGCAAACTGGCATCATTTTCAATACATATTATGTATGTGGTTTCAGATATGTTAGAATTGAGTATATATAACATTGAAAAGCCAGATTGAATTTGTTTAATATACCTACTCAATTAAAGCTCTGTTTGGAGTCATGTTATGAGTTATCTTCAAAATATTTAAACAATGACTCAACAAACATATTCGCTGTAAAGAGTTTAAAATGTAATGTATTAACTGTTCTTTTGAAATAAATTTCTTTGCATGTATGTTAATAAATACACATTGATTATATCTTATAAAAAAGCTCATGAACAATGTCAAAAAATATGCAATAAAGCCATTTTACTCTGAAGTGAAAAAAAATCATATTTTTATTGTTTATTATTATAATTTTTGGTACATATTAAAAAAAATATATATATTTTTATTTATAATACAAATAAAAAAAATCATCATTTAAATAAAAATATATTTTCCCTATAATAGATTTTTACAATATTATCTAAGTCAAACATAAAATTTTCTGAACCTGCTATAAGAACATGTACGTTATCTCTATTTACAAAATATCTTTCGATATCTATTTCACATAACCTTCTATTATTAATATTTTCTTTGTATTTCAGCATCTTTTCATAAAAATTCATATTATTCGATAAAAACACTTCATAGTTAAAATTCCAATTGAGTCGCATTTTGTACAATTCTTCTCTGAAAACAACATCATTAATACTTTTACAACAATAAAATAACTTAATTTGTGTTTCATCCAAATCATTATTTAAAATTTCATCTACAATTGAAAACATTGGTGCTATTGCTGTGCCTTGACAAATCATTAAAACAAATTTATAACTGTTTGGTATGTATTTGTATTCGCCATAAGGTCCTCTCCATATAGTTTCATCCCCTATCACCAAATTTTTCAAATAGTTTGACATGAGACCATTTTGATAGATTTTAACAATGATTTGAAAATATATACCGAGATTTTTGAGTTCAATATTCTTTTCTGTTTGTAGGAAAATTGGTGTCGAAAGTTTAATTGGTGTGTACGGGCGGGAAAAATTAGTTGAATTATCATTTGAATGAGGTGCCTTTATTATGAAATACTGACCGGAATTATATTCGATAGAACATTCAGTGTCTAAATTGATTTTATTCCCAGATACAAAACTGAAGGTTAGTAGTATATAATCATGTATTCTTTGAATATATGCGACTTTAAAATTAGAATAAGTAATGGGAGATATAACATTTTTAAATGTATCATGGCTGGTTGAATTCTTTTTTTCTAATTTTTTACTATTCGCATAAACGTCCAATATACACGGTGAGCATCCTGTACCGCAGCAGTCATTTTCATCCGGTTTTTCTTCTGATTCCATATGAATATTGTCTGAAATTTAAATATAACTATGAACGAGGTTTAAAATAGTGAAAATTCGAAAATTAAATCAATATTTGTATAAGAAATTATGTGATAATAAATATATTTTAATAAAAATGCAGAATTCACCATGACCGTTCACATTCACAGCAATAATATTTTGACATTTCCAATCTAAATATACCTAACCTTAAATTTCATTTGACGTATGTGGCCTAAACAGATAATATAATTTTATGTATTCCATCATATTGATGTTCAATGTCCCTCTCCACATGACTGACATTTATTTGCGATTCGATAGAGAACTTGATGCACGCTATGGGTGATAGAATTTACTAAAATTTTCCCATTTTCTCGTCATCTATTAGCGAAACTTTATTGCTGGTTGAATTTTGCACAATATGTGGCCAACAAAACTGACCGTTATTGATTGATTAGTTTGACACATTATTCTTTTTACTGGCAGTTATAATTAGAATGTGGACATGGAGGAAAATGAAATTAAGGAAGAAATTAAAAACGAGATAGAATTTGTAATCAAGGAAAATAACCTAAGTGACGATGACGAAAAAGCAGAAGATCTTTCACTATTGGAAACCAAAAAAGAAGAACTATCTGTTATGCATATATCTGTCAAAAAATCTGTCTGCGAAATGGAGAGTGATGAGGAGAGCTGGCCTCTCGATCCCCAGGAGTCGAATTCTGATGATAAGATAAATGAAATCCATGATTTAAATAAGGAAACATTTAGAGATTGCTCAGTTGTTCTCACACAAGTAGAAAGTCTTTTCTCTGTTCGGCCCATAGATATGAGCTATATATGCAAAGATTACAAAGGCATCTGTTATATACAGAAGAACATGAAAATGGAACGAGGAACAGAAGTTATGGATATAATATATCAATGCTCATACTGTGCATTTAAGTCTCATTATGAACAAAATGTACAAAATCACGTTCACACTCATATAAAAGATGAAAACCGATGCCCATATTGTTTGTTTGTAGTTTACCAAAAATTTCATTTACAACAGCATCTTCAAACTCACACTGAAGAAATGTCTCGTCAATGCCCGCATTGTAATTATGTAGCAAAGTGTAATTCTCTTTTAAAAATACATATTCGCACTCATACTGGAGAGAAACCTTATCAATGTGCACACTGCGAATATGCGGCAATGAATAAGCCTAATTTAAAACGACATCTTATGACTCATGCTGAAAAGAGGTCTTATCAATGCACATACTGTCAATATGCAGCAAAGCATAAATCTAATTTAAATCGGCATCTTCAGACTCATTTCAGAGAAAAAACTTTGCAATGCCCGCACTGTGAGTATGCAACTGAGCTTAAGCGTGACTTAGTACAACATTTTCGGACTCATACTGGAGGAAAGCTTTATCACTGCCCACACTGCAATTATGCAGCTAACCGTAAACCTCATTTACAACGACATCTTGAGACTCATACTGGGGAAAAGCCTTTTCAGTGTCCAATCTGTGAATATAAAGCTTTGCGAAAATTTCATTTACAACGACATCTTATGTCTCATAGCGGGGAGAAGCCTTATCAATGTCCGCACTGTGAATATACAGCTGTGCAAAAATCTCAAGTGAAAAAGCATCTTAGGATTCATACTGAGGAGAAGCGTTATCAATGTCCACACTGTGAACAAACAGTCAAGCATAAATTTCATTTAAAACAGCATCTTCGAATTCATAATGGAGAAAAGTTTTTTCAATGTCCATATTGTGAATATGTAGCTGGGCAAAATATTCATCTAGAACAACATCTTCGGACCCATACTGGGGAGAAGCCTTACCAATGCCCACACTGTGAATATGTAGCTGGGCAAAAGTGTCATTTACAACGACATTTTCTCACTCATACTGGAGAAAAGCCTCATCAATGTCCGCACTGTGAATATTCAGCTATACAAAAACATTGTTTGGAAGGTCACCTTCGAACTCATATAGGAAAAGTATTTCTTTCAATGCCTACATCTATTATTAACTAATTGTTTGCAAAAACTTAACATACAATAGAATCCTTAGAATCATAGGACGATGGAATTTGAATTAATTTCAATTGTGATTTAATTTGTAATTGTGATGAACTATAAACAAAAATGTAAACTTGCTTTTACAAGATGCAAATGCAACTTTAATTAATTTTATTCACAATACCACCAGTGAAATTGATGAAAAAAAAAATTAATGAAATTAATGTTTACTTAACCCTTTCAGTCGATTTTTTTCAGTTTCTTTTGTCCAATAGTTTTTTTTTTAGAAATGAAGTTGCTCTGGGGTAGACTCTTATTGTTAGTTTGCACTTTTAGGAATAATCACATATTACGAGTCAGATTCATTATTCTGTCGAAATGGCCTAAATATATAACAATATGTATTTACAAATAAACTTATTTTATTAATATTGTTTTTATTTATAAGCTATTTTTCATTGTAGAATTTTTACCATTTTCATGTTAAAGTCTTTCATTTGATTATCTTTTAAAACTGAGAAATATCATTGCTGCCAAAAGTCGTTAAATGTCATAGATTTCCAGTACTGAAAATCAAAAATAATAATACTTTTAATATATATGTAATTTGAGGTGGTTTAAGTCTCTCATATGATAATTTTTTTCTCAGTTCCGTGTTGCTAAAATTTAGATAATGGCTGAAACCACACTTCTTCTGACCAAACCAAGCTGTTATGTTAGTTTGACATATGATATTGGGAGGTAAACATGGATGAAATTAAAATCAAAGAAGAAATTAATATCAAGGAAGAAATTAATATCGAGGAAGAAATTAATACCAAGGAAAAAATTAATATCAAGAAAGAAATTGATATCAAGGAAGAAATTAATATCAAGGAAGAAATTAATACCAAGGAAGAAATTAATACCAAGGAAGAAATTAATACCAAGGAAGAAATTAATACCAAGGAAGAATTTAATACCGAGGAAAAAATTAAAATAAGGAAAGAAATTCGAATCACGGAAGAAAATCTAAGTGACGATGATAGAAAATCTGAATTTTTTTCATTGTCAGAAGTCAAGAAAGAGGAACTCTCTTTCCTCCACACGTCTCTTGAAATATCTGACCATGATGTGAAGAGTGACGAAGATGATCTGAGCTGCTTTCCTAATCTCCAGGATTCAAACGCTGATGGTATAGTAAATGACATCAAGCGTAATTTAAAGAGGGAAAGTATCAAAGATTTTTCAGTTGTTCTTGCACCATTAGAAAGTTATTCCATAATTCGACCCATTGAGACGAGGTATTTATGCAGAAATTATAAAGGCATCGCTTATATACAGAAGGATATAAAAATGGAATATGGAATGGAAGCTGGTGAAGTAATATATCAATGCTTAGACTGTGCATCTAAAACTCGTTTTGAACAAATTTTACAAAATCATGTTCGCACTCATATGAAAAATAAATACCGGTGCCCACATTGTTTGTTCGTGGCTAGCCAAAAATTTCATTTCCAAGATCATCTTAAAACTCATATTGGAAAAATTACTCGTAAATGCCCACACTGTAATTACGTAGCAAAATGTAATTTTCTCTTACAAACACATCTTCATACTCATACTGGAGAGAAGCCTCATCAATGCCCACACTGTAAATTTGCAACTAGGTATAAAAGTGCTTTGAAACGGCACCTTCTAACTCATGTAGGAGAAGAACCTTATCAATGTTTGCACTGCAAATTTACATCTAAGCATAAAGTTAGTTTAGAAAAGCATCTTCTAATTCATACAGGAGAGAATCCTCATCAATGCCCCCACTGTAAATATGCTACTAAGCACAAAACTAATTTACTACGACATCTGCAGACTCACACAGGAGAAAAACCTCATCAATGTCCGCATTGTAATTATGCTGCTGGGCTAAATTCTCAATTACAAATTCATATTCGGACTCATACTGGGGAAAAGCCTTTTCAATGCCCACACTGTAAATATGCAACTAGGCAAAAATCTAATTTACAAATTCATCTTTTGACTCATGCTGAGAAAAAACCTTATCCATGCCCACACTGTAAATATGCAGCTGTGCATAATTCTCAACTACAAATTCATCTACGGTCTCATACCGGTGAGAAACCTTACCGATGCCTACAATGTAAATATGCAACTGCACATAAGCCTGATTTACAAAAGCATTGTCAGACTCATACTGGAAAGAAGCCTTATAAGTGCATACACTGCGGATATGCAGCTAGGCAAAAGTATCATTTACAACGACATCTTCAGACTCATAAAAGAGAGTAACTTCATCAATGCTTACAATATCTTTTCACAGTTAAAAAAAAATGGGGATTAAAACAGCTACTTTGAACTTTTATAATAAATCTTGTATGTAATATTTACAAATAAATAATTTAAATAATATTTTTTGTTTGTATTTTACTCACTCTTGGGAGAATATTTTACATTTTCTGTCTTAACTTTGAGCTGTAAATAAAGTTCGACGAAAATAATATAACATTTAAATAAACCCGTGCCTTTGCTTCTGAAAGTTTTTTTAGTATAATATAGAAAATAACCAATATCATTATTGACTTCACAAATAAAGGAGAATGGTAAATTGGTATCTGATAGATATGGTAGTAGGTAGGTATGTAATGTTTAATATGCAGTGAATAATAACGTTTGTGATGACAAACGTTCACGAAACTGCAATATTCATGCTTAATGTAAAGGGAGCCTTTAGATTCCACAATCTAGAATTTTTTTTTGAACAGTCACATTTCTATAGATATATGAAGTAGAAGATGGGAGATCTCGACTCATCTAGGAAACATAATCCTCCCCCCGTTTTATTTTTCACCTCTATCTTCAATTTGGAGAATCGTACCTATTTACATAATAATAAAAAAATGATATCAATAGGTATATTTGGAATTTAATTGAATTCACTTTATTTTAAAATATTTTGAAATACGATATTACAAACGGTAGTTATTGGCGAAAAAAAAAACAAAAGGAGGAGATTAAGTCTCCCCATTTTACCCTAAATTGATCACGATAACATGTTACAATGGTCGGAAAACGCTCGACTTAGGCCGAAACGCCGCGGGTACATTTTCCGGCTTTTCTTCAAGCGCTTTCCCGGTCGGCGTCGGTCGATAGGCGCCGCGACGCACGCACGCCGCGCTCCGCGAAAAACCGGTTGATTCTCGTCGGGAAAACCGGATATCCGGAAAACGCGCCATGGCATCCGTGGTGCTGAAGAGCCTTTCGATCCTACTAGGAATATTCTTCATATTCGTCGGCACGACGAAGATATCGCCGACTATATCGAAGGAGCTCCACAAGGACCTGGTGAGCTTTTCCCGCGCTCGGCTCGCTTCCGGCGGGCGTTTTCCGTTTTTTTTTGCGATTTTCGAAATTCGACGGTGTGTGGAAAATGCGAAAATCTTCGTAGGACGGAAGCTGCGAGCTCGTTTCGATCTTATGTAAATCGCAGATTCGCAAATAGACTGTGATTAATTCGCACGCTTCGAGCTTCGAGTGTCATTTTGACATTGTTGTGTTTTTTTAATCTTTATCGTTTCAACTGTTCAAAATGGTGTAGATCTTGCAAAATCAATATTGTTTGGTTAAATGTTAAAATTCAATTCAATTTTTGCGTAAAACTTGTGATTTGTTTATATATTTAGCATTAAAATAAACTGTTCTAGACATACGAAGACCCTCGATATCTAATGATACAAGTGTATATATTTGTCATTTTTACTTACTACTTCGGTTTTTCATATGTTCATATATATTTCATATATATTGTGATTTTAAAGTTTTGGTTTTAATTAAACTGTCAGTGAAAATAAACTTGTGTTCGTTTTGCAAAATGTGTTGAAGATGTGCACGCACCGTTAGAAAATCCTAGAGAGATAAAAATAAGAAAACAATTAAACAGACAATCTGAAAAATGAAAATAATGTCTACGTTTTTCCAATGCCAATTTTCTTCAGACGCTTTGATTAATGCGTACAAAGTTTATTTATTTTTCCTAGCGGATCAGATTCGCCAAATTTTCTCAGATGCGCACCACGTGTGGTTCGAAGATATGTTTATTTATTAGAAAACGTAACATTTTTCCACTGCTCTAATATTAATTTGTGAATATTTCATTTATGAGCATGTTGTTTTTTTATAAACATTTTTTAAAATTAACTTAATTCTTTTCATTGAAATATTTTTTGAGCCACTAATGTTTGATATTTAATAAACTTATCAAGTTTATTGTGAAAATATTTTACTGAAATTCAGTAATTGATTATGAAGCTTTCGTTCTAGTTAGACTCTTACTAGAATCACTTTAGCCTTTTTAACTACTCAAGTGAAAAAGACAACAGTTTCCAGTTAGCCAAATGAAAAACGTTTCCCTTGATAAAACGTAATCTATATTCTTCCTTAAATCACCTGAGTCCTTAAAAAAAATATTCGATTAGAAAATATGATTATTTTTTTAATGAAAAAAAAAAATGGAATCGAAGTCTACAATACATAAATTAATTCGAAATGACATAACTTCTTCGCCAAGATCCAAGTGTTTATGGATAGATGAAAAATTTTTGAATTACAAAATGGGATCTCGCCTGAGGGTCTATTTTCGTTATTTGGCCGCCAGCCTCGCGTGGGACCCGTAACTCTTCACTTCGTTGGTTCTCAAACATTTCACTCTGACGATGATTGAAAATCCATGGAAAACTTTCTCCCAAATCTCCCTCAAAATATAAATTCATTCTTAATCTCTAAATTTCGATTTTTTCCTCTAATACTTTTGCTTGTGCAATATATGTTTTTCATTGACGTGTTTTTGAGTTAGATTTTATAATGAAATCACATGCAAAAATTTATATTCTGGCTAGGTCTTATGACTAAATCATTGAAACTCCACTCATTTTTCAACATCAGAAAATTTTTCAGATTTTAAAATTTTGGCTGGAAACTTTTCCAGTTACTTTCACATGTCTCTTTTAACATTTTCACGTTTACAGTTCTCATACTGACATTGAACTTTAAATGTTAATTTCGACTTGGCAAGAAAACTCATGGAACACGCATTCCGGTGAACTGCGATATGATGGATAAACTTGGACGATGGAAAATGATTTTTTTCTCATCCAAAAATCTATCCACTAGAGATTATAAAAAAATCGAAATGTAGGTCAAGATTCAGAACGTCTTTCAGAGCCCGTTGTGAAACATATGGAGTCTATTTTTATTTTCAATGTTATATTTGTTATGATGCTGAAAGTCTATTATTTTATCTAATTTTGACTATAAAAAAAATCTGAACTAAATGATATTCATCAAAGATGTATTTTGAATAGTTTTTTTTTTTTTAGAAATTCAGAGCATCTTTGTTTTGAGAATTCGAGATCGGTTCAAAGACTTTTGAAATGTCTCGTTAGGTACGTCAGGCGTTTGTGTAATGTGTCGTAAGTGAATATTCTAAATATATTGAAATTGGATAAGCAATCAGGAAACGTAATCGATACTCATCTGAAAAATAAAAATATTATCAGCAAATAACATGTAGATTAAATAAAACACCGTTAGATTCACAATAGGATAATCAATATTATAATTTTAATAAGCGTATTTGTACGTCTGTCTGTCTGTCTGCAACTTTGTATGGAAAATCGTCAAGCATAAATTTCATCCGGTGCAAATTATAGCAGCTTTGCATCTTTTGCATCGCATTTAATTCGAAACTAAATAAAACAATATGTTAATTTGGATCTTGCGGCCTTTGCTATAAGATACATATTCGTGTGTCGTTCGGATGTATCGGAAATATCTGTAGATACATTCATACAAATCTGACCCTTAACGCCGACTATCGATAGGTAGCATTTTTGAATATCAAGGTCACGTCGGCCGCGGCGCTCGCTTTGTTTATTTTTTCAAATATAATAATTAATTTTTGAAAACAATTAATTTTCGGCCATTTTGTTTTCGTCGCGTCTCGAAGTACGAATCGGATCGGATCGACCGGAAATTCGTTTCTGACCCTTCAATGACCGAACAATTAACACGTTTGGAACCGATATATTTTTAATATATTTTTTTTTATTATATTACGAAATTCGAATGGCATTTTTTT